>OW386553.1:6217078-6613458 GCA_936435175.1 Glyphotaelius pellucidus | reverse complement strand
AGATCGGCATTGGAGGTTATCCACCACATACCCGCCCTGGTATAAGTAACATATGGTTACTCCTTCAAGGCTCTCGCAAGATACTAATTTTTTTTGTTAAACGAAGCTACATTTATTTATTTTTGAACGAATCTAGACCTCCAGTGTCCCTGCATACGTTGTTAGTAAGCAGTATGCAAGTGCTTAACAGGAAACAAAATGCAAAAATATGTTAGTAAAGCAAATATGAATTAAACAGGGCAAAATGAGAAAAAAAAAACTCATTCATGAGACTCCGTGAGCGGCATTGCATCGTGTAAAAAAAACCTGCAAGCACCTGTATTAAATGGAGAACATAAAAAATACAATAAATCTCAAATCAATAGGCAAGTACCAACAAAAAATGTGAATGGCATTCGGTCTGACCATAAACCACATTAGCTTCCGTGTCCCTTAGCCAACCACTCAGTGAAGCCTCAAAGAATGTTAACTGAATATTTGGGGTAAAATACCCGAAGACTAAAAGAAAATTCAGCATTGAGTAGTCAGAGGCAGGACAAAGGACAGTCAAGGTCGCCTGATCAAGCCTCAAGCCTACACATGTCATTGGGGGAGGCGCAAAGATTTGAGAGGGACCTGCAAAACAGATAATGTAAGTAAATATGAAGCAGGAACGAGGTCCATCACACCCCCATACGGGGATAGGGAAATAAAATAATAAAAAAATAAAAGTTGGAGTTCAGTTCATCCAGTAAAACAATGAAAAAGTTAAAGACAAATATAACAAAACAAGGAACATGACCTAAATAACAGGTATTAAAGTAATTATTAATAGAACAAATCGCAAGACAACTATATAATTTTTTTGAAAATATAGTGAACAAAATAGATAAATAAAATATTGCAAAAGAATTAACTATTGTATACAATTAACTATTATATATTTATATATAAATAAAGAATAAACATAATATGTAAAATACAATTGAAAAATATAACAAATAACTAATAATAAAATAACAAATAACAGAAACACAAAATACATATTACATAACAAATAAATCCAAGCAGTAAAGGAATCATAAAGAGTGTCCGTGGATTCAAAAGCAAGATACACCTGGTACCTAAGTAATTTTACAGCTAGTCAGCGACTCTAAGAACAGGCCATCTCTCAACCCAGACTTTCGTGAATTTCCTCAGGCACTCAAAGTTTACCTTATTCGAAACGAGATCTGTATTCCAAACAGGTCTCGTAATAACCTGCAAACCATCAATCATTTCATCTCGAGCATCCGTCAAAATCTCACAGTGCCACAAAATGTGCTCGGCTGTTTGGTCAGTATCACCACAAGCGCAATTGGGATGGGATGATAGAGTCAGTCTGTGAAGTCTACCTCTAAACTCTCCATGCCCAGAAAGCAATTGGGTGATGTGGTGGTCCATTAAAAGATATGCCCCTTCCATTCTGATTTTAACTGATGGAAAGAAGGAGAAGGTCCATCTTCCCATATTCGATCTATCCCATCTCATCTGCCATTCACTCAGCGTTCTTTTTCTCATCATCTTTAGAAGTTCAGGGAGAGGCACTGCTCCACCAGGTATTAATTCAATACCAAGGTGGTTTACAGGTCTTCCTCTTTTCAGACACTTCTTTGTCAAAACTTCCCTAATTTCTAAATCTATTGGCAAAATGCCGGCCAAAATTGGCAAAGCATCCGATGATACTGTTCTGTAGGCTCCTGAAAGCGCCAGTAAAGGGATTCGCTGGCTCCTCTTAAGCGCTGAATGAATGAGTGAATTACCCAGTCGATGTTCCCATACACAGGCACCATATGAAACTTGTGCCACATATATGCATGTGTATAATAGACGGAGCGCAGGGAAACGTAAACCCCATTCAGCAGTTGAGACTCTTCTCAGTTTTAAGAAGAGAGCCTGGGCCTTACTAGAAACGCTTTTAACGTGAGTCAAGAACGAGGACGATCTGTCTAATGTAACGCCTAGATATTTAGTACTCTCAACGAAACGGATTGCGGTATCTCCCATTTTTATGAAAGGGTTTCTACCTCTACTGAGGGAGCCTTTCATAAGGAGACCCACGGTCTTATGGGGAGCAAAAGTCAGTCTGTTTTCCTTTCCCCAGTTAAAAATCATATTCAAACCTTCTTCAGCTTTATTTTCAACTTCTTTTCTACTGTTCCCAGAGACCAAATACAATTTGTCGTCTGCGTAATCAATCGCAATAGTGCCTTCAGGTAAGGGTAACCTGGAGGAGTCATCGAATAAAATATTCCAGAAGTCTGGTCCAAGGACCGAACCCTGAGGACAACCCATGTCCACATCTCTTTCAATGATGCAATCACCAAAGCAAATTATAATTTTTCTATCTTTAAAATAATCGCAAGATATTTGAAACATTTTTCTTGGACAATTACGATTTTTTAATTTAGTCAAAATCATCGCCCACCATGCATTATCGAAGGCACCAGTTATATCTAAGAAGATACCGATTACGTACCTCTTTGTGCAGACCTTCACCCAGTCAAGCGCAGTCATAATGGCGTGCTCCGTGGACTTACCTGGGACGAATCCATATTGATGTACGTATGATGGTGTCAATGTTTCTCGTAGACGATTTTGAATAAGTTTTTCCAATATTTTCCCCAATACAGGAAGAAGTGTTATTGGTCGATAAGCTTTAACATCAGTTCTTTCTTTGTCGTTCCCTTTAGGTATGATCCTGAGCACGCCTTTCTTCCATACAGAAGGGAAAACTCCCCTTCTCATACACGTTTCCATAACCTGAAAGAGTTCTTCCTTGGCATGGATCCATACATACCTCACGATTATACTATTCAGTTTGTCATGCCCTGGTGCCTTCCTAGGACCCAAACCCTTAATTATAATTTCTACTTCAGCTCTAGTTACTTTAGAAATTCTTTCCTCCTGGGAGAGGATTGGAGGAATCCGTGATTGATTTCTAATCTGTTGGTGGTGGTCGCTTTCCCCAATGACTGAATCTAAGGGAACTAGCTTTCCCAGAAGTGTATTGAGAGTAGTCGCCACGTTAATACTCTCAACATTCCCGTTATCATTGTCGATAACACTAGATAAAAACCGATCAGAACCTTTACCCGTTTTTTCAATGGCGCTACGAATATCCCATGGGTTAGAGTTACCAACTTCTTTAACCCAATTATGCCAAGCAGCTCGTTTTGCCAAAAGTACAGCCGATCTGAAAGCTCTACGAGAGCTACTAAGTTGTCTCCTAAGGGTGCATGTCTCCTCCTCCGTACATCCAACCCGTCTAGAGACACCTAAAGCTCTGTAAGCTCTCTTAAAGGCACCCTTGAGCAAAGTCAGCTCAGTCGACCACCACGGAGACCTAATAATCGTCTTTGGGTTTGTTCTTCCCAGAGCCGATTCAGCAGCTGATACTACGGCTGCATTGAAAAAATTCCCCAAATTGTCCGGATCTCTTGCTGCTACGTCATGAAAACCCCTTAAAGTATCACGCAGAGCATCCCCAAAGTTATCCCAATTCGCCCGAGTGGTTCTGAAGTTCCAGGAGGATCTCGGAACTTCGGTCTTCTTGACACCCACTGTATATGTTATTAATCTGTGATCAGAATTAATAGCACATTCGTGGACCTTCCATTTAGAAATCTTGGCCGCAATTGATCCAGAACAAAGAGTTAAATCAATATTGCTCTCGCCATGTGTGTTACTGAAAGTAAAAATACTACCAGATTCATTTATTAAAGAAAGACCTTGCGCCGCAATAAGGTCTTCGACGGCGTCTGAGCGTTCCGTCCGTGCTTCAAAAGTGTCAAACCACATTGGTGAGCGAGCATTAAAGTCTCCTCCAATAACTATGTTATGTCCTTTAAGCACGTTTAGCGCGCGCGTCAGGCTCAAGATATGAGGTCCTACTGGATTATTATATTTGAAATAGACTGAAATTAAAATAATTTCAGTATTTCCAAAATTAAGTGAAACACAAGTTTGGTATTCGTTTGACAGTCCCACCAGAAGGAGGGGACTGATTAACGAAATGTTAACAAGGACTCCCGCCCCCGGTGCTGTGCCAATTTCGAGTACCGCACCCGGATATTGAATAGGCGTTCTACCTAACCAGGTGTATTGCTCCTGAATGAGTAATATGTCAATTTTTTTCTCAGTCATAACCTTCACAGCCTCAAGCGTGGCCAATCGAGACCTCTGAAGATTAATCTGACCAAGAGAGAGAATGTTGTTAATAGCCATAGTCAGTAAATCTAACTTGAGCTTCGATAGCAGCTATTTGTGCAGGGCACAGCCGATCCCCAGTAACATGTGCAGCAGGTTTTTTAAATCTCGTGCAGGTTGCACATACAGCAGCTTGTGCTTTCTTGGGGCAATTCTCCACATCGTGACCAGTAGCTGCACAGTGGCGACAAGTGGAATGCTCCTGCGTGCATGATTTACTGATATGCCCATATTGTTGGCACTTAAAACAACGGGTAGCGCCAACATAGTCCCGAGCACGGCAGGCATTCCACCCAAGAAAGCACATACCACTGTCAATTAGAATTTTTCTTACCTCAGGGTGACACGTCAGGATCATATTCATTTTGGGGGTATCTCGTTTTCCAAAAAGTGAGACTCTTCTCATAGTCCTCAAATGGTCCTCTTTAGAAATATTACACTTACCGGTTATGTTATTCTGATAAATCTCTTCAAAGAGAGCAGTGTCCAAAGAAGAATCTCCCTTTGGAACATCATACAGTACAATCTTGGGAAGACGGCCTTGTGGACTAACTAATTTTATACCTGTTGCTGATAGTTTTTCGACTGCTTTTTTTATGTTACTAACTCCCAGCGAAGTGGTCGTTTGTAGGGCAATACCCCCGCCTTTAATTTTTTTAGTGCGAACAACTTGAAATCCATCTTCGCGAGGATTTAGAACAGTTGTTAATTTTTTTTGTAGTTCCTCAGATGTTTTACCCTCCGGGACGGTAGGGTAAAATAAGATAGTCGGCTGAAGGGAAGGTGTGGGTCGTTCTGTTCCATTCAAAAATAATTTCTTAGATTGGTTCTCTCCACTAGATGCAGCACTTGCATACGTTTTCTTCTTTGTTTGTACAGAAGTTCCCGCTGTTAGATTGTTCGATTTATTTATTAAAATATCAATTTTTTCAGAAATGTTTAACTGAACGTCTAATACTTTTGAAAGTGTTTCCGCTTTAGAAATGGCTGCTGCGTGAGAGATGGCTAGAGAGGTAAGGTACCTCCTCATCTCTTCAATCGAACCAAGAATGGAGGAACGATCATCCTTCTTCATCTTCCCGTCAATTACGGTACGAGAAATGGATAACATTTGTTCAAAAATAGGTTGCAGTATTTCTACTGAAAAATTGTCATCTGGTGTATTTTCAGAATTTTTGGATTGGTCGATAATTGGATCCATGCCCGTTTTGTCCACATCATTATTTTTGTTCTTCTGATTAATGTTTCCAGGAATAGACGCTGAAGTTGATGCAGAGGATTGTCGTACATAACTATTAATATTAGTAAGACTAGGAAAGTCATCATCTTCAGATTCAGAAGAGACCATTGTAATATTTTTTTAAGTAAACCTTCACGAGTTAAAAAAAAAAAAAAAAAAAAAAAAAAAAAAAAAAAAAAAAAAAAAAAAAAAAAAAAAAGCATACACAAACTTGAAATGTTTAAAACAAGTTAGGTTAAAAGTACTTAATCCAATTTATTGTCAGGGACTTAAAGTCCCCGACTCGGAAGAACAAAATTCAAAATTCAAATTCCATGCAAATGATTTTAAACGAAATGTCAAAGAAAAAATAATATGTCCATTTGAAATTAATTTTCACAAAAACTAATATAAAACACACATTATAACTCACAAATTATATTAAAATGGTTAGGGAAGAAGTCCCGTAACCCAAATATCACAATTTAACACTTTGAAAAGCGATTTAAACTGGTTTTTTTTTAAATTAAAATGCAGAGAATGCCAAGTACATGCAACCTTATCGGAAGCTAGAACTGAACTGAGTGAACTGAACTGAACAAGAGTGGACAGAGGGGACGGACCGCCAAACGTTGCCTAATTCACATTCGTACTTATTCTGACTCTTGACATAGCCCAACTCAAGTATCTGATTCAGCCGATTTAATTCACTATTCAATCGTGCCATGTATTCCTCGGGTGTCCCCAACATCTTCTACCATTCGCATTTGCAACCTAAATTTTCCTTACACTGCTTTTTTCGTCATTCGCTTTATATGCCCAAACTATCTAATGGGCCTTTTCTTAATCTTTCTCATAAGGCTTACGTCAGTTTGCATTTTTTGCGGATCTCCACATTTCTCTCTCGATCACATTTACCCCTCAGGTATCATCCCCTGCCTCACTACCGTACATCAGGGTAGGTACCAGCTCTCCATTGCTTACTACTAGCTTCGCTTTTTTGGACATTTTTTTTTTTAAAGCGCCAACGGCGTTGAACCCTTCATTAATAGAGTTACCTGCATTTAGTGTTCTTTCAATATCTTTGTCAGTCTTCCCATCTCTCATAATCTTAATAACAACTCAATCGACCAGAAATTTATTTTTATTTTTTTCTAGGCCTTTTTAATGACATTATCAACTGCCTTCACAAATAATGTAGGAATGTTCGAGGATATTTAACCTGTTAATTTTTAAGCCTTATTTCAAAATAAATAAATTAAAACATTTTTAATTTTAAACACTTAAAATTACAAAATGTCAATGCACGTCTCTGCTTTTACTGCAAACTTTTCCTGCAAATACTGTTTTATAATTTATTTTAGAGAGGTTTTCTTGGTGTTGAAAACTAAATTCAAATATTAAGGATTTGAACATTTGGGCTAGCAAAAAACGAGGTTTCGTTTTTTGATCCCGGGCTTTACAACTTGGTGAATACGAAACCATTAAAAATGAGGAGCACTTACAATTTTTAAAACTGCTGAATAAACTCAGATTCTCCTCTTGTTAATGACGTCAACGGACATTTTTTTAGATGGTTTAAAATAGTATTTTGCTCCTAATGTAAGTTAATGTACCAGTGCGGAAAATATATCAAAAAATTAATAACGGCCGCTCTTATGGAAGAAGCTTTTAGGAAAAAGATTATTATTTGCTCTCCATTAGCTGCCTTTGTTTTGCGAGGAGTTCGTATTACATGATCACTAATATTTATATCAAAATCCTCCATTCTTTTTATTTCATATTTCCTCCTCGCGAATTGTGTACACGCCAGACATCATTATTTACCCATTCCTGTAAGAGATATTGACATTTTAACGGAAAATACTGAGATTTTGGTGCTGCGTATTTTTAAACGGAAAATGGAGCTTCAAAAGACATTACCAATTAAATAATACATGAGGCATAAGGGATGCTTATATTTTCCGCATAATATTTTCTTGGAATTTGTTGATACACGTGGGATATCTTATTTAGGTATCAAAATTTTCGGTAGCATTTTGGTGAAATGTTTGTAACCAAAAAGCCTGAGACGCCTCAAGAAGACATGGCATTATCAAATGAAACAAATATTGTAGTAAGCAGATAAAATAATTGAATAATGTGTGAGATGATGTATGCAAGAAGTGTATGCAAAAAAAGAGTTGAAAAACCTTCTATCTTCTGAGAACACCCTTCATCAACGACGTAATTGTGGAAATAGAATAAAAATAGACAAAAGAATTAAGAAGAAACTAATGTGAAAAATTTAGACAAAGAAATTCAAATACATTGCAACTAAAATTTACAATAACACTGACAAAACAAGGCAATTAAAAAATCAAAACAAATTTTCAATCATGACTAACAGATTGTCCCACGATTGAAAATTGCTCACGCCATTGGGTAAAATGTTTAAAAAAAGCCAAAATATTATTTTGATTGCCATTAAATAACTAATCTGCCCTTCATACTTAAATATCCTGAGTTTTTTTTAAACAGTTATTTTTCTTGTATTTTTATAAACGTCAACCGTAACGTTAAAATTACAGCTAAAGCTTGAAGTGTGAAGTGCATAATATTTAGGAATAATATTAAATGTAAGAAAAAGTTTATCAAACAAAACACTGTAAAACACATTTGCCATATCTACACTGTATCAGGTAGGTACACCCTGCATAGTACATATTTTGAGTCGGGGTAAGTGTTTTAAAGATTTTTTTTTATTATTGAAGAAAAGATAACACTAATAATGTTAACGAAAATATAAAGAAAACAAGACACAAAAAAATAGAAAAAGACAATGGTCGCAACTGGGACTCGAACCGGGACGTGTGCGTTAACCAATTTCGCTATTGCCATCTTCTATCAAACCGTCATATTTGTCAATCACATATTTCAAATTTTAAAATTAACAATATTATATTCAACTATTTCCTTTTTCATATGCAATTGATCTTTTTATTGATTGATAAAATCTCTCCGGCAATGAACATATGCAAAGTTGCATACAAGAATTGACTCATAATCACAAAGAAGGCCTTATTTCATTTTTTAAATGTCGGTATAAAAAATCGAATTGCAATTAAACTCGTTTTGGAAACAATGGCATCTAGTAGTATTTATCTTGGGATATCAACAAAGGTCGTGCAATCATAATTTGTCAACTCGCCCAAATCCATTAACTTTTAGATGAGTGTCTGTGGCGGGAGGCAAAACAAAGAGAAGATAACTGTATACACGAGATTTCTAAAAATTACCCCTATCCCCTTTACCTAAACTTTACAACAAGATTTTGATACTCGGAAATACACTACGTTCAAAATTAAAGATTTAAGGGAAAAAAATTCTACACGAGTATATGATTTTATGATTTATATCAGGCCCCTAACATCTCAGCCCACGTAAGACTCCTCAGGTTGAGATGGGCTGGACATGTACAGAGAATGCCGGATACACGCGTCAGGTGGAAAAAGAAAAGTGGGAAGACCCAGGACTGAGCTGGGAAGACGAGGTGCGACAGGATGCAGCACAGCTTCTCCAAATAACAAACTGGAAGTCAGCCGCTGAGGACAGGAGGAGTTGGAGGTGAATGTTGCGGGAGGCCAAGGCTCGATATGGGCTGTAGCGCCATCGGAGAGATATGATTTCAAACAACTCTGCGTAAACCCGGGCAATGCCGGGGACTTTTAGTAGTCCAAAATATAAGTTTCTCTTATGAGTAAGTTAATCTTATCCCATTATTGTTTTGAACGCCAACTAGAATACATTCTATCGAACTTACAAAAATTGTACCTAAAGAATTTATAGAAAAATAACTTTATCTTAAAATATTATTTTTTGTAAACTAACCTACCTTGACACATGCAATACCTAGAGAGCAAGCTACAATAAAAAAAAAATACTTGAAAACCTTACATTAATAAATCTACCTAATAATTAAAATTGTATAATATTTGTAACTAACATTATACGAGATCAAAATGTATTATATTGATTTATGTAGTTAAAAGGAAAAAAATGTTTATTTCTTTAACAATATTATTTATTTTTTTGGTAGAAAGTAGTAACTTTGTGGTTTGACATATTATAAATTGAAATAACATAATAATTTTGTATGTAACCACGATTTTTTTAATGTTTCTTCTACCGACCGGTTTCGCTTTACTCAAGCATCTTCAGGGTATAAATGATTAAAGCGAAACCGGTCGGTAGTAGAAAAATTCAATTAATCGTGGTTACAAACAAAATTATTGTGTTATTTTAATTATTTATTTATTTAAAGTTGTTTACAATACGTTCATTTCAGTTGTCTTCTCAATAAATACTTTTGAAATTCAAATGAGTTTATTAACTCCTGGGAGTACAATGCTTTATATAATATACTATATTCTGTATTGTATACTTTTGATAAATAAATAAAATAAATAAATAAATATTCGGCATATTTAGGATAAAATGTAATGAATAAAGGCTTTGTCAGACTGCCTCAGTTGACATTCATTGCAAAACAAACAGCATACTATAATATGTATTCACTATCTTGTATCCACCCTTGTCACAGATCTGGGAACATTTTGCCCCGCTTTGCAATGCCATCTATGTTATCCCATGAATATAATAATTTGTTAAAGACAAACGAACGCGCCACCAAGTATAAATGAAACCAAAAATAATGCTTAAAAACAAATTACAGAGGTTTTTGGTGATTTTTTTGTTCTACTAGATCAATGTACTCCACAATTTATACGTAGATTCTTGAACACGTCCATTATTACACCGTCATAAAAAATTGTTTGCAGAAGGCATATAATTGTGCAGTTCGCTAGGTTTGGTGTAATAATGCACGTGTGCCCGGTGCAAGGGTGCCCGGGTTCATAGGATGAGGTTTGTCTAGATTTGATGGCATTTGCCCACCTACTGCGAGGGCAAACACATTGTGCATTACATCGTCATGAGAACTTGTTTGCCGAAGGCAAATATCTGTGCAATTCGCTAGGTTTGGTGACTTAGCAGGAGTGCCCGGATTTATGGAGTGAGGTTTGTTGGCAAATCCGTTTGCCCACCTGCTGCATGAGCTAACGCAGGAGAGACTGGTTGAGGGAGACCTAACCTAGACCTCTTCAGTCTACTCTCGACCCATCGCCTTGCATCGTATTGGGAGGGATGGATTATACGTACGTCACTCCTGAACACAATGGCCTACCCAACCCTAATAGATTTTTCCTTCCCAAAACTTCCTCTCCCTTTCTCTAAAAAGATCCTCCACACGGCATCCCCAAGGATTATATAGATCCTGAAGGATTTTTTCCTCATTGTGGAGCTATTTTAAAAAAAATTTGCAACGATTTTAAAATCAGAGAAGGATATGAAAAAAATTTTACTGAAAGAAATATAATAAAATCATCATCAAAGTACTAATAGTGCGTCCTTCGTTACTGTGTAATTTAAGTGTCATTTTTTAACATTGGAACTGATAGTGGGCTGAATTTAAACAAGCGATTAAGCACCTACCTGTAATATAGTATTTTAATAGAAAATTATTTTAATTCTGTCATTTCAAAATTGGAACTAATTTGACAAAAATTCAGTCAATCCCGTGACCTTTCGCGTCTCCTTCATTCAAATTTTTAACTAAACATTGAACTAAATGAAAGATTAAAAACTAAGAAAAGAAGAATTTGTCATTTAATAGTTGGCACCAAAGAAATATTGTTATATTAAATCGAGACACTAAGAGGTGCAACGAAATAAAGTTAAAATAAAAATTCTCATTTGTATTTTGCTATATTTATTTACATGTGAATATGTTTTTCTGCAGTTGAAAATATCAATTCTTTTTATATAAGAACTGAAATTTTAACACGGTAGGTACTTTCCATGTTTTTCCCCTTTACCTTAACTTTCCCTATTTCCGTTGATTTTTTTTTACATTAGCTCCGCACAAGAGACCCTGAGGAAAATAATTTCCCTCAGGGCCTATGTCATCTTTGAGGATGCTGTGTAGTGGGTATTTTCACGAAAGGAAGGAGAGTAAGTTCAGGGAAGGAAAAGGATGTGAAGGGTGGGTAGGAATCTGGAGGCCAGTTGTCCAGGAGTAGCGGACGTAAGAATCCATCCCTCCCATTGCAGTGCAAGGCGATTTTCTGAAAGATTCCAGCTTGAGAGGTAAAAGAGACTCACTCAAGCATCCAGCTTGCCATGCAGACAGCCATGCCCGGTGGGCAGACGCATCCGCCGCCATGACCCGAAAAAACCCGGGCACCCCTGCTAAGACCCCAAACGTAGCAAATCATTATGAATGTCAGTGGTAAGAGAAAGGCAGAGTTGTTGGTTATCCAATAAAAGGTTCCCGGAGCGGCGGTACCTATACCATCCTCCCAAATTCGTTCCTCACTGTTTCGATACGATTATTGTGCAAAAGTAAATTCTGGTACGGATGTAATTGTTTAAATGATTTATGTAATGTTGTAATCCCTGGTGAAATTGTGTCTTACGCTGATGATACAGCAATAATAGTAAATGGAAAATCCTGGCTTGAAACTTTTTTGAATGCAACAAAATGTATTGCATATGTATCATCATGGCTAAAAAGTAATAGACTCTTCTTAAATTACAGCAAAACTTTTTACCTAACTTTTTATAAAAACAGTAAAAACAAACCCCCCAATAACCTAAAAATTAGAATACACAATGCTAACTGTAATCAAGTAACATGCTCTTCTTGCTTTGAACTTGGAAAAGTTGAAAAAATCAAATATTTGGGTATTTATATTGATACAAATTTAAATTGGCAATCACAAATTAATAATACCGTTTCTAAATTAAGATACCTTACTTACTTATTTTACAGACTTAAAGAAGTACTTAATATTGAAAAATTAAAAATGATTTATTTTTCTCTGGTGCAATCTTCACTCATATACGGAATAATAGGATGGGGTGGTGCGCTTGATGTATTTATAAAACCTTTACAAATAACTCAAAATTATATTATCAAAGTTATGTACAATAGAAACACAACATTTCCGACAGATGCACTATACAAAGAAGCTAAACTATTCAGTCTCCGTAAACTATTTATACTGCAAACTATGAAATATATCTTTAAAAACCAAAACAAATTCGAAAAAAATGAAAATAGAATCAACATTAGAAATAATAATGTTTTTTATACCCCCCAAACGAATACCAAACAAATGCAAACTCACAGCAGTTTCATTGGACCTCGTACTTTCAATCTTTTACCGAAAAATATTCAAGTGACAACTAAACTTCTGCAATACATAAAAGAGTTGAAGTCGTGGCTTGACAATGTAAATATTGAAACATTGTTTGCTTAATTTGTATCACTTTATTGTTTTTTCACAAACAGTACACTTATTAATACATTATGCACTTATTGTTACACTATACCATTATTGTTATATTATGCACTTATTTGTTACATTATACCATTATTGTTACACTACTTCACTTAATGTATGCTCATTTTGTGCAAAGCTGTTTAGACAAATTTTAATCATGTTTTTGCTTTATATGCCCATTGTTTGTTCTTTCTAGGTACAATAATAAAATATATTCAACTATATTACCCACGCACAGGCTGCGCCTTAGTGGGTTCCCATTATTCTTTTTATTTTATAATATTGTATGCATCAAATGTAAATTTTGGGAAAAATAAAGGAAAAAAAAAAAAAAAAAAAAAAAAATAAGTTTTGTATTGTTTAAGTAAAGTGTTAATGCTTTTTTGATATGTACAATATCACGCATCTCATCACCCATAAATAATTATTTTTCTAATAATTTTTCAAAATAATATGTCGCTGTATCCTGAAGCCTACGTAGTACATTGTGCAATTTTTGCAAATAAATTATTTTTAATTAACAAATTGGAGTAGGTACTATTCCTCGCCTTAAGAGAAGTGTTTATTCATTGTCACGATCTCGCAAAGTGAATACCCGTGTTCCCACACAGTTTACTGCAAATTAAATCAATTCGAGTAGAAGATGACAGTCGTTAAGGGCGGGTGGAATGGGGGTGGGGTAGGACGCTGGGAGGGGGTAGAGGGGATCGGCCGAGAGTTGTATAACAATACCTTTTTTTTAAGTGACGACGAGAATAAATAGTGGACAGTCTTTTTGTAAGCGTTTGAATGCCAATGATTTGCATTTATTAAATTTTATGATGTAATTTTCGTACCTCAAAAATCAATCTCGACTTTTTTCTTACTCTCCAAATTTAAGAAGACTTATAATAATAATTTGTAGAGCACTGTTTTTCTAAGAATTTTTCTAGAATTTATTGTGCGTTCTTAAACTAATTTTATTACTTACAAAAATGTACCGAAAACATACTTTCTTTGAGAAGTTACGACAAATTTTTAAGTTGGTACAATCTACTTCACAGAAAGAACAAATTTGACAATTTATTTATTTAGTAAAATTTTACATAGTTCATCAGTCTTCAGTGCGTAATGTTCTTCAGCCTCTGTGATTGTGATTACTTGATGTATGTTCGGAAATCTTCAACAAAACTCGTGGTTTTAAGTCTAGTTTATTTACGTTATCGAAAGGTAAACAATAGATGTTTAATTGAACGTTACGACCGCTCATATGGATGGATGATTTATGTCTTTCTGAATCAAGGGAGAAGGTACTGCAGATGCCCGGCTGCCGATCGGATATCATCGGCTACTTACGAAAACGTTCGGTTATTAGATGTGGTCGGTGATAATTGAACTCTTTAGAGCAGGCTCTATTAAAATGCCTGTAGAACCGACACAATCGGTCTGTTAACAACGGACTGTCAATCAGAAGAACCGCTAACCTTTGCATAGAATCATAAGGTTTATCAAGTATTGTGGAGTTCCAGCCCAAAGGTGGCTCCAAATTCAATTGTTGGACGTATTTGAGATTAGCAGCTGGTCACTGTTAAAGAATCTTCTAGCCCTGTAGAAGATGCTCAGTTTCTTGGAAGCCAAATTTTATCGGGCTTCTGTGGAGCCCCGATACTTAAGTCGAACTGACATACTTTCTGTTAAGTTTTTCAATGCATTGGATAGATGGAGTCTCATCAAATTGCACCAGACAGTAATTGATCTCTATCTTTACTGAAATCAGAAAATGTTTTTGAAACCTTGAAATTGACCAGGTTGGCCTTATCCTAAGCACCTTTTAACCCTTCTAGAGGTTCTGGTCAATATATCTGCCTCAAAACTTTACATGCTGTTGGGACATCATAATTGAAACGGGACTTGTCAAAAAGATAACCCTCGTGAAAGGTGCTGTCTTTGGCGCAGCAGTAAATTGGTGGCACCCCTGAATTGATTTGTTGTGGAGAGGAAGAGCCGACAACTACGGTTTGAATTGTTCTTTTCTGAGAAAGCCCGCAATCCAACTATGCAGGATTGGATGGATCCCACACAACAGTAACTTCCCGAAAAACGCTCGGGTCAGACCCTACCAAAGGCTTTGGAGATATCCAACCCGTCAGTTTGAGTTCCTCCAGAATGCTCCAAGAACCGCCCCAAATACGCTACGGGTCTCATATCTAAGCAGATCGCCACGCGATCGGTTTCATCGAAATCCATATTGCCGACCGCTAAAGATGTTCTTATTCTCGAGGTATGTGAGCAAATTGTTATAAATCATCCTTCCCAATACCTTTAAGAGTACGGAAATGATGGCTACGAGGCGGTCATTGGAAGGATCGAAAGGGGATTGTGTGGACGATCTCCTTTTTCCAAAGATCTGGAATCTTTCAACTTTTGGGTGAGAATTTAAAAAACTTTAAGAGCACTGGGGTTAATTCTGCAAAATGTTTGGTCCCTTCATTTGGAAACCGCGATGCGGAATGAAAAAGAGAGTCTCTCCGTTATCTTAAAGGGTTGTTTCCGCGAACATTTTCTAAAATACTTACTCCGCTTTCTCGTGAGCTGGGTTAGCCAGCCGACCATCGGGCTTGGACATAGATGGAAAAGTGGTTCTGTAGAAAATTCTCCCGATTGAACCAGCGAGCGACCAGAAAGCATTGCTTCATGTGGGGCAGTCTGCCAGGTTTCCAGTAATTCTTTGGTCCACTTTTTGAGACATTTTTCAGTAGTGCATCAAAAGCCATGTTTATGAGTCTGAGATGGTCAAACAACGGTTTCGTGCCCGCTCCAAACCGTGGTTTGATCTGAAATCGTGTAAGTAAATAAAAAGCTAAATTAATATAAAAAAAATTACTTGTTCAGCCGCGATTTGAACCTGCGTTCTCTAGATGGCTAGTCCAGAGTCTAACCTCTCGATTACTTTAATACCAAAATTTTATAATCTTTTTTGTCGTCGATCACCATCTTATCTCTTTGCTACAATTTTTAAATATTCTATCAGACCATAAAATAGTATTTGAAATTTGACATCACAATACGTAAATGGTGTCAACAAATCCGTGTGTCATAAAATCGTTTGAAACGCCAGAAAGCCATTAGGTAAAAATATCCCCTTCTCTTTTTAGCTAGTTTTTTTTTTATTTTTTTTTTTATTATTTATTAAAATTACAGAGAACATTTTGTACAATAAATAGAGTAGACCCACAAAGCTGTCATATGGCAGCTTGTCTGCAGGTTCTAACAATTTAAACATTCTTAATATAATATCTAAGAAAATATATTAAATACATTTATAGTTTTAAGGAAACATTAGAATTGATCACATAGTAGTATTAGATAATTTAACTTACAACTATAAATATATAAGATATTTCAATATACCTATCTAATAAAAGATATGTAGGCAGCTATATTAAGATATTCAAAGATACATGGAGTTTTCGTTCATTAACCATAGTTTTATCATTTTAGGACTTAGTCTCTCATTTTTTTCAAATTTTATGTTTTTATTGATTTTATTGAAAATCACTGGTATTAGATATTCAAGAGTACGGCTTCCATATTTATTTAATATTCGAGGAGTTTTTAGGCCCTTTCCTTCTCTAAATCTTGTGGTATGTTTGTGTACAAGTAAGTGTTTGTAAGGGCTTTCCCCCAAATTATCCATAATAGTAGTGAACCAGTGGAGACCTTAAATTTCACATCATTTTTCTATTATTTTTTATTAGTTTAAAATGAATCTGAAATCCTTCGGCGCCAAGTCTGTAAGCCGGCAGCCAACGATATATGAGATCATAACATAACTAAATATAATCACTGGCTGGCGAACTGTGAAATAACGTAGAATCTTCCTTCGGGCCGTACCTTGCTACATGTAGTGGAATGGTTCATGCAGAGGGTGGTTGGCTGTTTGTATCTAGGTTATATTACCATCCCTTGCTGCTTGCTTTGGAAAGTGGTTCAAGTTGACTCTATACTTCCTTAAAATTTTGTAGCCGGAACACGCCGCTGTTGAGTGGGGTTAGGAAATCAAAGATTTTGGATTTATAATTTGTCATATAACGCAGCATTACGTATCACATATTTCTCAAAATTTCTCATTGAGTTGGTCTATCTTTAAAAAATCTAAATTGGAAGGAGACTACGTGTGTAAAATTATAATTTATGAATAAAAAGCTACTAATTTTAAATTTGTTTCAAGCTTTATTGTCTTTTTAAGTTTCATTGTTTGATGTCAACCACATGCGTTTATTCACATAAAATTTAAATGAGTCGTTTTCAAACTTATTCGGATAAATTTTATATGATATATACCGAACCACGATATGTACCGTAGATTCTTGAAAAAATTTGAGGGCTTATTCAAATTAGAAGAAGAATGAGAATTTTAAAAAAATTGTATAAATTGGATGCTTGCTCGAAAATTTTTAATTTTTCAAACAAGAAATTTGTTTTAAAGTGAAAACTTCTTTAGCATTGTTTTGATTTAAGACTCAATGAAACGGAAACGAGCAACACTAAAAAGAGACAAGCACATACTATAGATGTATTTTATTTATTTTTAATATAATAAATAAAATTAAAATAAATAAAATACATCTATAGTAGGTACTACAGATTTTGCCTGCGAGAGAATGAGATAGCAATAAAATATTTATTTACTTCAAGGGTACTCGGTTCTAACATATTATGATTAATCCGCGGTTCCACACAAGTCTCTTTTGCTCTAGTGGTATAGGGTGCCTGACAAACTTCAACGGCCAGACATTCAAAGGATCATGGATCGAATCCTAAGAAATCCAAAAAAAAATATTTTTGTAAAATCAATATCCAATCTTCAAACTACCTCAAAACAACAAACAAAGAATGTGTTACCTAGCGACTCCGAAGAAGAAAACATAAAAACTAATAATATGACCAAGTGTACAGGAAAAGGCGCACTAGAATTCGACGACAAAAATATGGAATAAATCATCATTCACACTGATAAAAAGTGCTTCGTAGTTTCCCAACTCTTGTCAACTTTAGATTCTGAATGTTTCACTTCTACCGCATGTGAATTGCACACCCTAATCTTTATTTAACATTTTGATAAATAATATGATTTTCAGGGAATAAATAAAAACAAAATTATTCTGTCCACAGAACAAATCACAAAGAGATTTATTTGCTCTGTGTGATAAGATTTTCATTTAACGTCATCAATGCTACGTCCAGCCAAAATATTTAGTTACGTTATAGTCAAAAGATGTAGAAAAGAATCCGTTTATCATAAAGTGATGAATGATGTGATAATGCTAGGAACAAACTAGAACAATGCCCGCGATACATCAGTTTTAGTTCTCCAAAACTACAAAAACATAATTTTTTATATTGCATTTTAGATATCGGGTTTAACAAAAGTAACTAGATGCAATTCGGAAAAAGCGATTCCCCTACCGATTAAAATCCTTTTTCCTACAAAATATTGAACTTAGACAGACAATAGCCCATGACTCCGGGAAATGAGAAACAAAAAGCACAAACCAATTTGTAAAACGTCGAAAATTCACAACAGCAATTGGTTTTTAGTGTAAAAATACGTGATCAAATGACTGCTCATTTTTCATCAATCTGCGCAAAAAATGGCGTACGTAATAAACAAAAACAGTTGCGAAAACTTTTCCGTTTTGCAAATACATGAAGGTGATGAAAAAATAGCGTTGGAAGATGTGTTACACACATTAGTTAATTTTGATGATCCCGTTCTAGTTAGGTACGAGTATATCATGTTTATAAGTACTTGAGAATCACTCACTAATATTTTGAAAACCACTTTAGACTGGTCTTCATCAGTCTTAGGATGCTCATAGAAAAGTGAAATTATCTAATTTTATCATTTTTTTTAAATAACTGAATCACGGTAGAACACATTTTAAATGCATTCATGAGTATTTCTTTAGAATTCCTCCACAAGTAAACATTTTAAAAAATAGAAATTGAAATTTTTTTTAAATAATTATAAATTACGATTTATTCATTTTCATTTAATCTGAAATTATATTACTCAATTGTTTAGAAGCATTGTTTTAGTGTAGGAAGGTTCTGCCAGTTGATTTCCCCGATACTTGATTCCCCAGAGAATAATTTTTGTGTATGGTATTTTTCCTAATGTATTTTCCCGAATTTTTTTTATTTTTATTTGAATACCGCACAAGAGTCCCAACTGCTCCCGTCTAAAGTCAGTGAGACTACGGCATCCCCAATTGGGGAATGTTGTGAAGCTGAAGGAAGTGAGGAGGGGAAAGAGATGGGGAAGAGGAAGGTGGAAAGTACCTGGCTATTCAGATCTGGTCTCCAAACACGGCTAAAGCCATTTCAAGCAACGTTTCAATTATGAATGGTGGTCTTACACCAGGGTGATACTGAGAGTATCTTCCACTCAGGACTGTGCCACAAATATACTGTATAATATTTTAAATGAATAAATTGTGAAATATCACAAATAAATCAAATAAAATTTATTTGCCACGCCGGGATTCGATCTCGCGATCTTCGGAATGCGAGTCAAAAGCCTTGCCGCTGGACTACGCCGGTCGAATTGAGACGTTGCTTGAAATGGCTTTAGCTATGTTTGGTGAACATATCTGAATAGCCAGGTACTTCCGACCTTCCTCTTCTCCATCTCCTTCCCCTCCCCGCTACCTTCAGCCTCACAACAAACCCCAATTGAGGATGCCATTATATAGTCTCACTGGCTATTCATATAAAAAAAAATATAAAAAAAGCCGACGCATATATTTTTGCCCTTTAGTTATAACACATTTATATTTTCCCTAAGCCGATCATAAGTATAGGTAGGCTTGTCACTTTTGTTATTCGACGGGATATTCTCAAATCAAATTTTCGAGCAACAACCCAAATGGTCAAATGTCCGAGAAGAGAATCAACATTTGTGCGCAGTTACTTGGACTTGGAGTAGTAGGCATGATCAGTATCAACCAAGAATTCTTGAATCCAAATGGCTTTACTCAAGAGAAGTGAAGCGATCTCAATAGCCTGTTAGACACAACCTACCTCCTCTTCAGCCTTTCTTTATTAACCTCTCCGCGAGTGAGTTTTGGCGAACAAAACTGTACGTGAGGAGTGAGTTTTTTTTTAATTCATTTTTTAAATATTTTTTTATAAATTATCATAGATTAGCTAAAAATAAAGTGAATTTGAATTAAAAAGTGGAATTAAACAAAGTAATACCATCGTGTTTATTAAAAATAAAGTAATAATACCTAACAGGGACACGCTCAATATGCACTTTTTATTACAAAAACACTTAATATCAGTTAGATAATAATGGGAAATAAGTATTTCAGTTTCCGGAATTGAAAAATAATGAATTTTAATAGTTATTTCGTAAAAATTAAAAACGAATATTCGCTTGGTGGCCATTGTCATTGATGTCAAAGTTTTGGGGTTAGTTTTTTTCTTCTCTTTTTTAATCCAAAATATTAACACACGACCCTTACTTAGGTTCTTATTTTGGGTTTAATTAAAAAAGGAAAAAAAAACCAACCTAAAAATTTATTGTAATAATAATAATTAAGAAAAGATGTAAAATTGTCTGTTCTTTAAATAAAATGTCTACTAAAATGCATTATTTTCCAATTCCGGAAACTGAAATACTTACTACTCATTATTATTTAACTGATATTAAGTGTTTTTGTAATAAAAAGTGCATATTAAGCGTGTCCCTATTAGGTAAATATTTACCAAAAATAATATTACGTATCAGCACTGATACGATCTTCAATACTTTCAACGTTATGGACATTAAACAACTCTACGCAAGATCCATATTAGTCAATTTACGTAAAAACAACAAAACATCATACAAAACAACACAAACAACGCACAATACCCGAGCCAAAAACAAAGAACTTCTCCAAACTCCTTTTTCCAAAACTACCTTTGGACAAAGACACTTCAAATACACAGCTTGCAAACTATACAATACACTACCAGCTACAATCAGACATACTGAATCCTTGACAAAATTCAAACAAGACGTAAAGAAATGGATTGTTAGTATTGGACGCCACACTACTGCAAACATCTGTAAAGTAAATCATTAATAGACAGTAAACAATTTGCATACGACCTAATCCATGTAAAATAATTTAAAAATAGAATCATGTCAAATTAATTAATCAATCCCATAAATAGATTTGACAGGATTTACTATACATCATCATTTACTGTACATCATCTCTTCCTACATTTACATAACTCTCTTTAAAGTATTTACCCACACTTCCAATCACCTTTCCATTTTTATAGTATTCAATTGAATTTGTATGAAACTTAAAATATTCCTGTAATTTTAAATATGTACCTCTAAGCCTGTCTCAACACAGGTAAATCCTAGTGAGACAGGCATCAATTAAACCCTATGTAAAACCCTATGTTTATAGATTAATAAAATAAAATAAAAAAATAAAATATCGAATTAAAACGTCGTCGACATCAATCCACAAAAATAAACCAACAACAAAAAAAACATGTCCATACAAAAAAAACTGCTTCCTCTGACGACCGTTTAATGACTCAAAAATAATTTTCAAACTAAAACTGTGAAGTTGGTATTATAGGGATGTCTTCCAAAACTTCAACAAACTGTGCGCAATGGAAGCCACTTTAAGTCAAATAGTGAATTAAATATGACGGTATTTGAATAATAGCCACGGAAGAAAGGTTTCGTACATATTCTTTTGAGCATTTTTTTCGCTTCGCTGAACCGTTTCGTCCATACTCGTGGAAAGGTTAAGCCCAATAATATCCCTTAAAATGAGGATACTATAGTTAAACTGGTCGTTGGCAGTTGTGACTCTAATGATATGAGATTTTTCATCCTGGTGTTTCATCCCCTTATCAATTGTTTATACAATCAAAAGCAAACGGTGAATTCACGCTGGGCAATTTCAGCATGCAGTAATAAAATAGTAGTAAACCACTCCGCTTCGTGTTCCGCTGCATTTTTATAAACTGCAGCAGTTTGTTGTTTGCGCGGGCCAGAAAACCCCACGCGTGTTTTACAATCCGGCCAAATTCCTTTAATTAAATTTAAACGAAATCCGCAATTTTGTTTCGCATTTAACTGAAATTTAATTGCGGTTTATTAACTTTGTTTTGTTTCGCGAAACTAACGAGAAAATCCACAAACTGTTTATTTGTTCCTACTGTGTAATGAAAATTTATTTCCCTTCATGGAATACATGCCGTTTTTTTTCATTGATTGCAATGGTGGGGGGTTCGATTGGTTTTTAGTTATATAAGTATAAATTAGTTAAAACCGCCAAATACCAATACCTGCTTTATCAACATCCAATAACTAACTAACCTTCACGCCGTTTCCCGCAGGGGTAGGCAGAGAGGATGGACCGCCAAACAACTCTTTGTTTCACTCACATTCACACGTCGTCTCATATATTCTCTTCGATTATTCTGACTTTTGACACGGCCCGACTCAAGTATCTGATTCACTTGATCGTGCCATACCTTCCCTTTGATCTGTAACAGTTTTAATATTGTCCTGACGATCATTGAAGGTTGAAGGATACTACTGAAACCGGTCGATCAATGTGTTCAAACAAAGTGGTTTAAAACAAAAAAATGTGTTTGTATTGTAATTATGGCAAGCCATAATATAAATTGCAATGCGCAAAATTATTATTTTCACAGATTCACTAACGATTGATTTATCATTTCAAAGTTTAAAAATATCCTCAGTAAACAGAGGTGCAATAGATTGCTTTGAAACTTTAACTTTTGCGAAAAAAACTCTGGCGGCCACTTATCGAAACGTCGTTGACAGACCGGGTTTTAGAGAGAGGTGGAAAAAGTATTTGGAAGAAAGTGGCACGCAAACAATTTGTTGAGTCAACTCTAAAATGAAATCGGGACCTACCCCTGGGATTGACTTTGGTCCGTTTGAGTGACGAGGGTTGCATTCTATCCAATCGCTTGTTCTTATTGCAAAAACTACATAATAAGTATATAATATCTGGATGATGTAGGTTTTCTCTTAACATCTTATATTTAACTAGCGGTAGTTATGTGAGCAATATTATAAGCCAGATCCAAAGTCACACGGTTTGTCTCAAAATAAATTAATGCCTTTTTTTCATCCGGCTTCGCTCGATTTTAATCAGCTCTTTTTAAAGAAACTTTTTTCTTTCAATTTTTGGCATCTAAGTACTCAGAATTTGTTATTTATTGTGTTCAGGATATTTCAGATCTCCATCTGTCATGGTGGAATAATAAAAAAATTTAACAACTTAAAATACTTGAACCGAGCAAAAAACCGAGCAAATTTTTAACTATGCTGCGAAAGAACTGGCAACATCGCATTTTGGCAGACTGGCGCACGGGCGTTAGATTCCCGTGAGATTAGAAAAGTGCGGTTATTACTGAAATTTTTTTTAATTGACTATTACCATGAAAGTGGTGTTTTTCAATGTCATAAATGTCTTATGCACGTATAGGTAAGAAATAAATAAAAATAAAAGATATGTTGTTTTCATTTTGATTTTGCAAAAAATGTAGCCAAAATGTCATTTAATTTTTATCATCTAGAAATTCCATTGTATTTTTTACTGTATGAATGAGAAAAAGTGATGTGACAGTATTACCCAGATTTGCATTACCCTCTTCCCCGGCATAAACAATGCAAAAATACTTTTAAATCTGTGGCAATGGGATCATTGAATGTATAAATAATTACAGTCCGATAAAATCAAATTATTACCAAAGATTTAAAAAATGGTTCAAAAGTTTAAAAAAAAACCATCTCGCTGATCACTCTGATTTTAAGTACCTTCCTTCTAATATTTCTAGCAACTTCTTGATTTGTTTTTGTTTTTAGGTGTATGACAACGATGTCTTCATTTATTCATAGACTGAGTTAGGTAATATAAATATGATGTCCCCTCACCTCGACTTACGATTTCACAAATGAAAATCGGGGCTTTACAAAGAATATTCAGACCGGCCGAAACCGGGACCAGCAGACATTGTCCTCGTCTTGCTTAATCCTGGATTATCTCCCTTGCGTAAGCTCTTTCCCGCATAAAACAGGGATGGAACTAAGAAAAAGCTCCCAGATTATGAAATATAATAATATATTATCCATTTGAATTTCCTTTAAAATGTTGCTTGCCTTCCATTTTTTACATGTTTAAAATCATCCATCATACTTTTCGCTTACCAGCAAATAAAAATGAAAATTTTAATTAATAACCTTGCGGTTGAATTTTCATAAAGTAAATCACAGTTATTGTGATGTATTTTAGCGAGACTTCTGACTCACATAATTTAGCCATTTTTTGTCAATTTATAATATTAATGTGTATATATAAAGGGTGCGGCAGCGAAGTTTCCTTTTTTTAAATGCATGCCATTCAGTCGGTTGATGTCGTAGCGGAGCGGTAGAGACCTCGCTCGAGAAACGGAACTATAAAGTTTCATGCCGACACAGTTTAGTTGCCATCATGCGTTGGAACAATGAGGAGCGTGCGTTTGCCGTTGAGGCCTACTTTTCGAACGGATGTTCTGTAATCGCAAACCAGCGCGCCTTTAGGGTGCGGCAGCATAACTTCATTTTTTCAAAACTTAATAAAACTCATTGTATGAATCAGAAAGTTTTTATTTATTTTTTATAATGTAGGGACATATTATATAAAAATTTGTTTTACTTGGTTTTTGAAGATCAAATCAGGTAGGTGACGTCCTAGGCGCACGCCTTAGGTGCGCTGGATTGCGATAACAGAACATCCGTTCGAAAAGTAGACCTCAACGGCAAACGCACGCTCCTCACTATTCCAACGCATGATGGCGATTAAACTGTGTCAGGAAAATACTGTATAGTTCCGCCTCTTGAACGAGACCACTAGCGCTCCGCTACGATGTCAACCGAATGACGCGCGAATGGCGCGCATTTTAAAAAAGGAAGTTATGCTGCTACACTCTATATTGTCATTATAATTTCTAAAGTTCTCTAAAAGATATGTACCTTTTTCTTTACGTAAGAATTAAATATAACATAATGTAATATTTTATATTTTTTATTTATTTTTATCTTATGTTATATTTTTAGGTTTAAAATACCTAAAAATATTTTACAATTTACATGATCTAAATTAGGTGATCTAACAAGATTCTTGATATATTTAAATTGTTAAATTTCGAACTTCTGATGGGTTTGAGACAAGATTGCCAACCTCTGGTCATACTTAATGCAGTACGTAATAGAATAATAACAGAACGTTTATTATTAAGGCAAAAAATATATATTTTGGTTCATAGCCTTGAATGGGACCGCAGCACAATGCATAGGCATATTTGTGCAGGTGCCGGTTGCATATTCGTACAATAAATTGTTGTTCGGCAAAATTATTTTGTTCCATTATGGTGAAACGTAGGTTTTGCAAAATTATTAGAGTTTCTAGAACTTCCCTATAATGTTAAGGTTTGACGGCAATTTTATCATTGTTTCAACAAAAATCTGATTTGCTTTGAAATGAAGTTCCACTTAGGATTCTACAATAAGATCAGGTTCCCAGCAAGTTTAATCTCCTTTTAATTATTAGGGGGCATTTCACCATCCTCCTGATAACTTATCCATACCATAACGAATATTAATAAATACTCGCAACAAGTAAAAAAAACTCGGCTAACCTATGCTATATAATATAACCAACATTCATAGGTTCAAGTACTGAATTGAAAGCTCAGATTTTTTAAATTAATAAATCGTGTTTAATTAATTGAAAATGTACGTTATCGTACGGATAATCTATGAGGAGGATGGTTAAATACCCCTTTAGAGAAATAACGCTCAAAAATATATGCAGACGCTTATCGCCAAACAAAAAACAATTTAATGCACAAGGGTAGAAAAATCCAAAGGGTTCATTGAGATAAATAAGTGTTGATTTAACATTTAAGAGAATTCTTCAGTTCATTCAATTATTATATTCTAACTGATCTACGTTTTAATCCCAGAACTAAAAAAAAATAATAGTCTGAGAGAAAGAGTTGCCATTTAAAAATTGAAAAATCTTAAAGACGATCGTAAATCATTATTTAGTAAGTTTTTTACAACCCTGGTTGAGAGCCAAAGAAAGATAAAAACGCCACATCTCAAACTACTTGAAAATTATGCAGATCTCAGTATAATCTTCTCTTCTTGGGCCCGGCTGGAGCAGAAAATCCCAAAGCTTTCATAAAATTCTTTAAAACACTAAACTCTCGAGGCGCGGGTGTTTTCCTAACCCGCGGGCCTAGTCGTTGTTGGATATTGCCGGAGTTGTTTTGATGAAATACATTAAATCTTAAGATGATTAAATCACGACTAAAGTTTATTATTTGATGAGTTAGTCTCTGTGGCAACATCCACTTCTTATTAAGTATTAAGCAGTTATTGAATTTATTTACCTCTTACGCCGTAAAATATCTTAATCCTATCAACAGAAGGATCACCATGCTGTTACAGCTTTCTTCAAACACATTTAAATCAAGGCGGCTTTCGAGAAGAATCACAGCCTCTCTATTAAAACAGACCTGTGCTAGACTACAGCTCAAAGTAGTGGGCCATATCGGTAGCAATTATGAAATTACCTACTTTGGTAGGACGAACTACGCATCGCCCTAACACTGCATTGATACGCCGCAGAATAGCCGGGAAGAGTCAGCGCTAACGAAGAACGGAAAACACTTGTCCAACAGGCTTATTCTCTTTATTTTAATGAAAATGTACACAAAGTTATTTGTTTTCATTAAATTAATAATGATGCCACAAAGTGAATTTGCGAATTTTGAAGAAATTATTCTTTTTATTTTGTGCGATCGTTATCGAGATAACGGACGTGATCTCCTGTCAGATTTTTGTGATTTTTACATATTTACTGTAACATATTTTAGTTTAGATCGTTTTAAACATGAATTCCTGCAAGTATGTATGATAATTTATTAATTTAATGTAATCGTAAATACGTACGTCGTACATAGAAATAGCAAATGAATCACACAAATCTGACAGGAGATCACGTCTGTTATCTCGATAACGATCCCACAAAGAGAACAAGCCTGCAGGCCGCGGGCCAGTGACAGGGCACGCCTCCGTGTATGCAAAGGTTCCATGACAACTAAGAACAAAGTCAACTCAACACCTCTTTGAAAAGTCATTAAAATCTTTGAAAAAAAATATTTTGAAGTAGCCCATAACCCCAACCTAGTTACGTTAAAACAATTGTTTTAATATTTTTTATTCGTTGGTATCCGAGTTTGTTTTATTCTGAGTTGTTCAGTCACCGATTTAATAAACCTTCCACAAACATGTACAATACTGACAAGGGTGCCCACTACATACACCTGCTTCGCAACACACATAATTTGTATGTGGCCCCAGCCCGAGAAAAGACCCATTGGCTGAGGGTCTTGTTTAGATGTTAGAACCTCTGAGACTAATGGGGTGTGGGTGATTATTAGCGTTGCGGAAATAAGATTGATTAAACCAACAAATTAACACAGGAAATTAATTGTGACAAAAGTAAATGGTGACACGATTAAATTATATGAACCAAAAATTCCCGAAAACCTTTCAAAATTAAGAATTGAATTCATTTATTTAAATTTTTTTTATAAAACTCTGTAATTTTGAGTACCTTCTCGTATCTTCAGTCATAAAATATGAAACCTCTTTCGGTAAGCCGTGCTTTGCTTGGGGCGGGTAGAACGTACCTACATACTATCAGCCTTACAAATAAAAAATCAGAGTGTGTAGTGTGTAATTCACACGCGGTAGAAGTGAAACTAGAAAGTCGCTAGATGTCGCTTTCTTTCCTTTTCTTGATTTCACAAAATAGAAACGTTTTTTTTTTTTGGTTTTCGTAGGATTCGAATCTCCGATGCGCTTGATGTCGTCCTGGCCGCTGAGACTTTTCAGGCGCTTGCCCACTGAGCTATGGGGGGCACGCGCCGAGGTGCGAATTAACCGCATTAATTAATTAATATAAATTAGAACCGAGTATTTGTGTAGTGATGAGTTATGACGCATTTCCGTTTCATCCCAATTTCAAATCACTAATGGCGCAAATATCAATAAAGTGATGCTAAGTAACAGTTGAATAAGGACTGAACAATCATTTTTTTGTATTATAACCATTAAAAAAACATCTTCCGCTGTCCTGCGAAAGAACTGGCAATATTGCATTTTGGCAGACTGACGCGTAAGCGTGAGTCCAGTCTTGAAAAAGTGAGGTTATTTCAGATATATTTTTTAATAATTTAATTTTACCATGAAAGTGGTGTTTTCTATAATATAGATACCTTATGATGTGAAGGTAAATAAAAATAAAGGATTCAAAGTTCGTATTTTGCAAATAATGAGACCAAAATCTCAATTTGGTATTTTCTGGAAATTCTAAGCAAATTTATTGTACTTTTTATTGAATAAAGGATATAATTAAATGAAGTGACATTTTTACACAGTTTTTTTACATTTTCCGTTGGGTTAATAATTTTTATAATGTGGCTGTTAAAAATCAGTTAGAAATTTTTAGTTTATTAGTATGGTTTTCATACAAACGGTTGTTTATCAATTGTTTAAATTTTAAAGAATATTTTATTATAGAAAATTTTAAGAATAAAAGATAAATTGGTTACAAGAAATATGCTATGGTGTCCGCCCAACTGTCGGCGGGATTACTTCCGAGTGGGAATAGTTTGAATACGGGAAGTGGTGCAGTAGTTTTAAGGTATGTTGTAGAATTGGTTAACAATACAGTTTGAATATTGAAAAAAATCGTTCATTTTATTCGTTTATTTTTATAAGGTGTACAATAGTATTGTGCACGCATTTTTTTATGTGAATACCCCTCAAGAGTTATGTGAATGCTCCCATCTGGAACCGGTGAGACTATGGTATCCCCCATTGGGGTATATTGTGAAGCTAAAGGTAAGTGGGAATGGGAAGGAGATGGGGAAGAGGAAATTGGGAAAGTACCTGGCTATTCAGATCTAGTCACCAAGCAAAGCTTAAGCCATTTCAAGCAACGTTTCAATTCTGAATGGTGATCTTACACCAGGGTGACACCGAGAGTATATTTCATTACGGAAAGTGCCGCAAATTTACCTAATATTTTTTTAAATAATTGAATTATATATTGTTTATATTAATTACGTGGTCACTTATTGAGTACTTTAGTTATTATTCATGAAAAACGTTTACACATTGTGCAAAATTAAAAAAACTTTACGTGTGTTGTGTGAAAAAATTAATGCAAGATATAATGCTTTTGCTTTTCAG
Organism: Glyphotaelius pellucidus; assembly: GCA_936435175.1. NCBI lineage: Eukaryota > Metazoa > Arthropoda > Insecta > Trichoptera > Limnephilidae > Glyphotaelius > Glyphotaelius pellucidus. The sequence goes on along the minus strand of OW386553.1, from coordinate 6,584,279 downwards.
GCGTAGTGTTGATGAATGTGGGCAAGAATATGTTCTTGGAAAAATATCACTTCTCGTATTTAATTTTTTTACTTTTTTAGAGATCTAACTCGTAAACACGTCAAATTTTTTATTTTTATTTGGACACCAACCCCAAGGAAATTAATCCCCACTTTCCTGTTTTGCTTTGATCTTCCAAAGTTTTCTGCTAGGAGTTCTTATAACGGCTTCCGTCTCCATTTCTTACAGAATCTTTATCTCAACTGTGTTTACTAACTTAACTAACTCCCCAGACACGGAAAAATATATAAAAGTATGTATATAGGGATAAATGAAATTAAAATTTATTTAATTTGAATTATATAATGGTTTTTTTTACATCACATGTCTAACAAACATTTGGTCACAGTTTTCTGTCCAGGGCCGGTAAAGCTTGAAGAAAATACTTATTTAATGCCCATATAATGACTTAGAAGGTATATTTCCTTGGAATAATTTGGTAAAACTTCGTTAAAAAACAGATTTTCTATTGAAGGAACTATAACTTTTAAAAGCTTGCAATATTTAAAGAACGGAAATACCGGCCCAAGGTACGTTGCGCAAGGGAGGTTCATTTTTGCTTCTTCAAACACAGCAAACTTATTTTGTGGCACCATTTTATTCAAAATTTATAATAAACTTAATTTTTACCACTTTTATTGTTTACAAAACCAACATGTTTCATGAGCTAAGCTCACTTCTTCAGAGTTTACTAATTATAAATAATAGATAAAAACGATGGTCACAGATATAGACAACATAATTATAAATAATAGACAAAGTCAATGGAAAGGTAAGAATGGGTAGAGTGAAGAGAGGATATTGCCCCTCTTCCCTCTATTATATAAAAAAAATTATAATTAGTAAACCCTGAAGAAGTGAGCATAGCTCACGAAACATGTTGATTTCGTAAACAATAAAAGTGGTAAAAACTATGTTTATTATCAATTTAGAATATTCATTTTTAATTGTTGGCTACAAGTAGTTCATAACAGCGTTGTTACGGATGCAAACATTTTGACATCCGCGGATGCGAGCGCGGAAGCGAGAGCGAATGCGGATTATTAGAGGTTCACATCTGCGGACGCGGATGAAGATGTCTGAATTAATGCGAATGTTAAAACTAAGTAGGACTATCAGACTCTTGTAAAATAAACATGATGATTAGCATTAATTGATGACAGGTAATTACAGTAAACATACAGGTGTGCTCACTGCCCACCCAAGGCAATCCGCTAAATACTCGGGTAACTTTGACCCGCTGTCGATCCGACCACTGTCGCAGGTTGCCAACTTCACAACCCCACATTGGCTGCCTACCACCGAACATAAAATACCCGGACGTGTGATCTGTACCGATTTGAAAATTCGATGCCCCAGAGATACGTTATAGTTATGAGGGAACGGACTCCGGGGTCGATAGAGACGGGTGAGTGAAATGAAAGGCATCAGATAGAGTTGTGAGTCGAGTTGTTTATTGAGGAGCTACGTAGTTGTGGTTGGTGAGATGGTGACAGTGTTGCAGGTGCATGTGCGTAATGGCGATGGTGAAGGTCAGAATTCTGTGGTGCAGCAGGCCACGGGCCTGCAGGCCACCAGCGTGTTGCTCGACACCGTGGGGGTGGAGAATGACCTAGTCTTCCTGGGCGTTGCTCGGCGTAGTGAGTTGCGGAGGTAACGGCGGTGACTCGGTAAGTGGAGCCATCGGCAGGTAATCCTTGTGAGGCGGAGCATGTTCAATGACTGCGGAGCACGACGGGCTTTGGTAGCCATTAAATGATGAGCTGATCCCTGGCTGAAGGTGCCCGGGAGAAAGTGGAGATGCACCGGGCACTCGTATTTGTACGCTGTTACATAGTGGCGATTATGAACCGACCGTTGATTTAAGACTGACTGGAGTTGCCTTGTTTTGCGTTAAGCCGCGTTGCTTTATATAGGAGCGACCGGTCGAGTATCTTTCCGTTCGCTGATAATGTGTGCACTGGAAGGTACGAGAATGTACTCGACACCGTTATCGTAGGTGTCTTTTAATTCGTGAACTTTTGCGTAGGTGGCAATATAATTATGTATCAAGATGGCCGAGAAATTTATGAGCTAGCTTTTTACCTGGGCCGGCTAGCTACTTACTTATTTACGCCTTGTACATGGTGCAGATAGGTAAGTAGCTAGCCGGCACAGCGTGAATACGCAGTCAAGTACTGAGCAGTTCTTAGATTCTTCTGGTGTATTCTTGGTGGCGAAAAACAATAACACAGTGGTCGCCACAGTTACATGTGTCATTTTACGTAGGTATAATAAATCATTTACTATAGTAAATAAGCGACACGATTATATTCCGACTGGCAGATGGTCTCAGTAGCTAAATGGTGAAAAACCACCATTCAAAATCGAAGCGTTGCTTAAAATATCTTTAGCTTTTTGTAAGGAGTAAATATAGAAACAGACTTATTAATGAACAACGCAATAAAAAAACATTAATTGTGAATTTCGAATTTCACATTAATTTATCACAGATGAGCATAATAAATCTTGACAAATATTTAATTCTAAAAATTATGTTATGCCTCTCGGTGTTATTTTGTAGCATATTTAATGCATGAAACACAGACACGTTTGAATAATATTTGATTTATGTTAAACATTTAAATATTGCTTTCCTCTATCTCAAAACTTGGTATTTAGATAAGTCTGACTAATCAAATGGACGATGGATGAATTTAATTGAAACTGTATCGTATTTCAAAGAGAAAAAAAATCTGGCATAATGTCAGCAGATAAATAAGCCTTCAAAAAATTTTTTTTTTAATTTTAAAGGAACACGATTGAATTAAAACTCGTTTTACTTAAAAAAATCAGAAAACCTGAACAACGTCTAAACAAAGTCAGTCAAAGTTGCTTTTTTGTGGTCAGATCTGAATAGCCTGGACCACTCAACCTTCCTCTTCCTCGTCGCCTTCCTTTCCTCGCTCTTTACACTCGGAAAACATATTATTACAGTATGACGGCCGGCGTGGTCTAGCGGTAACGCTCTCGACTCGCAATTCGAAGGTCACGGGATCGAATCTCGGCGTGGCAAATAAATTTTATTTGATTCCCCTCCCCGCTATCTTCAGTTTCACACCATAACCCAAAATTCTTGGGCCAATTTTACTCATCTTTAAGATAAAATTTTCAATATTTTGGCACACATACGCGACCACAACAAATCTTTCGTTATATCTCTTCGGTGGTCACCCATACGCCGACTCACGTTCCAACCTCTCGAGCAACCCTCGGGACAAATGACCCTTCTCAGTGGCTAGGGCGGGTGACGTCATGGAATTCCATTCCAACTACCCTCGCTTGTATCTGCTAATCGATATTCTTTGCCCCATCTCAGAACTTGATCACGGTATTTATTACTGATGCTTAACAGGCTACATAGATGACGGTGTAAATCACATACTAGAAGATGACCTCATTGGATAGCTTTGGATTTGATTTGTATCTGCTAATCGATATTCTTTGCCCCATCACAGAACTTGATCACGGTGTCTATTACTGCTGCTTAACACGCTGACTTGTAACTAGGTTGCTGTACTGAACTCCATGGTACTGTATTGTCCAATTCCCCATCATGGGGGTGGATAGACCCGGTCCCTGCAACCAGTCAGGTGGCAGAATTCCAGTAGGGCCGTCCCACTGACGCCCGTGCCTCTCCCGGCGTCATGAGCGAGCCTGAGGAATGTTTGCGCGAGTCCGATTCCCTTCCGTCCTGCCTCCGGTGATCCGAGGCTCACTTCATTCCCCAGGGTCTTTGGGAGTATCTCCCCCCATTTCCACAAACACTTTTTCAAGGGTATTCTCGGGAAACCGGCTAAAGGACGCGGGTGTTTGGGCACGTTGCGGCCAGGCCACTTGCCCGCTCATTCTCGCCGGGACTGCCCCGCGAGAGTGGGACAAACTGCCCCCGATACCTTTCTTTTTATATATTTTCTTTGGTTTTAATCATACTTACACATGTAAATATTTTGTTTCTATTTCACTGTAACTAGATGCTGAACCAACAGGCGAACACATTTATGATGTGTTTTTATCTTGTAAATTACTGCAAATGTAAGTATGCATACATTTTTCCTTTTACTAACAATCATACATGCAGGGACATTGGAGGTTCTAAGCTGCTTAACAGACTTAGATGACGGTGTAAATCACATACTAAAAGATGGCCTCATTGGATAGCTTTGGATTTGATTTGTATCTGCTAATCGATATTTTTTGCCCCATCATAGAACTTGATCACGGTATCTATTATTGCTGCTTAACAGACTACTTAGATGACGGTGTAAATCACGTACTATAAGATGACCTCATTGGATAGCTTTGGATTTGAAGAGCTTTGGATGTAGGCCCTTCATGCACGGACATTCAGAAATTATTGGCTTTAACCACATCAGGCCACACAATCCACCAACTGACAAAAAAAATAATTAAGCAGTCAAATGGGCAAAATAAATTGTGTAAAATGAATTACTGTGACTAATCCGGTCCTACTCATATGTCATAGCCTTCCAGAACATATTAAGTCATCTTATTCTGTGTGTACATTTAAAAATACTTTTTGAATTATTTATCCATTCTAAATTAATAACATAACATGGATTATTTTTTTCATCTTCGTTCTTATTAAGTTAACAGCATAATTTGTTTTAGTCCTTTTCATCTGTGTTTAAAATTAAAAGCATTTTTTTACATTAGATTCATACGGGGCGCACTTGCGATTTGTACAGGGTTAGCAGTTGTGTACTATTAAAGTATCTGCGGGCCCTGTACAGTAAGCCCAGTTTTTGAGCAGCTAACTTTACTCTGGTTTCGATGGAGCCCCCATACCTGGGCTGGTCACTTATAGTTACACAGTGTTTTTCATTTACTCACAAATAATTGCCCATGTTGCCTCTAAAATCATGAAACATTAAAATCTTCAATGTCTTATAATTTGAAGCAAAATTAAATAAAGTGGCTCACACCCGTACCTACTAGATATTAAAATATGTTTTGATTACAAAAATAATTTTTCAGTTTTTTTGGGTCTTTTGATCTCAAATGGAAATTAAGATTTGTACGAAATGAGCCGAAACGGCCCGCGCAAACGTTTTTCTAGGCTTGATGTCCTAATGAGGTTAAAAATTTAAATGTAAACATTTTTACCATGTTTAGGAACAATAAACAAAAACAAAAAACAAAATTTGATTTCACTGATTAACTAACATTAATTTTCCACAAAACTTGTAACATTGTTGACACAGTCCATGACAATTCCGCACAGTTTCACTTTTTCCAAAATTGTCTTACAACGAAAAATTATAAAGCAAACAAAAATCAATATTTGGCAGCTACAAAATGTACTAACAATTATTCAACTTGAAACTAATAAATTTTAGTACGCACTGAAACGCCTGTATTTTTCAGATCATGATAGGTACTCAATTAATTTGAAATATTTTTACTATCTTCTCATGAAAAATCGAGTTAAGGCTAAAATATAGTTTACCAACAAATGTAGCACTAAATGAATTTTATACGATAAGAGACCTTCTGGTCAGAAATACAAATTTGTAAACATCTAAAAACTTCTTCATCGGAATACTTTTGACCTTAGCGTATTGTTGTGATTTTCTTTAAAAATATGAAAGCTTTTAGATTTTATTTATTAATTTACTTAGAAACCACTTAAAAATTATACAAATCACTGTCATTTAAGAGTATTTTAAGATTCTAAAAATTCTCCACCGTAGAGAAAAATTCACGAATCTCTATGTGAAATCAAAAATATTGTTTTGACATGAAGGAAAAAAGATATACATCAGTTTTTTCAAAGGTAATCCAATGGGGTATAAACTACATCTGCAATAAAATAAACGTTTTGCACCCTTTGGAAGCAAGAGGTTCTTAAAAGTTATAATAGTACACAGTGTAAGTTATAACAGGACACACTGAACCCCAGATTCCTACCCACCCCTTAAACCCTTTTCCTTCCCAGAATTCTCCTCCGCTTCCTTTCCTAAAAAAAAACCTCCACACAGCATCCCCAAAGATGACAAAGGCCTTGAGGAAGATTATTTTCCTCAGGGCCTGCTGTGTGGAGCTCATGTAAAAAAAAAGTAAAAAATGAATAAGAAGAGAAAATAAACAATTTAGAAATAATAGTTTTGATTTCAATACATTTTGAGGTTAATTTTATGTTAAATGTTTCGAGGGTACAGTGGAATATGTCAAAATCTCTCAAGGCATTGTAAGATTTGGGGATACGCCCGAGCAACGAATTTTGTGCGCATTTCGATATTAAATGTTGCATATAAATAAGGTATTCGATCTATTGTTGTAGACAAATATCTCACAAGTACTGAATTTAAAAATACACGATACGGTATCCATATTCTATGGAATTTTTGGAAAAATTGTCTTTCTGATTGTTGTCACAGCATAATAATTACAGTTTTGAAAATTATGTACCTTTGGGCTGCTGGCAAAAGTTGATAACATAGATTTTCACGATTCTGGAATATTGATATTTTAAAATTTATTGAACTGCATAAAACAGCAATCAAAAGAAAAATATGCGTGGCGTGCTTTAGTATTATTTTATAATGCTTCAAAAACCAAATAATATTTATTTGCAAAATAATACGCTTTTAACACATTTAAAAAATATCAAAAAATGTTTGCACTTTCCAACTTTTACTTGTCAATAGTTGAACCGTTAAGTTTGTCAGTTGGTAAATGGTGACACCGTGCGGGTATATTTCGAATTATGTCAGGCATAAAGAAGTAAGTAGCAACTTTACCAGCAGTTTTATTAATACTGGTATTACCTATTAATACCCGAATACGCAGAAGTCAGCATGTGACAGGACTTGACAGTGGTATTTACAAAAATATTATAGTTTGTTTTTAATTGCACCTGAAAAATCACCTATAATTCATGCTTCTATACTAGAATACCCCCTTAAGGCAAATCTTGACAAGTAATGTCAGACGTTGTGATTATTTAAGGGCAGACCCTTATGTCTCTAACTGGTCAACAATAAAAAGCATGTAAAGAAAATCCCAAGAACAATATTTTATAATACCTAGCTTCACAAATCCTAAAACCATAATATCCCGATGGAGCATCACAATATTTACCTAGATTAAGGATGTTATAATAAATATTTAAGCTGTTATTTCATCAAAAACTGAAGTGATACTCAAGCATGTAAGGAAGCGCTTTATTTTGTTCATGGTAGTCCCACCTCACTCCATCAATATTATTGTCTAGCATTCATCTTGTTATTGTTTCCCTCCTCGTGTTATTGTTTCAACACATAAACAGCCTTCAATTTGAGAATTCGATGGAGAAGGACTCCCGTTCACCAATATCATTTTCCCTGGAATATTTTCTTATAAATGATTGAATGAATAATGAATATATGTTGTTTTTCTTCGCGAGGGAAAAAAGAAAACATCTGACAGGATGGGTAAACAACAATTTCCCGAATTACCCTCGTAAGGTTATATCGATCGTGAAAATTGTCTAAATGTCGTGTTCTTTGAAAATTCAGAGTGCTTTTACCTTGACAAACAACTGTTATTTGTGTACGTCGATTTGTATAGAATTACTTTTAGTTGATAATTGAATTTGTTGGACCAAATGATCTTGGAGCTAATCAATTTGATTATGAGTAGTTAGTTTGTTTACGTTTAACTTTCTATTTTTTTTCGTTCAACTTAAGAATATTGTTGGATTGATTATATAATGAACCATTATTCAATACATAAAATACGCGGGTTGTTTCAAACATTTTAACAATTCATCAAATATTTGATTTGCATTTTCGCGTTCTGTGTAAGTTCTATTCGAGTTCTATTACTATACCATTATAAGCCAGTTGCTTCATAAAACTGAAATAACCGCAGAACTTGAATAGAATTTTCACGGAACATAAAAATTAACTTGTATAAATATATTTGGTGAATTGTTCAAATTTTTTGAAACAACCCATCCTAAGGTTATTAATCTTGTTCAAAAAACAGAATGAACAATCAATATCGTTAATACATTTTTTTCGTCAAGTGTATTGAAATGTAATGTAGTTAAAATCACTGGGAAGAACTTTGATGACCTCCGTGGTTACTGTGTAAGGCTCTCGGCAAGAAATCCGAAGATAGCGGTTTAAAATTCCGGTGTGCGCGAGTATACTCCATTTGATTGAATTGCTTTATTTCACAATTTAGTCATTTAAAATAATGTATGATATATATTTGCGGCGTGGAAGATATCCTCAATGTCACCCTGGTGTAAAGACCGCCAATCATAAATGAAATTTTATTATTTGAAATAGTTTTTATCGTGTTTGGTGACCAGATCTGAATAGCCAGGTATTTCCCTACCTTCACATTTCCCTTTTCCTCTATCCCTTTTCCCCTTTCCGTTTTCCGCTTTCCCCTTTCCCCTTTCCCCTTTCCCCTTTCCCCTTTCCCCTTTCCCCTTTCCCCTTTCCCCTTTCCCCTTTCCCCTTTCCCCTTTCCCCTTTCCCCTTTCCCCTTTCCCCTTTCCCCTTTCCCCTTTCCCCTTTCCCCTTTCCCCTTTCCCCTTTCCCCTTTCCCCTTTCCCCTTTCCCCCTTCCCCTTTTCCCTTTCCCCTTTTCCCTTTCCCCTTTCCCCGTTCCCCTTTCCCCTTTCCCGTTTCCCCTTTCCCCTTTCCCCTTTCCCCTTTCTCCTTTCCCCTTTCCCATTTCCCCTTTCCTCTTTCCCTTTTCTCCTTTTCCATTTCCACTTTTCCCTTCCTCTTTCCCCTTTCCACTCTCCCTTTCCCCTCTCCCTTGTTCCCTTTTCCTTTTCTCCTTTCCACTTTTCCCTTTCCCCTTTCCCTCTTCCCCTTTCCCCGTTCTCCTTTCCCCGTTCCCCTTCCCATTTCCCCTTCCCCATGTTCCCTTTTCCATTCCTTTTTCAGCCCATCGGCCTTCCCATTTGGGAATGCCGAAGTCTCATTGTCTGCAAGCCGTTGGTAACAGTCGAGACTTGTGCGGTATTTACATAAAAAAGTTGCAATTATTTATTGAATAGAATGAACCCTAGAAACACTGCAATGTGGAATGTAGATATATTAATCCAATTTATGCAATCAGTTGGTAAATTACTATTGCTGCAAAGCAATTAATTAGCTTGCAAATGAGCGCTTATTAGTGATACCACCTACCGGAGTTCGTGGTGAATCTTGCTTTGAACTAATACAATATAAATAAATATCCAACAACCGTGAAAATCTGATCAGCAGAGGACAAATATGTTTAGAAATTAAACGATGCTTATATTTTTTTTTGCAATTTCGATACCCAAGTATGCAATAGTTTTTAAGGGAAACCTGCGTGACCTTTTTCGTGCAAACTTTAATTTTGGATTTTACGGCCAAAATACCTAACCAAACTGAATAATTATTTTATTAACAAAAGTCATAGAAAATGTCTAGTCCAGACAAGTGCTCTTTTATTTTTTTTTGTTTAAAATTATGATACATTGGTAATTAAACAATTCATTCTTGCTCCATTTTGGAGGCAACCTAGGAATTTTTTTGTAAGTTGTTTGTAATTATTTAGAAATATGTTTTTTTAAAATAAGACAATAAATTTGTAAACAACTTGTGTGTAAAATTGTTGTTTACAAAGTTATTGTTTTATTTTTATTATAATGTCACATCACACAATATCTGTTTCACACGAACAAATAAAAAATATGTCTTGCCTTCTAATATAATCAAAAATATAACATCGTGAAAAATGTTTTTTTGGTGAACACAAATTGGTGAATCGACGAAAATAGTTCATATATAATTTAAATTTACACACATTTAAATCCTTTTTTTAACGTTTCTTTAATTTTTAATTTTATATTTCATCATATTAAACAGTGTAAAATTACTTTTTTTTTAAATGCTCATCATTTACCCATTGGCCCAAGTTGTCTCTAAAATCATATGAGGGAACGGACTCCGGGTGTCGACGGAGACGGAGGGAGAAATGAAAGGCATCCGAGTTGGTTGCGAGTCCAGTCGTTTATTGTATCATGAGCTATGTAGCTGAGGTCGGTCGGTGTAACATGAAGATGTCGAAGTGTCGTAGAGTGAAGCGTTGCGGGTGCTCGGTCATGATGGGTGAAGCAGGTCGGAGATGCTGTGGTGGTCACCAGAGTGTTGCTCGACGCTCGTTGCGGAGAGAACCTGATCTTCCAGGCCGTTGCTCGACGCACGTTGCGGAGGTAAACGGCGGTGACTCGGTGAGTGGAGCCACCGGCAGATAGTCCTGGTGACGTCCAAGTAGGAAGCTGTCCTGGAGTGATGAACGGTGGTGACTCGTGGTGGAGCCACCAGCGTGATGCTCGACACCGTGGCGGTGGAGGATGACCTCGTCTTCCAGGCCGCTGCTCGACGCGCGTTGCGGAGATGAATGGCGGTGACTCGGTGAGTGGAGCCGCCGGCAGATAGTCCTTGTGACGTCCACGAAGGAAGCTGCCCCGGGAGAGAGCTGATGCACGGGCACTCAATGTTACGATGGTTCGCTGTAGAGAGGCGAGACCGTTGAGATTGAACTGAACTGTTTTGATTAGCGCGTCGCGAGACTGACCAATTTGTTGTTTAGTGCGCCGCTTTATATAAGAGCGAGCGGCTGAGTAACTTTCCACTCGCTGGAAATACGTGCGCTGGAAGGTGCTAGAATGTACTCGTCACTGCAGTTGTGAATGCACGCTTGAGTCTGGACCTTTCGCGAAGGTGGTGCATATTATTATTCGTCGGCAGCCGGTCTCACGAGTACATTGTCCGCCAATACGTGCATACGTAGGTGCTGCGCGTAGTGTGAATTTGCAAGTACTTTGGGGTGGTAGTTCTTTCTCGCGAATTCTAGAGTGGCGAAAAATAGTTGTATGAACGCCACACATACAAAATTTAAATTATTAACGACCTTTATTTTATAAATCAAATTACAATAAATAAAGTAGCACATATCAGTACAAGATATTTGATACACCTATTGATTACAAAAATAATTTTTCAGTTGGTTGTGTACTTGACCACAAATCAACATTAAGATTTGTATAAAATAGGCGGCGCAGCCGTTCCTCTTAAGCAGTGAAATTGCAATGAGAATGTTGGTTTTATAAATTTTCGTCAACTGATAATCAACCATTAATGTAGATTTAGTGCTTTTTTACAAGCTGTATAAAATTAAAAAAATGTTTTTTATTTAAAAAAATATCAAAATACTGCTTTGCAGGTAACTTGAAACGCAAATGTCCGAGAGAAAGCTAATCGTATTATGGTAAAACAGCATGCTAATGTTTTTCAATTACGTATTTAGGTTTTCACAAAAAAAATTGTTTTGGTTTTGTGTAGTAATAACTTATTTATTTGTTAGAGACAAACAGCTTTTACATTAAATATAGATACATACATATAAAATTAAATTAAGTTAAGCCAAAAAGGATCTAAATTCTATTAATTATTAATCTTCTAAATGGATTATTATCGATAATAAAATCGCATTCTTCATAACAAAAACATTATGCCTTTATTTAGACTGAAATCTCTCAGGAACAATTGTGTATGACGGCCTCCAGGACTCATTCTCCTCCCTAATGTGCTCTTAAAATGTCTCTGCTTTTCGAAATCTCACGGCTCATTGTGCGTTTTTTTTACATTAACTCCACACCGGAGGCCCTGAGGAAAATAATTTCCCTCAGGGCCTATGTCATCTGAGATGCTGTGTGGAGGGTCTTTTTGAGGAGAGGAAGGAATGAACATTGGTCTTGAAGAGACCCATGTTTTAGGAGGGAGGAAACACAGAAGCCGGCAAATCGTTCCATAGCCGAGCTATTGAACTCAAGAACGTGTCGAAAAAACGACCCGTTCTCATGTGACAAATGTCAACCGTATACATATGTTTGGCGCGCGTTTGGCGTGTCTCCCGACTATGCACTGGTGCCGAAGGGATCAATGACGCTGGTTTCTCAGAGCATCTTCCATTGAAATACCAGTAGAACATGGACAGCATTCCCACCCGACGCCTGTGCTTTAAACATTGCAATCCGTTTGTATAGTTAAGAGAATCTATCAAACGGACCGCCCGTTTCTGCCCAGAGTCGAGGGTTTTTTTAGGTTTTTGGGGCTCCAGACCAGAGGTTGCTGCCAAATTCAACCGTGGGGCGCACTTGCGATTTGTTCAAGGTTAGCAGTTGGGTATTATGAAAGCATCTGCGGGCCCTGTACAGTTCGCCCGGTTACTGAGAGGCTAACTTAACTCTGGCTTCGATGGAGCCCCCATACCTGAGCTGGTCACTTTTTCAGCAATTTCTGCATTTGAAATTTAAGCAAAGAATGGTCAGAGTGTTGGGTCCCAAAACACGCCCACAACGCATTTCTCTGTTTTTCTTTATTCTGTAACCCAAACAGTGTGTTTCGTGCTTACTTGATCATAGCCCTTTATTTATTCCGTTTAGCTGTGGCGTATTTATTTTCCTTTATAACGACGTTGAGTATAACACAATATTATGAGTGTATGGGGTTGATTGACAAATGACCCTAGCAATCATGTGGTAGTCAACTTGCTTCCCATAGTACCTGGTAAGCTGTAAGGCTGGCTTAACGTATGGACTTAGTGCAAATAAAACACTTTCAGATTACAACCCTCCTTATAAAAATGTTTCGAGAATAAAAATAGCGGTAGTTTTTCTTGTGTTAATAATTCACTGAACGATTACATACGGCCTTTTCGAGGTTTTTAGGCTTTCAACCATATTGAAGTGAAATCTTAACTCATATCACGTCAGTTATGTAACAAATTTATAGGAAGTAACACGTTGGTACCCAAAAATTTTAATCACTGATTCAAGTAATTTATTTGGAGTAAAAAATATAAATAACATTTTGATCTCAGGTGACTTTTTTTTCACCTAAGTTCATAAAAACTTTAGTAAGGTGTTGGATAAAAAGAAGCATGGGCAATTCAAATAGATTTGGTTTTTTAACATCAAATTGAAAGGATTAAGGAGGTAGAAATAGGAAAGCATGTATTTTCGAATTAATATTTGTTAATGTATAAAGTCCGAGAACCTATGAATAGTGGCAACGTATCGGCAGATTAAGTTGGGTGTTCTATGTGTTGCAATACTTATTTGTTTTTTTATTAATCTACGTTATTCTATGGATGATGGTTAGGCTGAAATTGTTTAACTTTTTATAACATTTAATAACTATTATTATCAAATTGAATTGTATAATTTAATAACTGTATCCAATCTGCAAACTTCATCCGCCATAACACAGGGACATCCCTAGCATGGCGAATAAATTAACACAATATTTCTTTCAATGTATAATGTTCTCTCTTTAAATAAATAAATAAAATATTTAGATGATGGTGAAGTATTAAAAAGAGGATGGGCATAAAAATAAATTAAAGGGAAACACGAACAAAATTTATTTATAGCAAGAAACAACATGATATTTATAAAAACTCTTGCACGCATAGATTTAATGTATTCTAACTTTCCAAAAGCCTTAAATATTCATTCCTTCTCGCGGGATAAAAGCCCTTGATATACACTACTCACAGATCATTCGTAAAATGGCTAAGTACCTCTAACTCAAACTCATTAATTAAAATTTTTAATAAAAATGTTTCGTTAAAATTTTAAGTACCACCGGGAATGCCTCAAGGATCTCATCCGGGCCCACTTCTTTTCATTATAAATTAAAAACTATATATTTTTGTGTTATACTTCGTATAATTGTATAACTTTAAGCTTGTCAAGATCATAAAATGTTTAAATGATTTTCTTATTCTTCAGAAAAACATAGATAGACCTGCTAACTTGTGTGAAATTAATAAATTATTCCTAAATGTGTAAAAATATTTAGACATCCACGTATTTTTCTGTGTACGGAATCATATGTCTATTTTGCATTCAATTAATAATAACGAAATTGAATTAGAACCATTCATCAAAGACCTCTGTGTTATTTTCGATGGGAAACTTACCTTTGATTTCACTGTAAAACAATACCCGATATCTCTGCGAAACCTTAAAGCCATGCAAATTTTAGGTCTTGTTATACGTAACATAAGGAATTTTCACAACGTTGATTCAATTAAACTACTTTGCTGCTCTCTTGTGAGATCGCAGCTAGAATATGCATCTCCTGTATGGTCTCCTATTTGTACTTGTAAAACTGCTATGGTACATTAATCTAAACCACCGCTTCTTTTTACCCAGAGAACTATTATTGATATTCTTATAATTTTTAAATTACTGAATAACCTCGTAGACTGCCCTCAAATGTTAAGTATTATAAAAATACCCGTCTCCCTGTTAAATCTACTCGACTGCACAATTTTTTCACTCTGACAACCATAGCACTAACTAATCACCCATTTACCGTTAGTGCGATTATACCGAACTACCAACGCATACGCGCTTACTCTCCGTCCTACATCAGAGCAAAAATAATTAGCTGTGAATATAGCTTATATATTCAGGTATTATATTTGGGAAATGATAAGTATTTATTCTATTTGTAAGCATTAAATAGATGTATCGACATGTTTTTCTGTATAATGTTTGAAAATGTTTGACATAGCGAAAAAGCGTTTAATAAATGTGTAATATTTTCTACTTCAAGCAAATCACTTCTAACTGTCCCTCTCTCAATCCACATCACAAAGTCGCCCAACAGGAAATTTATTCAGGTTGTGATCTGTGGTTCTTACAAGATGTCACATTAACATTGTTTATCGGTTTTAATATTACACATGATCTTAAATAAAAATTTACCTTAATTTTTTTGTCAGAGAAAATTTATGATGTTATTACTATTTTATTGTAGATTGTAGGAAGCAATCACTTTATGGTTTGAAATAGTCAATAGAAATAAAACACTTATTTTTTGTAAACCCACCAGTTTTCATTAATTTATTTACCGACCGGTTTCGTTTTGCTCATCAGGGTACAAATTAATACTATACAAGAAATGCATATTGTGCGCTTGTATACAATGCAGAGTGAGACAAAAGATATAAATATAACTCAAAGTACGATATATTTACATTTCTACAAAGAAAATTGGAAAAACCAACAGATTTTATTTCTCTTTGACCATAACTTCAACAGCAGCATCTCGGTTTTTGCTGATGATTGGGTTCAATTTAATATATACTTCTCTTTCATAGAGACAAATCATTCCATGATTCATACTCCAAAACCAATCTCACCGGGTGATTGCTGACGGATTGTAGCATTTAATGGGAAGCCGGATGTATTCACCTACCCCTAACTAGGACCAGCCCAATCCCCATCCCCAATCGAAGCTTTGGGTGGGAGACATTGGTACCTATCCTTAGATGGATGTATCAGGGGACGCTAAACCTGGTACCTGAGCCAAGTAGTAGGCAAACATAAACATAATTCAAGCAAGATCATTTTTTTTAGATATAAGGCATTGACAGATACCACAATAATTTTGACCAGTCAGTGGCTGAGATATCATCGCGTTTGGGTCACATCCAGAAGTAGTACGTTCAATTCCTCGGCCGGCTAAGTCTTCATTTACGATACTGTTAAAAAGTATTTGTAACAAAGTGTGTGCACCCTCTTGTACACACTTTATTTATGATCTTGGTGTGTGGCACCTCCAGTGCTTGCCCATTGACATTTGGGCATTGATTATATTGCGAGCCCTGCAATATTTTGAAATGCAACCCTTGTTAATCCAGCACAGATTCAAATCAGCAGATTTGAAAGAAAGCCAGTGATTTTTTGATGGGCAGCCGAGAGCTTTGGGGCGGTCCTCTCGACCGCAACACGACGGATCCTTTTTGAAGATTGCTATGATCGTGCTGATGTACCTTGGTCGTCCGCCTCTTCTGCCTCTGGAGGGTCCTTTTGGCTGGGAGCCATTTCTCTAAAGACCTGCCTTTCTCACGATGTGAGATTCGTTTCACAAAAGAAGATTTCATCATGCTTCAATTCAACTTACCACGGTATCAACATGAACTATTTAACCTAAGCAAGCCCTTTGCCAGACAGCCTTAGTGATTTTGTTATTTTATTTTAATTAACAACCTTAGTTATTTTATTTTAATATAGATTAGTATTTATAATACCTTCTTTTTATAAAAAAACATAAACCTTTTCCTTACATCTGCCATGCGAGTCAATCTGCTCATAATACAACAACAATACAAGCAACATTTTCCGCTTACTGTGGTTGTAATGGGAGACTTTACATATTGTCAGGTTATTAAAAAAATAAGGGAATAGGGAAAAATTCAAATCATAATGGTGCTAAAGATATAAGATTTAAGGGCGAAACCAAATTATCAAAAAAGTTGCCGGAGACCATATTCAATTTACACTTTTTACTCCAAATAGTATTGGAAATCAGTGTTTAAAATAAATCAAGTATATCCCTCAACACCCTGTATAGAGATCCAAAAAGAAAATGGGTGCGGTTAAAAAAGTTTATTACGAAAAGCGTTAGATTTTCTCTTCAGTGTATTTATGAAAAATGTCGATGTTTTATTTGGATCAAAACTTATTGATAATGCACTTGTATCTACGCACCAATCAAGCACATAGTGAAAGCTTAATATTATTTATTTATGTCAGGAAATGTTTGCCTTTCCCTGGCGCACGGGTGGAGAAGGGTGGGAAGGTAGGACACATTCCAATCTGTTCGGAGACTATTGAGTCACAGGATAGACTATAGGGACTATCGGGAAGCCAGACAGGCCGACGGTATACTGATGAGTCTAATTTGTTAAGTGATAGGCATCTTATTGCCAGGGACAGAGCCGATTGGATCCCTTTGAAGAAATACCGCCAATTACGGCGACCGATTTTAACAAAAGAAAGAATCCCTTTTATTCACATTGCGCTGCTCTATGCCAGATAGAAAGCGAACTTTTTTACGTAAGCAGTTTTGAAAATTGGATAAGAGAAAAACTCTTACACATATTACTTAAATTATTGTTTTCATTGTTGTTACTTAAAGAAGCCAATCGATGCGACAGGTTTAATCAATCTTACATGAAGGTAAAGAAAAAATACATATTGTGTAGCAAAATAATTTCTTTCTGTTCATACGGAGCAGATATTTTGTGATGTAGCATTATAATTTAAAATAAAACGCTTACTTTGTAAACACATAATATTCTACTTTTAGTAGAGAATTTTACCTCCCCGAAGAAGTTACGGTTGTAACAAAACCCGGTCGGCATCTCTTCACATTATGAAACAAAGTCCTCCGCCGCGTCTGTTTGTCTGTCTGTTCGCGATAAACTCAAAAACTATAGAATGAATTTTTATGCTGTTTTCACTAATATATAGATTACTCCCTCCTTCTGAAAAAAATTCATTACTATTTACTATTTTCTAAGAACTGAATCTTGGAAAGCAATTGCGGTATAGTGTTAACTTTGGTCTCAAATTGTAGCAAATTTACTATACTTAAATAATATATTTATTGACTACCAGTCAGACCCTTTTTTCACTGAGATATCGAGCAAAAACTAAAAAAAGTCCGAAAATTTCATGATTTTTTTGGGTACACCGCCGCTCGTACAGTACTGTGGGAATTGCAAATCTGGCATTTAATATTGGTTTCGGTCCTAACAATATACAAAAATTTCAGAACGATCGGACCTTTTGCAAGCACGGATGTACATCTTGACTGGACTAATGCTTTTCAACTACCACGTCTACCATAATACGGCAAGATGCCCGTATTATGGTAGACGAAATTTGGGTATGTAATCATTTAGAGGGTGTTAATGGTTGTACTTGACTTACTTTAACCAGTTATTGACCTGACATTATTTGCAGTAAAAAATGTTAATGCAAAAACATAAAAAATAGTAAGTGTTGAAAAATTGGGGCCGGGGCACAAGAGGCTGGCGGTTACTCGGCTGAGTGAATAGTGACGACATAGAAAGAAATTATTTTGTTCGATTTTGAAGGAAATTTTTTTTAAAGTCATCGAAAAAGTTATCGGAGACCAAGATTTCAATTTCATTTTTTACTCCAAACAGTGACAGGAAATCACCGTTTAAAGTAAGTCGAGTACATCCCGACACCCTGTTTACGTAATATGTGTTATTCATTAGTTAGTACAATAAGGAATTATATAACTGGTTTCTCAGTTTGCACATGCGTAAACCAACCTAATTGTATACTGTTGTGATTGCTAAAATAAAATAACTTTACTAGTTGAAATAATGAAAACAAAAATTAATTAGCAAAAAAAAAATTTTTTATTGGAAAGCAAAAAGTGAATAATAAAGCAAATTTACTTAATTTAATGATGCGAGTCAGTTTTTCAAGTTTCTTCTCTTTACAAATTCTGAGCTTGTGATATTAAGGGTCCACTATTCGAATTTCGACCGATTTCTTGCATATCTCACTTAAACATTTGAAGTTTTTAAGCTCTAAAAAAAATATGATATTTTTGAAGATAATATCTAGATATGTTCTACGCCGAAACGCAAATTTTATAAAATTCCCTCCATAGAAAAAAATCGCAAAGTATGCTCCGAAAATTATTTAAAACAAGTCTATTTCTATTATTTTACAAGTTATATTTGTGAAAAAATTCACAATGTTTCTTTAAATGATAGTTAAGATACGTTCCACGAGATTTTTGCTCTATTTTATACGAGTCATGTTTTATTAAGCTTTTTCGCCATTTTCGCTGCGATTTCATCACTTAAAATATTAGCGCGCTCTGTTCAACATTCGTAATTACACATCTCTCCATCTTCTTCTTTTTCAGCCGAATAGCGCCGCCTTAAGATTATCAGTTTTTGATTTTATCTGGTATCAGCAAGTTGAACATTTTGGGAGCAATGTAAGAGAACTGCCGCTGTGCGAAAGCTGTTTTCGATGGAGCACTTATGAATTTTAGGTGTGACAAGTAAAGGGTGTAAATTTTTTGTTACGTTTTTTTCATCAAATAATTTTTTCAATTGTATATGAAAATAGTATTTATGTATAATTATCGAAAGTCTGATATTGTGAATTTTTTTAAAGTAGCCCTGATGGGTTGTATTTTAATATGCTAGTTATAGTAATGTATATTGCACAACCTCCCCATCTCGTAATACCATACGCAGCAATTGTTTTAAAAAGTGCAAAGTAAACATAACTTAGTGTTTATGAGTATTGCTAATTTAGAATACAAAAATTAAAATTATGAAAACGAACGGCATCTCCCAGGAACCACTACTATGGTGTGACATCAACTCTGTTCGCTGAGGTAAACACGAAAATAACTCCATTTGGATGCAACGCGGGTAAAGAAAGGGATATAAAATATTATTTTATTTTTTATTATTTTCGCGACATTCTACACAAGGTCAAGTCGGAGAAACAATTTTTTTTCATGCTCCCGACAGTAATGACATCAACTGTTAACGGGTGTTCGCTAGTAAAACTTTCTGAACACTGTTGAAGCTTTAGAAAATTTTAGTTGCTGTTGTAAAAAAATTTTGATTTTCGAAGCAATACAAACTTATCGTAGGATATTTTTTATGAGTTGTCCATTTGTTCCATTTATTTCACAACACGACAGGAAGCCTTTGTTTTTATCTTCAAACATTGTTGATTATGTTTAAACGCTTTGGGCACAATTAAACTCAAAAAGAGTCATTTCAGTTTCGAATCGTAAAGTCGTAATCTGGAGTTATCACACAACCATATCATAGCATACCACACCATACGTTCACCTACCTACCCACGGTATGCATTACTTTTCAAGGATTTTCCGCCCCTCTGGATTCGGGCAGGTTTGGAGTGTGTTGTGTAATTTATCTGATGTCGTAAATGTGGTTAAAGTATAATTACCTAAGCTGGTTAAATACAACAATAAAAAATATAAGTGCGGTTACCGCGGTCCAGTCGGAACACATTACAGTACGTCGGGAATAAAACCAAAGGTAATAAAAATTATGGTGGATGACAAATTCATTCCCAGCATGCGTTGGATCGCCGGATTACGCGTGAGCGGTTCTATTTACGATGCTTCCACTGCTCAGGGGTAGGAAACGCGTACACCTTAGTACATTGCAAATTTGAACATTTTTGGTTCCAGAGTCCCTAACATGAACGTCAACAATGGCACGAAAATCGACTTAAAAAAAAGTCGCTTGCTAGCACTTCTGAAAATCGCCCATAACATTAATTTGACAGTTAAAATCGACTAAAATAGTGATAATTGTTTATCGAGTCCGTTGTCAGCTTGTATTTACATCGCTCAACCATAATAACGGAGAGCTCCTTTACAGAGACTAAACTAAAACTAAACTACTTGAGGTAACAAAATTTCAGTAGTTTTTCTTGATATCAAAGGAAACGCGCTACTGATTTACGGTCAAAAAACAATTTAAATGCCTAAATTATTAATAAAACAATTTAAGCAAACTAACTCGTTTCAGCTCTTCATTTCTAAACCACAAGAAACGACTGTTAACGCAACAGATAATATGTGTTATAGTGACCGTAGTAGGGCGGTATTTTCCCCGAAAATTAGAGAATTATTATATATTATAATAAAAACAAATATAAAACTTTTTTCCACATTAATTTTATTGACCCTAACCGGTTTCAGCTTGCTAGAGCCATCTTCAGACTGGTAAAAAATATTCTTAGTATACGGTTTATGTACAAATATGTATTATGATGCATATAAATATTTATTATGATGCATATATAAATATGTATTTAGTTAATATAATGAACATTCCTACTCCAATGTAAACATGTATCCCTTCAAAAAGCAATTTAAAAAATTCCATGCATCATAAATATAATAACAATTTGACAATAAAATTAGGTCATTAATAATTCATATTACTTGTAAGGTTTTTTCCCTGAACAATATTGAAATGAGCTACAAACCAAAGGTAATTAGCCCATTGGAATTACCAAAATATTTAGAAATTCGACAGTCAAAAACGACTTAGTAACAAATGTTATTAATATAATTGATTAAAATCCTTTAGACCACCCCGCTACCCCTCCCTCATATGTTGTGTATACAAACCGTAGAATAAGAATATTTTGTACCAGTCTGAAGATGGGTCTAGCGCGCTGAAACCGGTTACGGTCAATAAAATTAACGTGGAAAAAAGTTTTATAATTGTTTTTATTATAATGGAATTCCACCATGAATTGTCAGTTTCAAAAATTGAAATATTAGAGAATTATTATCGTTATATTAAGCAAATCCGCAACCCCTGCGTGTATTAGCGAAATCGATAAACTAAAGTCGGTAGCTTACTTTGACACAACGATTCGGTTTAGTTATCTATTTGCTGGCTAACTCGCCAGGAAGCTGCTTGTATTGCAACGTCTACGAAAGAGTGGTACAATATTCATGGAATCGGTCGTTTTATAATTCTACAATCGGATATTTAAAATCAAGCCAATTTACCTGCTACCAGCCTAGGGTAAATATTCTTCCTAAATATGTACTATAAAATAAGACGATGTTATGAGCGCGGGGTGCAAACAAGAACCGTCATGTGCTTTAGAAGTTTGTGGTTGCGAAACGTACTTAGAAGATGTAATTGTATATTAACGTGGAGTACAACGTGGAAGTATCGATAAGAATAAAAGGATGACCTCCGTGCAAAGCTGTAAAATTATCTCAAAATCATCCTTGCGAAATACCACTATTCAGAAATTAAATGTTGCATCAATGTTTTTATACATATTTAGCAATGTTTACGTGAACAGCCAGGTATCCCAATCGTTTTTCTTCTCCCTTCTTCTTTATTTTCCCCGTCTTCATTTCATTCTACTTCACAAGGTGACTTTGATTAATGCTAAAACCTTATTTCCTCAAAACAATAGAAGTTAAGAAAAATCTTTAAACAAAGTTTGAGTTTCAGATTGGTTTTTTTTATTTTTTTATATGAAATACCGCACAAGAGTCCCAACTGCTCCCCTCTGGAGCCAGTGAGACTATGGCATCCCCAATTGGGGTATGTTGTGTGGCTGAAGGTAGTGGAGAGGGGAAGGAGATAGGGAAGAGGAAGGTGGGGAAGTACCTGGCTATTCAGATCTGGTCACTAAACACGGCTAATGCCATTTCGAGCAACGTTTCAATTCTGAATGGTGGTCTTACACCAGGGCGATACTGATAGTATCTTCCACTCTGGAACGTGGCGTAAATATACTATATATAGGTTGCAACTATATAGGTACATAGAAGTTGCCGTGAAGAAAGATCACTTCCAAATGCTTAAAGCGTTGCTTAAAATGTCTTCAACATTTGTTAAATAACCAAAACTCCTGCCATAACCCTCACCCCAAGTGGCTCGCTACGTTTGATGACTTAGCAGGGATGCAAGGGGTGAGATTTGTTTAGGTTTTGGCGGATGCGTTTGCCAACGTATTTCGTAGCGGGCCGAATCGGGATAGACTGGTTGAGGGAAACTTTTTCTCCAGCCGGATTCTCTCGACCCATCGCCTGCAACCGCAGTGGAAGGGAATAACTCCAGAAAACATCGACCCTCAGATTAGTACCGACCCCACATACCTTTCTCCTTCCCAGAACTTCCTCTCCTTCCTTTCCCTAAAAAGTCAATTTGCACTTTGATCTCCAAAGATGACAGAGGTCCAGAGGGATTTTTTTTTGTTCAGAGCCTCCTGTGTGAAGCTAATGTTAAAAAAGCAATTGCAGTCCTCAAAAGATTCCCAATGTTCACGTAATTACCATTAAAATTACGTATATATTTTTTGTTGAAGTTTTCAGTATATTTTTAATTGCGTTTTGAAATATTTGAGGTTATTTTTTAGTGGTCTTATATTTTCTGGCAATTTATTGAACAATTTTTTTCCTAGGTTTTTGTTGACCCAAATTTTATTTACATATCGCAATCGGTAACATGTAATTTTGCCTGAGATTTGCTTTGCTTCGGAATGGTATGGCTTTGTTTAAAATATCTTATTTGTACACTCAATAAATCTGAGACTCCTCTGCGATATTTAGCTACAAAAATAAAATAAAAAGGTTTCACCAACAACTTTTCCACGGTTTTTGAGAAAGTCCCAAGTTGTAGGGCCTAGCCGCGGGGTTACCGACCCATGTGTCAAGAAGCCTGCGCGAGACGATAAGTCCTCACAAGACAATAAAGAAGAACTTCCATTTCGCTCGCAATAAAGTCAACGACTTGTTGATGAAAACGCCGCTAGGGGTTCCCCGGGGTGAAACTAAAAATACGGGCTGGGCCCGACTCCGCTAATGCCTCCTTTAGGGCCCGACCCGTAAAGGCCTATCTCCGGCCCACGTGCAAATCTCCCTTGAAATATTACCATAACACGAAGCTCTGCCTGAATTCTTTATGCTTATTTTTATTTTAAGCAGGGCGCAAATTCCTAAAGTTACCCGTTAATCTTCAATATTACGTTAAATAATGTTAACCCTTTACCCTAGTTGAATGGGTACTACGCCTGATTTATGGATTCTTTTAAAATAAATAATTACGATATGTTTATTCCGGTTCCATCCCAACCGAGAATAAAGTCAACACAACACCTCCTTGAAAATTCATTAAAAGCTATAAAAAGAATAATTTTAAATTAGCCGATAACCCTAACCTTACGTAAGCTATTTAAGGGTCCACTATTCGAATTTCGACCGATTTCTTAAAGATCTCCCTTAAACATTCGAAGGTTTTAAGCTCTTAAAAAAATATATGTTATATTTTAAGATAATATCTAGATACTTCCATGCCGAAACGCAAATTATATGAAATTCCCTTCATAGAAAAAAATCGCAAATTATGCTCCGAAAATTATTTAAAACAAGTCTATTTCTATTATTTTACGTTATATTTGTGAAAAAATTCACAATATTTCTTTAAATGGTACTTAAGATATGTTCCACGAGATTTTTGCTCTATTTTAAACGAGTCGTGTTTTATTAAGCTTTTTCGCCATTTTCGCAAATATTAGCGCGCTCTGTCCAACAACATTCGTATTTACACATCTCTTCATCTTCTTCTTTTTCAGCCGAATAATAACTTAACTAATAACCAATAACCAATAATAATAACTTAACTAATAGCCTTAACCAATTTTTTATACATATTTTTTATCACTCTAAATGATTTATCTGAGATGGTTCTGAGTTGGTTTCATTCCGAGTTGTCCGGTCACCGTATATTCCAGGCAGATAATTTGCAATAAACAACTAAAAGGAGTGAAACGCAAATAAGTCTAATTTCGAAAACGTGTGCTTAAAAAAATATATATATGTAAGTTCAATGAAAGGATACAATACTTATCGTAATAATGAATATCGGTAGTCCAGTAGATTAGTCAGAAAACTCCGAAAAATCAAAAATTTATATATTATATTAAAAATAAATATAAAACTTTTTTCCACTTTAAGTTTATTGACCGTAACCGGTTTCAGCTCGCTAGAGCCATCTTCAGACTGGAGATCTTCAGATCTGGAGACTTCAGACCTTATTATAATAAATTATAATGGAATTCCACTATGAGTTGTCAGTTTCAAAAATAGAAATATTCAAATTTTGAGTTGAGTATGCAGTTTTGTGTAAAAGTGTCTCAGGAACAATACTTAGATTACATACTCATAAATACCACCAAACTATTTTTTTTTTACATGAGCTCCACACAGGAGGCCTTGAGGAAAATAATCTCCCTCAGGGCCTATGTCATCTTTGGGGTTGCTGAGGATCCTGTGGAGGGATTTTTTAAGGAAAGGAAATTGAGGACAATTATGGGAAGGAAAAGGGTTTAAGAGGTGGGTAGGAATCTGGGGTTCTGATCATCCGCCTCCAAGACCTAGACATCCTCACTGATCATCCTGATCATCCGTCTCCAAGACCTAGACATCCTCGCTGATCATCCGACTCCAAGACCTAGACATCCTCGCTGATCATCCGACTCCAAGACCTAGACATCCTCGCTGATCATCCGACTCCGAGACCTAGACATCCTCGCTGATCATCCGACTCCAAGACCTAGACATCCTCGCTGATTATCCGACTCCAAGACCTAGACATCCTCGCTGATCATCCGACTCCAAGACCTAGACATCCTCGCTGATCATCCGACTCCAAGACCTAGACATCCTCGCTGATCATCCGACTCCAAGACCTAGACATCCTCGTTGATCATCCGACTCCAAGACCTAGACATCCTCGCTGATCATCCGACTCCAAGACCTAGACATCCTCACTGATCATTCTGATCATCCGTCTCCAAGACCTAGACATCCTCGCTGATCATCCGACTCCAAGACCTAGACATCCTCGCTGATCATCCGACTCCAAGACCTAGACATCCTCGCTGATCATCCGTCTCCAAGACTTCATTCCATGAACCTCACTTCATGAACCCGGGCGCCCTGCTAAATCACCAAACATGGCAAACTACTTGGGGTGACCTATGGCAAAGGTGTTGGTTATCCAATAAAGGTTAACGTAGATTAAAGAATATAACACTAGAAGTGCCTTCCATGCAAATTTAAATGGAAACAAATGTTTCATTTAGCCCTTAGCCCAACCACCAGCGTGCCGTTTCACTCACACTCGACTGAAATCGAATATCTCTTTCCCATTTGAATTTCAGAAGCACAGTTTTGTGAGATATTATAGGCCCAAATCGGGTCTATAATTTAATCACTAAACACGCCCACAATTCTTTGGAATATTCTTTAGCCTTTATAGGAATGTACAATTAATATATTTTTTTTAAATTAGCTCGACACAGGGGCCCTGAAAAAAATAATTCCACTCAGGCCCGACGTCATCTTTGAGAATTTTGCGTGGATCGTCTTTTGAGGAAAAGAAGAAGAGGAAGTTCTGTAAGGGAAAAGGTATGAGAGGAGGAATCTGGGGATCTCCAGGAAACTCCAGAAGCGACGGACGCTTAAATCCATCCCTCCCGTGCGGTGCAAAGCGATTTTCCGAGAGAGTCCTGCTAGAGAGGTCAAAAGGCTTCCCCCAACCAGTCTCTCCCGATCCGGCCTGCACCTCACTCCATGAACCCGGGCACCCCTGCTAAGTCACCAAACATATAAAACCACTTGGTTTCCGGAGCGTTGTACCCATTTCTGCAATTCTATTAAAAAATACAAATTAAAAACCAAGTTTTCACATCGTTTTTCAATATACTGCGCTATATTAGAAGGGAAAGGTTTTCTCTAGAATTGCAATCTTGAAAATATTTTTTTCGACGAAACATAAATAGTATAAAAAAATATTAAACCTTTCCGTTTACAGGTCATAGTTATAATTAATTATTTGAGATTGTTAACTTTGAAATAGTGGACTAAACAATTCATAAGAGTAAATTTAATTTTTTTACTGCCTCTTCAGTGTAGATTCCCACACCGATAATAAAAAATATGGGAAATAATAAACATTGCAGCATTATTTCAATAGGCAATCTTAAGTCGAATAATATTCTAAGTGTTTAAGCCCCTTTTTTAATTTAAAAGCTACCTACATCGTGTAAATATGAACTCACATATTGTACACTGTACCGATAAATTTTTGGGGTGAGTATTGATAATAATATTTGTATAGCGCAGTTGAAGTGAAGTACACAAAATGCCGTTACAAGAAATATACTAATAAAGTTTTTTAAGCAAAGTAATTTTAATTACCAAAAAAATTGTGATGAAAATTGTCCAATGTAATCTTACTAGTGATCGCGAGGTGTAATACAAGTGCACGTAAAACAAACTAGTATACTAGTCCCAGGGAGAGATCGTACGTACAGTATCTATGATCGTCGGACAATGGCGTGGAGGTTGGGTGGGATTCTGTTGTTCAGTGTGTCCAGGAGTGATGGGGTGGCTTAATATTCCGCGCTGGCAGAAAATCAGAAAGTCAAGTATTGTTGACAATAAAAAAAGAATGCTAGTTTTGAAGTTCATTAAATGTTTCATAATTCCGCTGAAGCGTGTCGCCCTTACCGCGATATCAAAGGAAAGAAATCAGTTTGAACTTGACCTTTGTGCGAATGACTGTATCAGTTTTTGCAGTCGCGTAAATTTTAATACGTTTCAAGTTTGAAAAAAGAAAAATCTATTAAGTGTTTTGATTCAATTCAACGTGGATACGACGTCTGTTCTGGTCTGGCTCTTATTATATTATAGTAGTTATTGATAAACTCATACGATATGTCAAAATTCATTTATTTCCTCAACCAGGCTCTCCCGCTCCTGACAGCCACGTAGCAGGTGGCATACAGGCGTAACTGCTGCTAAGACCCGGACACACCTCACCACATGAACCTGGCACTAAGTTACCAAACATGGCGAAACACTTGGGATGACCTAAGACAGACGTGTTGGTTATCCAATGAATGGTGGTGGTTTGCATACCCGCCTGCCTAAATTGATTTTTATGTCTATAATTCTTTCAAATTGGAGTCGGAAATGTTTGTCTTTCCTCTAAAATTGAAAATTTAAAAAATAGAAACTTTACGAGCACAATATTGTATGTGTAGAGATAACAGTTAAATATTTAAAGCGCTTTTATTTCGATCTATTTATTTTCATAACTCGATTTTGAAGAACAAAAACCTTTCCAAACCGCACCGTAACGACGACATTAGTGCGCCGGACGTAATAAAATGCCCAACGTTTTGTTAACAGCTTCATACACTACACTTTTCATCCTTCTTCTTTACGACCTACCCCAGACCCTTTAACAAGTACTTCAAAATCCGAGAAACCACCCCTAGTTTGTTTAGCTTATACGAGAGTAGGTTTTAATAAAGGTACTTATGAGAATTTAATTGAGATTAAATTTTGAATAATATAAAGCCGGGTTTCAGTTTAACAGACGAGTAGGTACTGTATAGTTTATTTCAATATTAAAGGTACAGAACCTTTCTGAAGTAGGCGCTTTATAAACAGATTTTATTAAACCTGGAGGA
Organism: Glyphotaelius pellucidus; assembly: GCA_936435175.1. Classification (NCBI taxonomy): domain Eukaryota; kingdom Metazoa; phylum Arthropoda; class Insecta; order Trichoptera; family Limnephilidae; genus Glyphotaelius; species Glyphotaelius pellucidus. Next base: position 6,556,274 of record OW386553.1, on the reverse strand, counting down.
ATGGTTACATTAAAGAGATGGTTGTATTTGAAATTGTGCGTGATATGACTGTGCCTCGTTGGTACTTCCTGAAAATTGTAATATATTTTATACTGCTGCGCTATAAAGACCGAGATTTATTCATATTTCTACGTTTAATAATATTATAAGGACTGTAATTAAGCGTTATGTTATTTTCTCAGAGATAATGAAATTTTAATAAAGAAAGCAACCTCCAGAAAATGGTTTAGTATATATTTCTAACCTCTATTAATAATGAAAATTTTAATGAAATGAAAAGAGAGGAGAACTTCAAATAATTTCGGGTATTTATTTTAGTTTTATTCAACGAAAAACTTCAGATACCATACGACAAGAGCTTACTACATTCGTCTAGATACATTAAGCGGGTATTCTAGTCTAGAAAATAAAATTTCTTCACATTTCCAAAGTTTAAATATTCAAGAATATCCCCTTAAAATGATTTTTCGAAATTCCATTATTTAAAAGTTATAACCGTTTTATTTTGGCGGTTTAGACAGAATCTAACCAAAATCTAAGTAGGACAAAATTTTAAACATATTTTTATGACTTCTCCGAGGTTCGTGCCACAGTAGCATTTGCTTGGATTAAAAATGAATTTGATTTTTTTTTGATAACTAGGAGGGCTGCAATCGTATCAACCAGGGTGCGCCATATTTTTGAGACCCCCACTTCAACACCCTGTAACTTTTAATTTTTTCAATTTTTTCTTTTGTTTTTTTTTTATGTGTTCTTTAATGTTTAATTAATATTCGGTAAAATAATGGCTTCAAAAATACTATTGGTTTTTTTATTGCACCTGAAAAAACACCTACAATTCATGCTTCTAGACTAGAATACCCCCTTAAGCAAAGTGATTCACATAATGATAAGATATTTACCGGTGCACTTATCCAAATTCGAAATGAGATACTGAGAGGATTTATTTTAATACAAGCGTAGGCACTTCATAGGTATCATAAATTAACTTACTAAATAACTTCCCGGTAAGTCGGGTTATGAGAAATGTCAATTCATTTCCTTTCTCAACACATTACCTGCTGTTTATACGTGTATTATTTTCTGTTATTTATTTTGTGTGCTTATCCAATTTATAAACCAATAAACACCACATGTATTTTTAGCTGTAACTAGTTGGGTTACCCGGCTTCGCTCAGGACAACATTCGAGAGGATTCTGGAATGCTCCACAATGATGTTCCCGATTACCTATTCCGTTTATACGTGTATTATTTTCTGTTATTTATTTTGTGTGCTTATCCAATTTATAAACCAATAAACACCACATGTATTTTTAGCTGTAACTAGTTGGGTTACCCGGCTTCGCTCAGGACAACATTCGAGAGGATTCTGGAATGCTCCACAATGATGTTCCCGATTACCTATTCCTGAACATTCCACGACATACTCCACCACTCCTTCCAGAACTTTCAAGAGCTCTATGGAACCTTCTTAAACTTTGCAGAAGATTGTTTTAGAAATATCAAGAGGGCGAAACTTCCAGCCCTTATATTTTCAAAAGCACGCATTTTAGGAAAAAACGAGAAACGTCATTCAAACGTCGACGTCCCTAGGACAACTGCAGATCACTAACGTACAAACAACAGTTGATGTCGAATAAATTAAGAACACTTAGTCATTACTTATTTATTTATTTATTACACGCCCCAACGGGTTTTTACATTCTTTGTTTATAAGTTAAGTATCACAGTACTTTAAAATACTTTAAAACTAAAACAAAAAAGAATATATTATAATGCAAAAAATGTAACAGCAATAGCGTATAAAACAAAAAAAATACATTATGAACTGTTATTAATTCGTTGGCAATCTGCAATCATGCTAGGGAACGATGAGAAGTTAGTTTTTTCTATCAATTCTTGTCGATCGGCTGTGCTAGGACTCGAAGCTCTGAACTCGAATGCCTCCACCGGCGTCTTCGTGTCAGCGGTCCGAGCCACTCGCGAGTGGCGAGGGTTCTTGTGCGGGTTCGTGTTTTTGTGCGGGTTCTGGCTCCGAGGTCCGACTCTGGCTGAACCCGTGCGTCCCAGTAGCTGCAACTGCATCTGCCGTACCCAAGATCTCGGACCCGGGACCTGCTCCTAGACTCGAGTACTTTTTAAAGCGCTACTCTGAGGCCTCCGGGAAAATGCAGAACTCACCCATCTCCATTACACACCACCTCGCAGTACGCAGTGATGATGAAACAATTTCGTTTAACTATAAAAGCAATTGTCGATAAGTTGTCACCAAAGGGGTGTCAGAAGAAATAGTTTCAAATATATTCCAAAAAACAATTTCTCCTTATAAAACTATGATTGTAGTTACATAATTAAATTAAAAAATGTGTACGAATCATTTTGTACGAATCAAATAACTTCGTGAATGCATCCACAATACAAGGAAGCGGGAATAGGTAATAGGTAAACGCTACCCCGGGAACCATTCACTGGCTAACCGACATCGCTGCCATGAGTCACAAAAAGCCGTTCGCTACGTTTGCTGACTTAGCAGGGGTGTACGGATTCATGGGGTGAGATTTGTCCAGGTCTTGGCTGCAGATGCGTCTGCTCACCAACTCCATTGTGAGGGATGGAATCATATGTCTGTCACTACTGGACACGCTGACCCCTAGATTCCAACCCACATCTCAAACCTTTTCCTTTCCAGAATATCCTCTTCCACATATCCCTAAAAAACCGTCCACCAGCGTCCCCAAAAATGATCCTCCTGTACGGAGATTAAAAAAAAATCCTCAGGCATTTTGGTTTTATTTGAGCATTAAATTGTTTTCATTACCTCATTTGATTACATTATTTTTTTTAATTCATTTTTACTTGTTTTGTGCTGTTCGTGTCATTTGTCAGAAATCTCGGAAAATTAAAATATTTTAGAATACGTGGAAATTCACAGCCGACAATAAATCGTCAAAAATCAAATAAAATAGAAGACTCGTTAAAATTTAATATGTCCAAAACGGGCTGGAAAAACCTTTTAAATCGTTAATAAATACATCCTCTCGTAATGGCGCATAACTTAATCCAGGTCCCTCGGGCCCAGGACACTTAACGGGACCCGGCAAGGCCCGGGTAATTAATTATTCGGTTCCTGCGAGGCGTTTTACGGGCTTGCCCAGGAGATCTAATAACTGACGAAGAATCAGGAATACATGTAAATAAAATCCACGAAAATCAATGTTTATCACATGAGTAAAATGGCTAAATGTTCGAAAAGGTGATACATTTTTTTTATTTTTTAAACGAATGCCGCACAAGAGTCCCAACCTACCTAATACCCTAACTTATTTGGGAGGCGGGAATGGGTACCACCGCCCCGGGAACCTTTATTGGATAACCAACACCTCTGCCATAGGTCACCCCAATTGGTTACCCCAATCACCAAACGTAGCGTTTGGTGATTTAGCAGGGGTGCCCGGGTTCATGGGTGAGGTTTGTCTATTGGAGGCGGATGACCAGGACACACTGAACCCTAGATTCCTACCCACTCCTTACTTTTCCTTCCCAGAGCTCTCCTACTCTTCCTTCCTTTTAAAAAACCCTCCACACAGCATCCCCAAAGATGACATAGGCCCTTAGGGAAATTATTTTCCTCAGGGCTTCCTATGCGGAGCTCATGTAAAAAAAAAATATGGGAAGTACCTGGCTATTCAGATCTGGTCACCAAAAAACGGCTAAAGCCGTTTCAAGCAACGTTTCAATTCTGAATGGTGGTCTTACACCAGGGCGATACTGAGAGTATCTTCCGCTCTGGAACGTGCCGTAAATATACTATATATTATTTTAAATGAATTAGTTGTGATTAACACAAATTAATCAAATAAAATTTATTTGCCAGGCCGGGATTTGATCCCGCGACCTTCGGAATGCGAGTCAAGAGCCTTACAGCTGGACTACGCCGGCCGTCCTTCACTACTAAGCAATGCTAAACAATTTGATTTTGCTTTGTAAATCTCATCGTCTTCTACAAAAGAAGTGTTATTGTTAGCGGCCTGATCCCGAATTCTACATGACGTGGTGCATCAATACAGGTTAGACACTTTTGAAATGTAGCTTCTCACCGGAGAATGCTCAAGGTTCCATGGACCCACATTATCACCAATACAGAAATTCTCAGGCGTGCTAGAGCAAATAAGGAACTGCTCACATTAATAAAGGGGAGAAGTATCACTTGCTTCAATTAATATAGTACTTTACTAGTAATTAATGAATTGCATAAATTTATAATTGTACACTGTACCCCATCTGTAAACTTCATCCGCCATAACACAGGGACATCCCTAGCATGGGGGAAGAATTAACACATTTTTTTTGTTCATTGTATAAAGTTCTTTTAATAAATAAATAAAATAAATAAAATAAATAAAATAAATAAAATAAATAAAATAAATAAAATAAATAAAATAAATAAAATAAATAAAATAAATAAAATAAATAAAATAAATAAAATAAATAAAATAAATAAAATAAATAAAATAAATAAAATAAATAAAATAAATAAAATAAATAAAATAAATAAAATAAATAAAATAAATAAAATAAATAAAATAAATAAAATAAATTAATAAATAAATAAAATAAATAAAAAAATAAAATAAATAAAATAAATAAAAAAATAAAATAAATAAAAAAATAAAATAAATAAAATAAATAAAATAAATAAAATAAATAAAATAAATAAAATAAATAAAATAAATAAAATAAATAAAATAAATAAAATAAATAAAATAAAATAAATAGAGAGAGGCCCTGAGGAAAACAATTTTCCTCGGGGCCTATGTCATCTTGAGGATGCTGTTTGGAGGGTATTTTTAAGGATGGGAAGGATAGGAAGTTTTGGGAAGGAGAAAGGTTTGAGGAGGGCGTAGAAATCTGGAGGTCAGTGTATCCAGGAGTGTATCAAGGCGTTGAAATCTGGGGGTCAGTGTACCCAGGAATGGCGGACTTATGAATCCATCCCTACGACTGCAGTGTAAGGCGATGGATCGAAATGTCAAAAGGCCTCCCTCAACTATTCTCTCTCGATCCGAACCGCCACCCAGGTGAGCAGACATATCCGCCGCCAAACCTCACCCCATGAACCCAGGCACCTCAGCTAAATCACCAAACGTAGCGAACCACTTGGGGTGACCTATGGCCAAGGTATCCAATAAATGGTTTCCGGGGCGGCGGTACCTATACCCACTTACCAAATTGTGAAAATTTCCAAATTGTGAAATTCAAATTTGTTCAGTTGTTTAATAAATACTGTATGATTTTTACTATTTATACGTAAAAGTTCCTAAAAAGGGCGTTAATAAATAAATGAAAAGGAAAAATAATTACTTCACTTAAAGATAACCTTACATGTTAAGTCACGTATCGTCGAAATATTTTTCAGTGTCCATCCTTTACCGCTGGCTGTACCAGTGTACCTATATACTTCTAAAACCCTGGCTCTCCTTTGATAACGTCAAGTAATCGGGAGGTCTATTATCAAACAGGAGTTGTAGACTCCCACAGATGTATTGACCCAATTAGATAGGAGGATCAAAACTGTGTTATTTAATCGAAGGTAAACACTGGAATATGTTTACCGTAATTAAATTTTTTTAATATTAATCCAGAATTTGAAATCAAAAGTTTTAATTCTAGGTAATATAAACTGTTAGAACTATGGTGGTTTTATTTTATTCAAACTTGTTTTGATAGTTTAATCTTCTGGATACCGCTGTATCATTCATATCAATATACCATTTTTACCGTCTGCCCCACAAATTGTTTTCACAAATACCACGCGTGTGCTTTCATCTAATTTTCTAATTATTTATCAGTAACACACATATTATATCCCTTAAACTATTCTAATGTTCGTCATGACGCGTGATTCGCTTGACGACCGCGACGTTTTGATGACTAAATTTTTTGAAAAGATTTGTTTACTAACAGTTTTAACACAAACAATTTTTGACTACAACATAGTTCTACTTACGTTCTACGTTATTTTTATCACTCGGATTTACAATTTACGCATAATGTATTTCTGAATAAATTGAAACCATTGACATTCAGGGTTTTGAGGTGAAACTTCTTTAGCCCCGTTAGTGAAATTCGGATGAAACTAAAATTTATTATTTGACGCGTCGTCAGTTCTAATATAATGCGGTGAATCCGTGCCTCGGCGCGAGCTTCTCATAGCGTCTGACTAATCGCGGCCAGAGAGACATACATCCAGCGAACGAAGGTTCGAATCCTACGAAATCCAAAAAAAAAACCTTTTAATTTTTGTGAAATTAATATCCAATCTTCAAACCAGGTATGTTTTTGGGTTTTCACGGCCAAAAAGTATTTTTGTTATTATTTTTGGGGTGTTATGCCGTGTTTCGCTACCTCCTTCTTTAGCCAACGTTTCGGACAGCGTTACAGTGTCCATCATCAGGGCAGATGAGCAAAAAAAAAGGGACACTGTAACGCTGTCCGAAACGTTGGCTAAAGAAGGAGGTAGCGAAACACGGCATAACACCCCAAAAACAATAACAAAAATCTTCAAACCACTTTAAAATAAACAGATAAAAGAAAAGAAAGCAACATCTAGCGACTTTCTGGTTTCATTTCTACCGCGTGTGAATTGCGCACTCTAAATTTTATTTTTTAAATCAACTATTTTGCGTTAATCGGATATGAAGAACAAAATATTATGCTAATTATTTACACTGTAAAATTATGTACGGGTTTTCCATTATAATCTTCGTGTAATGCTAAATAGCAAAAATCATGAGATAATGTTAAAGGAAAAGAGACAGATAACAGGATAAAAGATGACAAGAGAGAAGCATTTACTCTGTAAACTCATTAACAACTCATACCAAGAACCTAACGAGAACAAACAAATATTATGTACCTACTTCTTAAATTTTTTTTTTTAAAAAGGTACAGGTTGTAATATTACGATTTTTTTAACTTTGAACTTATAATTTATACTCATCTTCCTTTAAAAGCATTTGGATGGAAGAAGAGTTTATATTTTACAGATGTACAACTAATAGAGTCACGTGTTTCACATGTATATAGTTATTACAATCACAAATGTGTATTGAAAATGTTTTAGTTAGAACATACATGTATATTTATTTTTTTAACCCAATTTCCATTATAAGACACCCTAAAAATTTTAATTTTGCTGGTAAAAATAAACCCCTGAATCAGCATTTGGAAATAACTTACTTAACGACCTTTAGTCAAATTTAAAGAATGCAGTCATTGGGGAAACTTTAAAGGGTAATAAGCATTAATAATTTTCAACACTTTACTCAGAAATCAATAAGGACATAGGTAATAAAAGTAGTAATTTTTTCATTAAAAGTACCTACGAAGAAATAATTTAAATATATCTTTTGATAATTCCTTCAGAAGGCGAAACAGCGTAACAATAATAACATAGCAGAACTTTTTTATAAATATTTGTTTTTATAAATTAAATAATAATATTATTAAATATACAAAAGAAACTAGATTTTACCCGCGGCTTCGCTCGCATGGTGTTAGGGGGAAATTACTGTATAAAGAATTTTCCCACGGAAATTAAATGTTTTTTTCCGGGATAAAACGTAGCCCATTTCATTTCCCAGTCCTCTTTCATGACGCCAGAGCTCGCTATTAAATATACAAACCATCGCCGGCATACACACATTAAATCCCTAAAGTTTCTTCGCAATCGGATGAACGGTTAGCAATGCATAATTTCATGATGCCAGAAATCACTATTGTATATAGAAACCATTGCGGGCATGCGCACATCAAATCTCCAAAATTTTATTACAATCGGAAGAATGGTTTAGCAACGCATAACATCTCGCCCACATATATACAAACCCAGAAGCAAACATATTTTCAATTTTATATAAATAGATAAAAAAAAGTAGGTATGAACATATTTTACCCGTAAGGCAAGTACAACGTCCTTTAAAAAATAATCTCCGCATAAATAGCCTCTTTGTAAAAAATCGATTAAAGCCTTTTAAAGTTAAAACCAAAATGGCCAAAGAATCCAAATTTAATGCTAAGGGAAGATTAACATCCCTCCTGATTCTTCTCGGTATGAGCAAAATAAAGTCGGCTTAGGGCTCATATTCTAGTATATGCGTTTCATCCCCTGTATTCAGAATTCAAAGTCCACCCTAATCCTTAAAAATAAAATAAATTTTGTGGTTTTGGGCACTTATTCAAAAGCGACAGTTGTTTTTAGTTACTTTTTCATTAACTTTTACAAAAAAAAATTCTTTTTATCTGGAAAATTTGTTTTCCTTGCAATGTCTTTCAATGCGTTTTTTATAAAGAATGTTGGTAACAGAGATGTGTCTATTATCCGTGGGAGGGAAAAACCGAGGGAGCTTTTCTAAAAACATTTAAAATGCCACGCTTTTAGGCATCTTATTTAGGGCAATTACAGACTCGAACTAAGGGCACAAAAACACAACTCGCATATCATATCTTACGCTGGAATATTCGGTCAATATTCATAGCAGAATAAAATTTGGGCGGTTCGGAAAGTTTGTTGTTCGCTAAAAACCAGTAGCAAGTTTTTCGACAACACTTGAATATTCTACGCATAATATGTTCGCGCTTAGTACGTACATTATATAACTTCTACGCATAATATGTTCGCGCTTAATACATACGTACATTATATAACTTGGATCGCACAATATTTTCAACTAGTTCCAAAACAATACTGAATCACTGTCTTCGTACGTCTTTTACACACTTTTGTTTGAAACGATTATCTATTTTATTTGATTTAAAAAATATAATCTCTCTTCTGTTCATTGTCTATTTTGATTATAAATTTCCTTTTCTCTTCCGTTCAATATATTTTTTTTAAATATCGTTTTCTCTTCAGTTCATTATTTTAGCCGTTCATTACTTTAATTGCAATTTGGGAGGCGGGAATGGGTACCGCCGCCCCGGGAACCTTTATTGGATAACCAACACCTCTGCCATAGGTCACCCCAAGTGGTTCGCTCCGTTTGGTGATTTAGCAGGGGTGCCCGGGTTCATGGGGTGAAGTTTGTCTAGGTCTCGAAGGTGGATGACCAGGACACACTGAACCCCAGATTCCTACCCACCCCTTAAACCCCTTTCCTTTTCCTACCCACCCCTTAAACCCCTTTCCTTCCTACCCACCCCTTAAACTCCTTTCCTTAAACCTTAAAACCCTTAAACTTCCTTAAAAAACCCTCCACACAGCATCCCCAAAGATGACATAGGCCCTGTGGGAAATTAGTTTCCTCAGGGCCTCCTGTGTGGAGCTCACGTAAAAAAAAAAAAAATATATATATATTTTTCTTTTCTCTTCTGTTCATTATTTTAAGTATAAATTTTCTTTTCTAGTCTGTTCTATGTTTTCCTTTTCTTTTCTCTTCATTATTTTAATTACATTCTCTTTTTCTCTTCTCTTCATTATTTTAATTATATTTTCCACTTCTCTCCTGTTCATTATTTTAATTGTAAAGGTTCTTTTCTTGTCTGTTCTTTATTTTTATTATATTTAATTTTTCCTTTGTTCATTATTCTAATTATAAATTTCAATTTCTGTTCTGTTCTGTTCATTTTTTTTATTAAAAATTTCCTTTTTTTCTGCTCATTATTTTAGTTCATACCTACCTACCCTTCTAATAGATGAAAATAATCTCAATGTTACCCTTCAGATTCAGAATTGCAACTTTTTTACTTGGAATGGCTTTAACCGTATTTAGTGAGCAGATCTAAATATTCAGGTTTATCCCCACCTCCCCCTATCAACATATCCCATTTTAGGGGTGCCAATCTCACCTAAAAGTTGGATCTCTTTTGCAGCCTTCTCAAAAAAATGTTACTTATCACTCAACGAGTAATCTAACTGAAATAATAATATCATTAACAGGTAAATTAAAGGGTGTTCCCCTTTCCCTCAACCCTTGTCAGCGCCATAGGCGAATCAACCAAGGCTCCATCTAAAGCGTACACGGTGTCATAAACAGAATTTGAAACATAATGTTTAATGCGATACAATTACATTATTATCCAAACCTTTAAATTGGACATACAATGTCACCTGTAAAGCGACAAAAGGGATAGAGCTCTTTGTGAAAATCCCTTTGAAAATTTTAATTCACCATTAATTGTGCCGAAATTTGAAATACCCTTTCCGTGTATTTTTTTGTTGTTGTTTTTATTATTTATTAACCAAGATAATCTTTACATATTATATATTAAAGTACTCCGCCGTGTATGTCTGTCTGTTTATTCGCGATAAACTCAATAACTACTTAACAGATTTTCATGCGGTTTTCACCAATAGAGAGAGTGATTCACGAAGAAGGTTTAAATATATAATTTGCCAAGGTTTTGTGTAAATTGGTTGAAATATATAATATAATGTCTGTATGTGGTGGACAAGCGGGCTGGCAAGCAAGAATTTAGCAGTTCCTTTAGTTAATTTGATGTACTTGATTACTTAAATAAACTGCCACGTAGAAACGAATGCGAGATACAGAGTATTTTATGTGATACTACTATTGACCATCAATAACAGTTTCGTTGCCGAGGAGCCAAAAGGCCAATGGCATCCAAACTATTAGGCCGATTAGAGGCCATCCATAAATTACGTCACACCTTTAAGGCGACGCTTTCCGGCTCAAAAAAAGAGGATGGAGAGATATGTAATTACGAATGTTGGACAGAGCGCGCTAATATTTTCAATGATAAAATCGAAGCGAAAATTATGAAAATGCTTAATAAAACATGACTCGTTTAAAATAGAGCAAAAATCTCGTGGTAGGTATCTTAAGTATCCTTTAAAGAAACATTGTGAATTTTTTCACAAATTTAACTGGTTAAATAATAGAAATAGACTTTTTTTAAAGCATACTAAGTATCACCAAAGCAGATACGCCCTTATATATAAGTCGTACTATGCTTTCTCATTCATCCACGAATGTATCTTTCAAACCTAAGTTCGTCAGTTACTGAATATTTATACATGTTTCACAATACATTACACAAAAAACTGCAGAACACCTAAGCACATTCTAATAATGTGTGCTCGGGAATGTCGGGGTTTAAAGACTAAGCACATGTTCCCTCTCGTTCAGGAAAGAATCCTTAATTTTGGATTACTCCAAATACATTTTACCAGCAGCCACCCCTCATGCCTTATTCACAAACAATCCCAAGAAATTCAATGCAAACATTAGCCAGAGTGCACTGATGTTCGTCTACCCCCGAGAACACCACCACACACAAGCCGATGTGCGCCGGAGATTTAGTTAGGAAGAAAGAATCTAAACTCTAAAACTACACTAACGAATTTAGACTTGAACTTTCAGTATTATTAATTTGATTAACTAGCGCCGACCCGTGAAAAATCAGGGGATATTATAATTATGGGAATTATAATCGTATGTTGGCTGAAAAGCGCCCTTACAAAATAAAAATAAAATCATGCCCTTAAAAAATCATGAAATCTGACTTACTTACCTGTCAAGATTACTCCTATGAAGTTTTAACAAAAGAATTACACTTTTCAAATTTATAACGGAAGCCAATTTCTGGTAAAAAATATATTTAAAAAGTTATTATGATTTTAAATCAGTGTTTCTCAACGTGGGCGATAACTCCCCCTTTTGGGCGTGTGAGACCTTCAGGGGGGCGGTAGAAGACCCAGAGAAAATTGGGAGGCGTTGAGATGGCCCAGGGGGACGTTGGCAGGTAAAAAATATGGTCTAAAAAGATAAACATAACACGCTTATTACGTACTAATAAAGCAAAGTAAACTTTAATATTGGTTAATTTTTGTTATTGTGTGTATTGTAATCATTTTTATCACGTGTGCGAAAATTTGCGTATTTCGATAGTTCGGGAAGTTGATGAAAATTGAACTGAAAGATTCTATAATATTCAGATCTACATTCAGTTGGATAATATGAAATTTTTAATTTTTTTATTGGAATTAAAAAAGTTAAAACTTTCGATTTCACGTGAAATGTCTCATATATAAATACAGGTGAAGTTAATAAAAGAATTGTTTGTAGCTATTAAATTATAACAAGTTTTTTTTTATTAAATAACGGGATTTTTGCAATCCTGCAGGAACTGAGTATATGTGCTTGCGCTAACTTGCTCAGTGTCGTCAGTGCGTTCGGGAGTCAGCGAGTGAGCATAGGTACATGCGTCGACAAGACTGAGTTCCGTAGCCTGTAGTAATGAAAAATTGACTTTCGTGAGACCCAGAGAAACCCATCCCATCCCATTCTGTAACTGATCTCCTTATGTTTTGTTTCCTGCGTTTTATTTATCTATAAATTCTGCTGATATCCCATTCTAATCTATTAACTCTACAATACCTACCATTATCTTATTACTACCCCTCTTTATCTTTCAAAACTAAATCACGCCTAATCAATCTAATATACCCACACCCATTCCTTCTTCTGACATTCCAGAGTGGTAGATACTTTCAGTATCGCCCTGTTGAAAAACCGCTATTCAGAATCGAAAAGTTGCTTGAAATGGCTTTGGCCGTGTTTAATGGCTAGATCTGATTAGCAATTCGAACTTCCCCATCTCCCTCCCTTCCTCACTACTATCACTTTCACAACGTACTCCAATTGGGGATTCTACACGTACTCCGTAGTCGCACTAGCTCCAGAGGATTAGAAGCAATTTGGGCACTTGTATGGTACTCATTTAACAAATTAACAAATAAATTTTCAAAACTTTCGATAGCTGGCGGTAAGGCTCTTGACCAGCAATCCGAAGGTCGCGGGATCGAATCGCGGCGTGGCAAATAATTTATTTTTTTATTAATTTGTGTTATTTCACAATTTATTCATTTAAAATAATATATAGTATATTAGCGGCAAGTTCCAGAGTGGAAGATACTCCTAGTATCGCCCTGGTGTAAGACCACCATTCAGAATTGAAAAGTTGCTTGAAATGGCTTTGGCCGTGTTTGGTGACCAAATTTGAATAGCCAGGTACTTCCCACCTTCCTCTTCCCTATCTCCTTCCCCTCCCCACTACCTTCAGCCTCACAACCTACCCCAATTGGGGATGCCCATTATGATATATTATTTCCGGTGATCCGACAATTGATCCACCGAAATGATATTTACTATAAAATTACAATTTTTTGTGCATTATTTATTAATTTCAAACGCAAAAGATATTCAGTTCGACTTCGAAAATTCCCTTAATAATAAATTGGTATGAATATCAAAGGAATTTACATGTACGTGTCAATTTTTTTTTGTACTTCTGTACTGGTACATACAGTAAATAAAGAAGCAGATTTTTCCTTCGTGCATTTGAATTATAATATGCTTTATTCTTTTTTTATTCGGTGGCACAACATCTCTCTGCACATCCCTGCAGGGTCACTTAGTTATATTTTGTCCAATTAGGTAGTATTTTTCCTAAGGTGACGGAACATTATCTTTACTAATATTATTAACGCGAAACTGCGTGTGTTCGTTTGTTACGCTTTCACGCGTAAACAAATAAACCGATTTTAAAAATTCTTTCACCAATATAAAGTTACATTATACGCGAGTAATAAAAGATGTGTATAATGGTAAGTTCTGGCGTTATGAAATTATAAATATTAAAAAAATTATATTTATTATACGTTTTCTGTCGCTAACAAAAGCGAGTTATTGTAAACGTCAGAAAAAAAATCGTTGCATTGTAAACGATTTTGATATTTCTGGCGTCGTAGTTTATATCTATCCAAGTATGTTAATGAATCTCCTAAATGTTTGTACGCGCATAATTTCCGAACGATCGCACCAATTGGATAATTTTTTTTTATTGCTGGTGAGTTCTGGCATTATGAAATTTAGGTGGCACGCGAGCTGTTTGTGAATTGAATGTACCGGAAATGAATGTACGGAATGCGTGAGGGGTGGGGGTAGAGGGGGGGGGGGGGGGGGAGGGAGTGGGGATTGGGGGACCTTGGAGGAGAGGGAGGGGGAAGGAGGAGGGGATAATTGATAAGTGCAAGTGCTACAGTAATTTCCCCCTAACACCATGCGAGCGACGCCGCAGGTAAAAGCTTGTCGGCGGATCAACTGTCATAGAAGCATTATTTCCACACATTAGGGTTGATGACACAATTCCACCATAGACTCAAGGCCAAGAACATTTTGAAAGCATCTTCCGCAATTACACTTTTTTCGATATTGGTAAAGATATACAAAAAAAATTATAAAATTTTCTGTAAACTTTGCAAATACACTTTGTGGCGTCATTTTTAATTTAGTGAAAACAAATAACTTTGAAAACACTACAATTTAATCAATATTTTCAAAAAAGTTTAATATTTATTAATCTTATCTTGATGTGGAAACCTTTTTTTCGAAACACGTTTATAATAATGATAATACAGTGGTGTTTTAACAAACTTATTTGTTTTCATTTAAGTTATAAATTAGACTTTTTTCTTTCACTTAAATAATCGATTGAAAATGGGTGTCTCTATTATTACCACCGGTAGGTCCCTGGTGGAGGAAACTACTCGTACTGTAGCCCAGCCACTGTACGTCACCCCCTCAAACAGCCACCCACCCCACCGCCGGTGAGCCGAACGAGTGAACTCGGGGAAGGTTGGGCTGAAACGGATAAATTAAATGCATTTCACGTAAAATTGGTAGCTATTTGTTAATCCAATGGGTTGCAGCGGTGCAGACAAAATACCAAATGCAGAATAACTCAGCCGGGCGCAGTTTCGTCTCGCTGGAATTTTTTTATTATGCTAATTTTCGCGAATATTTCAAATAACAACGCTAACAGTATGGAATGATTTTGCTTTGAGAGGATTTTGCCGGAATTTTAATTTGATTTGCGTTTCTTTTCATGACGTGCACGATGAGCAAATTAAAAATATAAAACCAACATTGCCATCTACAGCAAAAATATATATTTTGTTTTCCATAGAGACGTACAGTTTATAGACTTCGCCATTGGATCATTTTTTTAAAATAAAATTTCTTTAGAAGCGTTGTGATTTGAAACTCAAAGAAACAAAAAAGAGACAAACACTTACATCTATATGATTTAGCCTGTGGGAGAATGAGATTCGGTAACCTCTTTATGCGGTTCTTCGTAGCCTATCCGCCTCCTCTTCTTCCGGTGCCTCGTAGAATAAAATGTCAAGTGATTTTTAAACTTGGTAACAATATTATAATAAATAAACCCTACAATTATCCTACTCCCGATACTCTGCATTTGCCTCTTCTTTCACTTCTACCACTTTGAACTGCACACAAGATTTTTTGTTTTTCCTATGCATTAACTAGGTAACAATTTGTAGACATTTTGTTTGAAGAGTTTTATTTCACATGTACATTTGTAACTTTTTTTATTTATTTGCCACCGGTTCCTTTTTATATTTATTTATTTGCTACCGGTTTCATTTCGTTGCTCTACCGGATAGTTTAAGATTGCTAGTCAATGAAAAGAATGTATCGTAACAGGTAGCAGATAAGTAAAAATTAAGTAACAATATATATAAACTCTTTGAAACAAAACAAAAAAAAACTGTTTTTTTCTTTTGATGATTTTGTTCGAGTATTGCCGATTGACTTACATTTTCCTTCGTATATTCGAAATATATTAAATAAAAAGGGAGAGTATTGCTCAATTCTTGTAATGTGTTCCAGAGGTTATTCTGTTCTTGTTTTGCGATGGTATTTCATTGCATGCTTTATATTGTTGAAGTAACACTCTTTATTACAAACAGTCGATACCTTTAGCGTTCAACTTTATGACGTCCACACTTCAAGGACTTTTGACTTTGACAAATCTAAGGAAAAATCTTCGTACGTGCGTACGTTAAGAAAATTTTGAGAAGTGTGGCATTCAAAAATCTAATAGAAAAATAATTCGATATTTTAAAACAGTACATTCGAGACAGGTAACAAATAAATTCCCGTTGAACTTTTTAATCCTACAAAAAGGATAGCTGCCAAAAAAATATGGGAAAATTGGTTGAGGATGATATTGTTAGTTTCAAGATTGAAACATGATATTAACAATAATTACGTAAAAAATATCAGGTCACAATCGCCAAGTGATTAGAGGCGTTGTCCCGATAAGTCAGGGATCCTGGGTTCGATTTCCAGTTACAACCGTTACCTTTTTATTTTCAGTGTCTACATCTGTTTCTAATTTTTTTATTTTTTTATTGTTAAATATAATCTTTTTCTTCAATGATTAAATTTATGAATCAATTCCTCTAGAAATTAGGACAATCATCAAATTTAATCGGGATTCTTTTACCTTCGTCTGTTTAACCAAAAAAATTCAGCTTTCAAGCATCTGTTTCGATAGATTCGTGTTTTTTTTTTCTTACAGCGTTACCAAACTACATTTATTTTCATTAATTTTGAGGAGAAGAATAAAAGTAGTATTTGGGAGATAGAGTCTACCACTTCTCTGAATTCTAGGTGTTGAGTATTGTGTCGTCTTATTTGAAATTTTACTTATTTTCTACCTGTCAATTTTGTCAGCATTTCAATTTGAAGTCTGTGTGTCATTTTTTTCAACAAATTTGTCTTTCAATCATTTTGTCTACGCATTTACTCGAAACGAATGTGTCAAATCTTTCCAAAACCATTAAAATTTTATTAATTGCTTAAACACGATCATACCATTTTTATAAAAGCCTTACAGACAGCATCAAAAATCATTATACGTTATTGCAAGTTTACCTGATCTTTTAAACGCAATAATCCAATATGCCAGTAATTGAATACAAGGGTTTCAATCCGAGTTTAACTTCCAAAATTACTGTCAACCCCCTCGTTTTCGAAAACAAAAGGAGTCACACAAGGAGCTCGCTTTACCATGCATATCCAAGAGCTTTACCAAGAGTTCAATCTCAGAACATTGAATTTTTTAAACTTTTATATTCTCGTAACTCAAAGCACAATTAATTACATTAATCGTGATCGTAAAGATATTTTAAATGCAAATTTCTCACGCTAATAGCTTTCTTTTTTAAGTGCTGAAAAGTATTTAAAACGGCATTATCATTAATAATTGAAAGTCATAACATAACTCTTGCAAATTAGAAATAATATTTGAGGGCTTAATTCCGAAAAACCGTTGCGCAATCTGCCCTAACTTTGACCGCAAAAAATCTTACCGTAAACTATCTCGATACAATAACACATAAACTATGAGATATCATCATCCCTTTTAGGAGAGAATTATCTCTTTCGCCCCCTTCGGGTCTCTTTCGCTAGTTGTCCCTTTTTCTCAAAGCAACTGCCTACCTAGTGGCTACCCCTATTCCAAAAGAGCTACCTATCTATTAAGGGTTTCAAAAACCCTCCAGCGCCGTATTACAATGCCTGTACTGTGTTGTCTAAGTTATGAAATTTTAATGAGACTGGGAAACATGTCGACATGTCTTAAATTTCAAAGTCAAACTAATTTAACTACGACCTATAGGTTGTAGAAATTTTAGATTTTGACGTACACTAAATAAATCATTCCGTTAAATATATATGTAACATTCAATCTATAAAAAAACCTGTCAGTTTTTTGATTTTTATTTCGCAAAATATTAATAAATTTGGCTGGTTTAACATAAAAATCAAAAATGTTCAATGGGCACATCAAGAGAAATAATAGATAACTGATCGATGTATATGACCAGTAATCATGTACAACGTATTATTAAACGAATTTAACGAAACTAAATCCTAGAATTCATAATCCTGTTTGTGAAATAATAAAAATACCTCTCAACTACATGCGATGTAAATAAACTTGTTCTTGAAAAGTCTGAAATTTAATGCTGTTTTAAAAAATTTTCATCATATAAGTGCAAACGAAAAACTATTGGTTTAAAAGGATGACAGTTCAATCGTCAACTTGGCATATGAAGGAACCTAATGTTTTTCATGAAAGTACGAACAGAGCATTCCGGTTGGTAAACATATGACATATACATATGATAACGAAATTGATGCTTTCATTTTAACAACTTATTATTTTTATGTTTATCCGAGACGCTATCTGGATTAATCAGTCAAAAAATATAGCATAAAAATTGTGGAAAAATTAGTTGAAGATTGTAATTCAGAAATTAAAAAATTAAATCGACAATAATTACTTGAACTATAAGCAATTTTTTTTCTAGAAATCAGTAACATAATACTATTTTCACCTAAAATCATGATAATAATCCCTCAATGCTCTACATACAACCTCCATTACATTTTATTTTTTTCCTACTAAATATTCAATACTTTTAATTTCATAATCATGTTAACGATGTAACCATTGTATTACCCATGCATATCTTATAAGCAATATAAGCAATCTTCCGAACAGACCTTCAATTGATATGCTTGGTGTAACTATAAGTGACCAGCTCAGGTATGGGGGCTCCATCGAAGTCAGAGTAAAGTTAGCTTCTCAAAAACTGGGCGTACTGTACAGGGCCCGCAGATACTATAATAGTACACAACTGCTAACCCTGTATAAATCGCAAGTGCGCCCCACGGTTGAATTTGGCAGTCATCTCCGGTCTGGAGCTCCAAAATACTTGAAAAATACCCTCGACTCTGTGCAGAAACGGGCGGTCCGTTTGATAGATTCTCCCATCTTAACGAACGGATTGCAATCTTTAGAGCAAAGGCGTCGGGTGGGAATGCTATCCATGTTCTACCGGTATTTCAATGGAAGATGCTCTGAGGAACTAGCATCATTGATCCCTTCGGCACCGGTGCATAGTCGGGAGACACGCCAAACGTGCGCCCAACATATGTTCACGGTTGACATTTGTCACACGAGAACGGGTCGTTTTTTCGACTCGTTCTTGATTTCAACAGCTCGGCTATGGAACGATTTGCCGGCATCTGTGTTTCCTCCCTCAAACAACATGGGTCTCTTCAAGACCAATGTTCATTCCTTCCTCTCCTCAAAACATCCCAGACGACATAAAAAAAAATAAAAAATATGAATTATTTTGCCTATAACCCTAGTTGTATTAAGAAAAATGTAAACTATTTCACACATCCAGAGTTAAACAATTTCACTGCACAAATTACTTATATGTATATTGTAATATTCTTTTTAAAAAAACTCTTCGATGTGGAGTGATTTTTAATCCTGACAATAATAATCACGGCATTTATTTAAAATGCCCGAATTGTACCGAACAAAGCTAGCGATTGGAGGGTTACCTCCTTCCCACCCACCGCCCCCCATAAACAATTACCCCTCGGGACAAGTGCCGCACGAAACCGGACCATAAAACCCTCGCATCCTCTCGATGCAAAACCGAATGGCACCAATTGAATTTAAAAGCTCAAACTGGCTGATGCCACAATCGGACTATTTGAATCGGTCACGGAAATAAACATGCGAGGAACAAGAGGCGCCCGTATTGCCCCTCCCCTTGCCCTTCTCTTCCCTTTGGAGCACACTTAGCCGGGGATAAACCAGACCGAATCTGCGAGCGGAATGATCATTTGCTTTCCGAAATTTTTAAAAAGAATTTCGTAAATTGAGGCGGAACTTTTGTTACTTGGTGGAGCCTTGGTAGATTATTCGTCGAAAGTCGGGTCTAAATAGCTGCTCTCTGGTTTACAGACTCATATATTGCATTTTATAATACTCTTCTAGGTTTTCAAGATACTCACTGGACGTACAAACTCTTTCTTTATGTTCTAGGTCATTTGAAACCAACTTTAATTTAACTGCTTTTTTTCCAATTTTTACGAAAATACTAAACAAAAAGTTTCATTCAAAATTTGCAAACTTTTTTGTTCAGTTTTACAGGTTTTTTTTACATTTAAACGAACAACAAAAAGACTGCGGATTAAAAACTACAGGCTGAAGTTTTTACATCGTAGTAATGGAACTATGAAAACATTCGAATTCAACTACTGGTACAAATTAATGAAAAACAGTTTTAGGTGATATTAATTTTTTTTTTAATGAAAACAAATAACTTTGTGTACACCACTTTTTAATTAACAATATCAACATGTTAATAGTGAATTAAATATTATAAATAACCAAACGTTTTTTAAAAATAGCCATCTTTTAAATTTATTTTCGTATTAAAACTTATATGTTTAATAATTTATTTTGTTATTTAGACTTCCTGTTTTGTTATAAAAGATTTTTTATTATGTTAATGTAATTTTTTACCCATCCTAAAATAATTTTTATATTTTATTTTATAAAATTATTTTTTATGATATTTTAAGTAATTAATCACCTCTCCTTTCTAATATTTTGTCTATGTTCTAATTTGTCTTTAGTTGTTTGTCTTTTGTTATTTTTTATTAACTTATTATCTTGACCAATAAAACATAGTTTTCGAAACATGTTGATATTTTTTTTTTTTTTTTAAAGAAAGACAAACATTCCCGGGTTACGAATAACCCAACAATGTTTGAAAATCTCCTACTACCACCACAGAAAGCCGAAAATGTTGCTTGTGTTGTGATGGAGGACTTCGCCGGCCGAGGAATCGAACACGGGACGCCCGGGTGGGACCCAAACGCGATGCCCACTCAACCACCGACCAGTCAAATAGATAGATAGATATTGTTAATTAAATAGTGGTGTACACAAAGTTATTTGTTTTCATTAAATTAACAATGACGCCACTAAGTGAATTTGCGAATTTTGAAGAAAAAAGTTATTAAAAATGTTCGATAATAAACAAAAAATTTCTTCCAATTCATGACCATCCAAAAAAAATTTATATTGGTTTAATAAAATAATCGTAAGTTTAATTGTGGTATGTGGGGAGGGGGGTTAGTGCAAACCCACACATTCAATAAAGAGTACACGTTCATTGGATTATAAAATAATACGTTTGATTATGAATAACAGACAGTAGACACATGAAATGCAAAAAATAAACGAAACGAAACGAAAAAATAACTACTCTGTAAACTAAAGTAATAATCATGTATTGTTTCATAGTACTTACACACAAACGAAGTATTGAATTCCGTAAGTCTAAACTTAAACTTTAGGGCGCACAGTTTATACCCGCGCTGTGCAGGCGGGTTTCCTACAGAGCATCGGACCATCCCTTTATTGATAAAAGCTGCAACTAGTCTAGCGCGACGGTTTGAATTATTGAGATGAAACTTTCTAATAATTGGCGGATTTTATATTTTTTTTAACATTTACATCACACAAGCCCTAAAGAAAATACTTTCCCTCGGGGCCTAAGTCATCTTTGAGAAGGCTGTGTGGAGGGTCTTTTTGCGGAAAGGAAGGAGTAAGGGGTAAGGCTTTCGACTAGCACACCGGTTCAAATCCTGGCGCGCAAAAGTAAATTGTATTTGATTAATTTGTATTATTTCACAAGGTATCAATTAAAAATAAAATATAGTGTATTTGTGGCGCTAGAGTGAACGATATCATTATATTCTTAGTATTGCCCTGGTGTAAGACCACTATTCAGAATTGAAAGTTTCTTAAAACGGTTTTAGCCGTGTTCGGTGGCTAGATCTGAATAGCAAGGTATTACCCCATCTTCCTCATCCATCTCCTGCCCCTTCCCACTACATTAAGCTTCACAAAATGCCCGAATAGGAGATGCTTTAATTCACTGGCGCCATTTGCATTTAAAAAAATGTTAATTTTAACATAAATTACATTCACAGTCTAAATAAACTTTGTACAAATCTCCTTCGCTTATTTCCTTGTTGAAATATCCAACAATACAAGCAATGAAATATTTCATTTCTTTTGTATACGAAAGGGGAAATTATTTTTATGTCTATTTAAAGTTTGATCACGTACTATCCCATAATGCTCCCGCCAGAATCAAAGCCTAACCCTCCCTCCTCCCTCCTCCCACCTTCCCTCTCCCCACACTATCTTATTGAAAGTTGCATCTGATTTAGGACACTTTTGACCCCGATCGCCGCAATAATCGTAACTTTCACTTACGCCCTTCTTTTCGAAAATGCTTTTGCAGAAAGCGAATGGTTGAAAAAACGCATGAATATTTCAAGAAAACGAACAAACAATAAAAAAAACTCGTACAACACAATTTCATGATTTTCGCAAATTTATCAAATTAATTAGAGCATTTTGAGGACAGAACTTTTTATTTTTTTGGAAAATGCCGAATGGTAAAAAGCCGTCAAAGTGTTGATTTTTTCTGCTGGCCGAATAGTATGTGACGTCATAAGATATGCTGGGCACTACTGCAAGCACTGCAGTATGTGACGTCACGGGACGCTCTTTCATGCGTTTTACCAATTTTCACTTTGAAAGCTCATAATTTTTTCATTTTTGCAGAATATAAAAACTGATTTTACCGCCGTTCATAATACATTACTATATATAAAATCATAACTTTTAAAATCTAAAACAATTAAAAATAATATTACGATTTATTTTATTGTTTATAAAACATTAAAACATTTTCACATCATGTGATACAAAACATCAACATTATTTTTTTTAGCTTAATGATTAAATCCTCAAATTGTAATATTTAATCAACAATTTTAACGTCACTCAATCGAAAATCTGATACAGAAAAAACAGAAAAAGATACATCGCCGTTTCACGTTGTTTTTGAAAATTAATTAATTATGTACAACTTATTTTTCCAGTTAGATCAGCCACCCATTTCTTCAACAAACGTCAGCAAGCTATCTTGCGTTCCTAGTAGTTCCTAGTATAACTGATTGCAAGGCAAAAAAGGTAGCTAAAATTTTGGTCACAAACTTTACACCCGACAGGACCACGATAAGTGTATAGCAAGAGGTGAATCTAGTACTTAAAAAGAATTACTTGCTTCAGATGAATGAGCATTTATGGCAGGCTTTTTAGGTAGGTGTTCATTTTCTCATATTTTCTTGTGTAAATACATTTAATCGGTATGACGAATAGCACACCACAAACAAAAATCTCCAAGGAATTTATATTTTATAAATTTCGGCTACAATATCCATCAGCCTTTTTATCCAGAATGCTGAATATTAACAGCCTTACCAACAGACGGAAAGCTGTTTGCTGGTAATGGCCTATAAGCTTTGGAATGGTCACGTCAGTCCAAAGATTTTAGAAAAAATGCCCTTTAAAAATGCCTTTGATTAGTTTACAAGAGCAGGCGTGCTCAGATGATGCAGAACTAATCTACCTTTAGTAATAATACCTCTCAAAAAATTATAATAGTAATTAATACCCCTCTTTAACTTACGCGTGAAGCTCTAGCACAGTAAAATAACACAATATCTAATCGATTGGCATAACTTTCAATGATTTTATAACAATATCCCAAGTACGGTTTCACCTATGATAGCCAAACCGATATTGATGTGGATAGGGGTAAATAATTAATCGAAATACGTTGAGACAACACTGTAAGCGTTTTCCATAGATTAACACTCCGAAATGTCAAAGGCCACACAAATATGTAAAAACATTAATAATGGCAATTTTGAATTGAAATACATTACATGGACAGTACGCATTT
This sequence comes from Glyphotaelius pellucidus, assembly GCA_936435175.1. NCBI lineage: Eukaryota > Metazoa > Arthropoda > Insecta > Trichoptera > Limnephilidae > Glyphotaelius > Glyphotaelius pellucidus. The sequence goes on along the minus strand of OW386553.1, from coordinate 6,532,743 downwards.
ATTTGTTTAAATTAAATATGAGTTAATTAGTTAATGAGGTCTTTAGTCATTTTTCAATCACTTTCGTTTCTCAAATATCGAACGGAATAATTTGGTCGCGTCTTATTTTAACGTCCATGGATCGCGTATATATATTACTTCCTTCATTTCTAAAAGCGTCGTTGGTTGAACTCTGTTCATTAATAAGCCAGTAATTTTGCGCAACGAAGGGCATTATCCAAATAAATTAACATTACCAATTGTTATGTGCTTATAGATGTCAAATTTAGTCAATTTCATATTGAAATATGGTTTTATCGATCGTCAATGGTAGACCTCCTGATGTCGACATTTTCCACCTGTGTAGTTGTAAAATCAGACTGCTAATCCTTATGAAGCGAGCATCAACTAATATTGTGAAGTACATTTGTTTTTGGAAAGTAATTCTTTAAGTATAGGCGTACGTAAAATAAAATTCAACCTCGCCAGAATGAAAATGGATTATTGTTATTCTCTTACCCAATTCAAAACGCTAAACAGCTAGTGGAGAAAATGAAAAGGGGCACAATGAAAAATATGCAAACTGAAGAAAAATCTAAGGAAAGTTTAGTCACTTAATCCGATTTAGACACTGTATAAGAGAATAAATCAAATACATTTATAACAAACGTTTTTTTAAGCGTTTTCAAAAGATACTATTTTTTTCACATTTCAATTTTTTATTTTTTTTATTATTTATTTTCACTTTTTTGCAATAGATCCACACAAGAGGCCCTGAGGAAAATATTTTCCATCAGGACCTACGTCATCTTTGAGGATGCTATGTGGAGGGTTTTTCGAAGGATAGAATGTTCTGGGAAGGATAAGGTATGGAGGGTGGAAAGGAATCTGGGGGCAGTGGATCCAGGAGTGGACTTATGAATCCATCCCTCCCACTGCGCTGCAATGCTATTTTCCTAAATAGTTCTGCTTGAGAGGTCACAAGGTCTCTCTAAATCAGTATCTCCAGATCCAAGTCGGCAACATCCGCCGCCAAGACCCGGACAAACCTCACCCCATGAACCCGGGCACCCCTGATAAGTCACCAAACGTAGCGAACCACTTGGGGTGACCTATGGCAGAAGTATTAGTTATCCATTCCCGGGGCGATGGTACCTATACCCGCCTCCCAAATTGTCCATCTTTATTTCAAGAGAAACGTAGACCTAAATTGTCACTATCGTGTATAAAAAAACTTAATTTGAATACTTCCTATTGGGTATTTTCAATATATAATTATTGCCGTTTCCAAAAACTCAAAAAGACAATATAAGTCACTTATCATAATTACTTTTTATAAGTAACTTGTATTAGTCTTACTTCGTTCCCTACAAAATCTAATCCCCCGTTTGATACATTGAATATATTATCATCACTTCGTGAGAGCGGGAAGAGCGACGGCAGAGGGGAGGGGGAATGACGGGTATGGGGGAATGTCAGGGGGGAATTAGGGGGATTAAGGGGGAAGGGTGCTACAGGATGCACCAAATGAAATTGCTCCCAGCGCTGTCACCACTGGGAATGGATATTGAGTTAGTCTTTGATGCCGACTGATTTGATGAAACTAGCTTTTTTTAAAGTGGAACAGTTCGTCAATTATTTTGATTAATGGAATTATTTACTGGCTAGTGGATCGAGTGGTGAATTTGATTTATACCCGGTTTAGAAACGGATTATATTATAATCGTATAAATTAGTTCCTCTCTGCGAATGTCATGGTATTATTAATTTAACGGGAAAAACTCAATAAGGCTACAAATTTCAATTTCTAAAATCAAACACTTTCGTGTCTTAAAGTGCATTTATTTTTCAAATAGGATTATGGCTAGAATGTATATTTATTTATTTATTTGTAAATGCCCAATTAGGGCTTTTATATATGATAAAATTAAAAATACATTTGATATAATCAAATAATTAAAGAGTTAACACAACTAAAATAAGTACCAAGTATAAAATTTTTAAAACAGAGTAAAATATGGGATGTACATTCATTTAAATTTCGATACATATTGAAAATTTAAAACATTTCAAAGCTATCAAGATAAATATAAAGATTTTTTGATAACGATGTTTTTATAGGCTGATAGACATTCAGTACCGTTTGTGTTTATGTAATATTTATTCCCTTCACTGTGCAGTCGGTTCATTACTGAGTTTATTTCTGCATTGGTACCTGAATTGTTACAATGGTAAGGTACCTTCTGATAAACCGTTCTCCTAGGCACATGAAAGTTAATCAGCCTAAGGAAGTCAGGGGAGTCAAACATGTTATTAACAATTTTATGGAGTTAAAATAGATCAGTACATATATTTCTTTCTTTTAATGTGGCAACGCCCATAATTTTCAACAGAGACGTTGCTAATGTTTTCAATAGGAATTCCTAATCTAATCTAATTTATGTTTCGTAAAAATTTATGTTGGATTCGCTCGATATATGAATATTGTAAAATGGATTCCAAATGGTTGAGTTGAATTCTAAATGGCTTCTGACAATGGAAGAATACAATATTTTTAAGTTTTTGAAATCTTTTGAAGTTTTTAATATTAAACCCAACATTTGCATCGCTTTAGTGGTTCTATTATTAATGTGTGAGATAAATGATAATTTGGTGTCAAATATTATCCCCAGGTCTCTTATTTCGGGTACAGATACTACAATACATACAATATTGAATCCATTTGGAATCCGTATTACAGCGTACATGAAAATTCCCTTGAGCGTGTCCAACATAAATTCTTAGGTCACATTAATTTTAAACTGGGAATATTAATTGAAAACATTAATTACTTCTCTCTGTTGCAACTACTGGGACTAGATACATTGAAAGAAAGAAGAATTTGTTCTGACTTATTTTATTTATTTAAAATTGTTCATAATTTATTGAACTCCCCTGAACTTCTTTCGTTGATATGTTTTCATGTACCGAGTAGATCAGTTCGTCACAAATTACCTTATCATTGTAATAATACAGGATCTAACGCTGAATTATTTTCCATAATAAATCGCCCGCATATGTTTGGTAATAAATATGTTGTTGATGATGTGATAAATATTCAAAAATTATCCACATGCAAATATTATTTAATTAAAGCTGTTTGTCAGCGCTTTTCAGTTTTATTTTAATCAAATTTTCTTTATATTCTTCATCAATATTAACTTCTTTTTTAAATTTATTATTGTTTTGGATTTGGATTTCTAAATTTATTTTTGTTACGTACTTAGTTTTTTACTTAGTTTACTTAGTTATTTTTTTAGTTCAAAATACCTTGTAGGTATACATGTATATGTGGTTTTCTTTTTCTACCTTATGCTGTCACTTCAATACGTACTTTTTAATTTTTTGGCATATGAATATTTTTTCTTAACTGTATCCATGTATCCTGTTTCTTCTGTATCCATTTAATTAATCCACTTAATTATTGTAATTCCTTTGTAAAGCCGTTAATCGGCGTTAATTCAAAATAAATAAATAAATATGTGAAAATCAATGGGGTTTTCTTCTTATAAAATCTCATGACTTGACACTTTTTTTACATTTACGGTTTATTTATTTAGGATACACCAATCAGAAAAGCTAAATATAGTATATGTAGTATCCGTTAATCCCTACTTACTTAAAATGTCTTGGGAAACTTCTAAATTAGGTTAATTTATGTACGTCATCGTAAAGTTTTCAATAAGAATATAACTGGACCAGACTTCCTTACTCTAGTTATTCGAAGGCTCCGAGTCGCCAGACTGATAGTGAATACCTGACTACCAGATGCCTTCGGCTATCGTCGAAACCGTTCGTACTTTAGACACGAACGATGATACTTGATTATAATACTTAACTGACATCTGTTGGGATTTCACAAAACTTTGTATAACTAACTGTACTAACGACATCTATTGAAGGAGATTGAAACTACATGACTAACCTGTAGACTACAGTATCTAAATCTATTTCCTTGAGAAAAAGACATTCAATGGTTTTTGTAACAAAACCTCTTTACTAATTTTGATTACTCGAATTAAATAATTCAGAATTGCACCCAGCCCAGCTATTGGATAAATGATTTGAGATTTTTGCTGTGCAGTATGGCACACCTCATTCAGCCAACATTTTGGATAGCGTTACGGTGTCCATCATCAGGGCGGGTACATAATTTTAAAAAATGATGAAGTGTATGCTTACATATTTCATTGATTCTTTGTTTCAGAATTGAAAGATGGAGTTTAAAAATGATTCTTATTGATATTAGTATTTATTGTATGTCTTCTGTACAGAATCTCCTTCACAAAAAAAAAAGTTTAAAAAATGTACAAGTGTACCAAAATCTATAATAATAAAAAAATTAAATAAAATTAAACTTATCTTAAGAAGGGAATATCACTTATAAGTATATTAAGGAAATTGAGGTATGAGTTATTCATAAGATTAAATCAGGCCCAATTTTTTTTTGTTGTAAGATTGTTAATATTTTTTTACGGTTTTTATTAATTAGATTTTATCATTTATGTTTCTAATTTCTTCCGGAAGTTCATTGAAAAAATTCTTTCTTAGAAAGTATAATAATATATCAATTTTTATAAAAATATTATATCAAATTTTATCACGTCCTAAAATGAATATTATAACTCATCAGAATTATTGGCCTAGCAGCAAATAAATTACAAAAAAATCAAAATATTTGCAAGCTCTATTAAAATAAAGCCTATGAAACTTTGTACCATTAAAGTTAAGAATCCATGAACCTTTAAACATTTGGCCTGTGAACCTATAAACACTTTAAAATTTGAACCAGTGAATCTTTGAACCTACTCACATTCCCTCATACACGGCATTTTTGCAGACTCACCGCGCTAAGCTTTAAATTCCCGAGAACTCAAACGGCTCTAAAATGCAATCTAATTAAAAATATGTGATTGCAAAACCTTATTCGGCAAAAAGAAATGAACTCGTGCTATCGCATTTCTTTGATTAAACCCCCACTGCATGTTTTATCTGCCGGGTAGATTCTGCCGCCGGATAGCGGAACTACCGGATAGGTAGTTAGTAGGTATGGAATGGAGGCTGGGTTGCAGACAAACCATTTTAATTGCGAACCACTTTGTTTGATGCACACTTTACTTAACGGCTTCGTGGACACTCCTACCTGGTAGGTATCAGGTAAAGGGAGAACATCCCCTGAATCCGTGGGCCGCGATTACTTTTCAGAGTTAATTTCATGCTATCTAGAGCTCTAGCATGGTGAAATCGATAACTTAACAATATCGGATTGTTAGGAGTAACTTCCGATGATTTTATATCGATATCCCAAGCACGGTTTCACTGTTGGTAGCCGAATCGATATTGGTGGGGGATAAATTAGAAATCGATATACGCTGGCAACACTGGCGGATTTGTCCATAAATTCACACTCAGAAACTTCAAACGCCAGCCAATAATTTGGCAATGTTGAATTGAAAAACAAACCTTAATATGCATTGGCAGCCCGCATTTACTTTTTGGCACTACACGGGAGTTAATTAGTTAATCATTTCTCTTGCCATATTTCAGCCACTTTAGTTTATCAAAATTCGAACGGAATAATTTGGTCGCGTCTTAGTCGAATTATAAAGTTTATGGATCGCGTATATGACTTATTTTAATACAAAAACCTTCGTTAGTTCAATACGTTCATTAAATAAGCCAGTAATGTTGATTAACGAAAGACATAATTCAAATAAATGTATTTACAGACAGCTAACCAAAACTTATCTGATACTACGGAATCGGGGCTCTTATTTGTGAATCGTCAGTTGGAATTTCTCTTACCAATTGTTGACCGTGATCTCAAATATTGCTGACTGACCATAGATGACGGATTTGGGCAATATCGCATTGATATAGGGTTATATTGATTGACAATGCTAGGTAACTTGGAGGATAAATCCAGCCGACAGATGAAACGACAACTTTTCTTAATAATAACTGTAATTTATGGGAATATAAGTTACGATTTACGATCAGTTCTATCATTGTTCTGTTGTTTATGTTTTGAACGGGTCACATGGTGCCGAACACAGCCGATCAGATGGAAGCAAGCTTTTGCTCGAGCTCGCCAGACGAAATCTAGTAAGCGAGTTGTAAGACGTGTATCTTTTTAAACCATATTTGTATTGTGCGTAATAACAATAGAGTCACTATAATTTCAAAGAACCCAACAATCAAACAACATAGTAGGTACTGAGATTTGGTCCAGAACTAATAAAAAAGACAAATATCTCCGTGAAGGATTGTAGAGAAAGTGACATTACAATAACACAAAATACAGCTCACAGCTGAAATTTCGACATCGGCCGATAGAAAAAGCAAATAACAGCCGTAGAAAATCACACAAATCTGACAGGACATCTCGCGGGAGAACGATCTCGTTCTCACAAAGAAAGAGAATAGCTCTTCAGGTCTGGGCAGGGTTAAATAATTCATTCTCGATGCCTTAAAATAATAAAACCGAGACGTACGATTCGGTTCCATTTCGTGTAAAATTTATCAGATTGATTGTCCGGGTCCGCACAAACTTCTGGAAACAACTAAAATGACTAACGAATAACCAAAACTGTCTATATACCTGCTATTATATTATACTGGGGTTAAAAATATACTAGCAAAAAAGTTTTACGGTCATTGCAAAAGCGTTCTCAGTAAATTCATCAAGGTTTTGAGGAGTTTTATCATAAGTGGAATTAGGTGTTGGCTATTTTAAATACCTCACTTCTAAAAAATAGATTTCCTTGAATGTTAGGAGGGTCATGTATCAGCAATTAAACAATCACAACATCCGGATAAAAAATCCTTTACACTGTAACAAGATTCCGTCTGAAGCGATGTTGGTGCTTCAAGGAACAATTGAATTTATTGCACGGGAACTGGAAAAACAATAAACTGCGAGGGGTTGAACATTCCGAGAGTTGGTTCATTGTTTTCCAAGGAGACGGATACAGAGAATTGGCCTCAGATTGCAAGCTTCTTTGCTTGAAAGAAACTGCAGAAAAAATTATGATTATTACCACCTTCAAATTGAAGAGTGAACAATATTTTTCTATTTTCGGGATTTCTATACACAATTACAATAGAATCCGTTTATTATGACTCCGCCTATATTGACCAACCGCTTAATATGACGTAATTGCACAGCAAAGTTTGGTTTTAATATAAAATTCTTTATAACAAAGTCGGATAAAATGACTTCGCTTACAGTGATATGTCGCTTATTATGACCCATTTTCAATAAATTATGTCCTAATTTCAAGGAAAATTATGTCGGTTATAGTGACCGACATGATTCCTAACACCTTTGGCAGTGTTCGGGTGGGTCAAGTGACGCCCGACGACGTTAATATGCTGTGTTTCACTCGTCACGAGTCTTAATATGCTATTTTTCTCTCTATTTAAATAAATACATACATTTATACCTAACAAAAACAGAAGGTTATTTATTTTATGACGTCCGCTTAGTATGACGTATTTGTATTTTCCTTCGTTAGTGTGACGTATTTGTCATTTGCATTTGTCATTATAAATGGATTTCACTGTATTTATTTATTAACCAACCCCGTACATTTTAATTTATTTCAAACACTGGAGAAATTAACCGATAGAAAGAGGATATGGGCGTGTACAACTGCCTTAAAAAAAATATTATTTTATCTTACTTTGTTTGGAAATTGATTAACTTTTTCAAATATAAAAATTATTTCTTGAGGTGATACCTATAATCATTGAACTGTCGAAGAGTCCAGGAGACAAGGGACTCATTTAAATTGGTAATATCTACATTAACCGTATTATTCTAGGGATTTTCTATTCTCACCTAGGTCACCCCAAGTGGTACGGTGCTTTTGGTGATTTAGCAGTGGTGCCACGGTTCATGGGGTGAGTTTTGTTGAGGTCATGGCAGCGTTTGCTAATCTACTTGTCTTCGTTTAATTAAATATTACAATTTGAGGTTTTGCTCATTAAGTTGAAAAAAAAAAATTACATAAAACTTTGATATTTTTTTATTTTCTTTTAATTACTACAATTTCTTTCGTCTTCAAATATTCCGCATATTTTCAACAATATTTGTAGTTAGTATAAACAACCCATTAAGGTAGAGCAAGATGATAGCTAATTATACAGTTATATAGTAACCATCGTACCATAGTTTCAATTATCGGCCTGCCGATCGGCTACTGCGCGGACTTTACGGTGTCCATAAAAACAGCCATAACATATTTATAGGTGATAACGCTTCAAGTAATTGCCATGGGGCCAAATTTATATTTATATAATCCAGTTTTATGTTGGGACGGTTTGATGGCGGATGTATGAACTTGGGCCTGTAAAACAAGCGATACATTTATTCAGTGATCAGCAGTTAAACGTGTGGGACGAACGATGACGAAACTTGGCAAGTGTGTACGTGACGTGACCTTGGATTCTGTGTAACCCCATAAAGCTATCACGGTTGGGAAGCCTGCAACTAGCCAAGGATTTTGTTCAAAGCTTACAAAATCAAATTTTAATAAATATCGCAGGCACCACAGTTAAATGTTATTAAAATAATAACTAGAACAGACCCAAAAAAAAAAAAAAAATTTTTTTGAATATAAAAATTTAGGCTTCGTGTGTTTGTGTCTTTAAATCTCAAAAAGTTATCGATGGATTGACTCAAAATTTTAACAGAACATTGCATTTTTGCAGAAAAGTGTTTCTTTACATAATGGTAAGCTCTGGCGTTATGAAATTTGAATAAAAAAAATTTACTACAAGTGGTGTGCGAGTGGTTCAAAAATGTATGTATTTCATATATTTTGGCGGCAGGAGGTATGTATTTCATATATTTTAGCGGAAGGTAGGAGGGGGAGGGCAACGAAAGTAGTGGGTGGGTTGGAAAGGTAACAAGGGAGGGGGAAGGTGGGGAAGGTGGAAGGGGAATGCAGGAGGGGAAGGGGTCGCGAGAGGGGAATGGGAACACAAAGGAAGGATCAAGGAGAAGCAATTTATTTATTTGAATGGTTTTTCAACGCATGCCGGCTGCCAGCTAGGATGTTATCATTTTTTATTCGAAATAAAGTGATCCTCGGTAGATATCGCTTCCAAAATTGTAAGTTTCTAATTTCCTCTTAATAAATCAATTCTAAAATTTCCTATGAAATCATAAGTTTTAGAAGTAGGTACTGAAATACCTACCTACTCATGTATTTTATGTAACATTAGTTTAATTTTAAATAAAGAATTAACCAATCTGTGACTATATAATCTGTGTCTATACGTCACTCTCTCAACGACATTACATATTGAAACATTCTGCAGGTAGATAAATAATAATTTTAAAAATCAAAATTTTAATGGTTAGCCACCTAGTCAAAGTAAGACATGCATGAATATTAAAAATGATGCAGCAGATTTTCGGAAACGGAACGTATAACAGACACTCGTTGGTTCAAAGGTCAATAAAATTATTGATTATATAGGGTAAATTAGACTATGATTGCCCCCGTCTAGTGACTGCCCGCGTCTAGTGATCGCCCGCTCTCACTTCGATTTTCCTTTTCTCATTAAGTATGTAAATATTTCCCCAAAATAATAACAGATCTCCATTGCTTCAATGCAAACCGACAATTGCCATGTGGGCAGAAACAGCAACGTTGTTTATAAGTGAAATCAGATTTTGTGAAGTGCGTCGAAGTTTCTTCAATTTTGAAGGTAAATCTTGTATAAATAACTTAATATTTCTTATTTTTATTGATAAAAAAAAAAAAAAAAAACAATGAGTACCGACTAAACTATTAACCAAAGTGGACAACCCTTTTATTATTATTGGTAACTGCTGTGAAGAAGTGGCGTAAAATGATCGATGTAAGCATTTGGTTTATTGTTTAGAAGTATGATTCGTAAGACCAAACTTAACGCATATTCAAAACCAATATTTAATAAAGTGGGCAATCATTACCTGTTTTACCTCTATGTTCAAAAAGTATTTTGTTTTCCGAAAATGCTAAATTTAGCCTACTTTAGGTGTGTAAAAAAACTGAATAAATAATCCAAAAAGAGCCTTCAATACCCATCTAAAAGAAAAAATTTGTCGCAAGTTTACATAAATCTTTCGGCTTCTGTAAACTGGCGACAGACAGGCCAATTAAATTGATTACTTGTTCAAGAATAAATTAAGTTTACTTCAGACACACGGACTCGCCCATGATGTCCTTCTATTTATGTATCTGTTCAATGAAGGTAGGAATATGTGACGATTGCCCGGGGGTAAGGGGTCCCAATGCCACCGCCACTGGCCGGTCAATATTGACGCTGTTATGAAGCGATTGTATTTATCGTAAGTTAGGTACTATTTTTTTTAAATGCATTTTAATTGGTTAGGTTGGCAAACCTAGGGGAGTTTCGTTCAACGTGTCGGTAGGCGGCGGTTTTTTTTTGGGTTTGGTTTCCGGATCCGGACTCTGGTTTTGACGGCGAGATGTGCGGTACGCCGTGAAAACAACTGTCAATTAATCTTAAGTTTTAATACGATGTGATTGAAATCCAAGTTTTGGGTATCTGCATTCGGGGGGCGGAAACACGTTGTGTTTTTTTGAAATATAAAAATCAAAGATTTATTCGCGTAAAATGCGAGTTTCGCGAGGGTCCCAGTGACCACGAGTGAATTGGCAATGTCCGAGTGAAAAGACTATTGTACCCCATTATCCAAGTCATCGGATTAAATAATAACTCGCTGCGCCCGTGATTATATGCAGGCCAACTATCGAATTCCCCCCGAGGGTTTATTTATGGAACAAACCCGAGATACCGCAGTGTTGAACGATTCTTCGCCTCGTATTGCTGACGGGCCTTCCTTTACAATTTGGAGTAGAGTCTGGGTACTCCTTCCTTCTCCTGAGGGTCCAGGTCTAACATCACTTCCATGCGACAGCTGAGGAGGTCGCAGGGCCAAGCTGAGCCGCAGAGGTTGGGACCACCCTTGCCACCAGGAGGTGGGGTTGGTTCTCCCGACATCGGGAGTTCGGTGGCAGTAAATTTAATTAGGGTAGCTAGGAATAGCATAAAATTACGATATTGGTCCCGGGGGTGAGTCCATACCATTTATTTTATTATGTCTTACGAAATCAATACAGTGAACCGATTCTATACTCTACATTTTGTTTTATTATGTAGATTCCTTGTGCAGCCTTTTCAGGAATGCTATGAAAACTATGGCCCACACTCTGAGAATTGAGTACCGTGTTCTCCGCTGGTTGACATACCCAGACATTAGACTGGGTTTGGCGTCCAAGGTTTCCTGTGAGGAAATCAAAGTTGACTAGCAGATTACACCCGAGCCCGACAAAGGCTCATTATTACATCTCCCTTTAATCTTATAACACAAACACATAACGATATGTCATTACACTTTAAGGGTAACAACGCTAATAATTAATATCCCTTAGGTTTGTTCCACCCTCTGGTCCGATGTTTCAGACCCTCAGTGATGTGAGAAAACTATGAAAATGTCTGCAATACAACACGCTGACGTATTATTAATTTTAAGAGATGTGTAATACATTATTTAAATCAGAAACATTTTTTTTTTCTTTAAGGGGAAGGTAAGGTTTTAAAACTTTTTTGCATTTTTTTCTGAATTTAAAACATTTCGAGAGTATTGTGTAAAGATTTGAAGTAAATTGGAATAAAACTAGCTAAGATACTGCGTTTCAAGCGACCGGCCTTCATGCTCGATTCGAGTATATTTCAAGTATAAAAAAACTTTAAATCGATTTTTTCGCAAACAACAACGAAGTTCGTGAACATTTTAACTCAAAATCTACTTGACCGATTCTTTTTAAATTTTGTACATGTGTTTTTTTTTAATTTTTTTTTTATCAATTTTTTTCCATTTTATAATATCAAATTCATCGAAATTTTTTAGCGAATATCGCGTTTCTCACTTCAAAAATGCTGCCAAAAATAAAAAAAAATCGTGAAAAAACTTTCTCTGATTACCTAGGAAAACATATCACCTTTTAAACGAATTTCGACTTTTTTATTGAAACGATTCGGTAACGCATTGTGGAGTTCACCGCATAAGAAATTTTTTTCGAAGCGCCTCCGGAGATTAGCTCTCACTGACTTATTTATTGATATTTTTAATTGAAATTATGTTCTAAAATACTTCAGATGTTTTACTACAACGTGTATCCACACTAATATACTAATACTTATACTTAGTAATATAGGATTATAAATGCGAAACTGCTCGAGTTTGTTTATGACGCTTTCACGCATTAACCAATAAAAAGACTTAAAAAATTCATTCACCAGTAGAAAGCTAAATTATATGCAAAGACTATAGTCTGTATATGATGGCAAGCTCTGGCGTTATGAAATTATAAATATTAATATATAATATTTGTTATATGTTTTCTGTCGCTAACAAAAGCGAGTTTTTGCTAACGTCAGAAAAAAATCGTTTCCATTGAAACGATGTTGATATATTTGTGGACTCGAAGCTGGTAGATACTCAGCCCCCTGGTCAGCTACTGCTCCAGAAAATTCAACCTAGAATATGTTTTGTTTTTTTTTGACAAGCTTCTGTTTTGCAATCAATGTCAGATAAGAGTTCCTACATTAAAAATATAATTCGTAACGATTATAAAGGCTGAATAATAAATAGTGTAATTTTTTATTTAATTAATTAAAAATAAACATCCGAAATGTTTGTAAGCGCATAAATTCCGAACGAATGAACAAAATTGGATAATTCTTTTTTCTTTGAGCTATAGCTTTATGAAATTTAGGTGGCAGGCGAGATGTTTGAAAACTGAATGTAAGGGAACCCCCCCCCCCCCCCTCTTAATGGAAGATATTTATTATCAAATTGGTCATTACAAAATTATTATCGGCCCAGTGTGGACCCGTGAATAACCAGTGTATTATATTTTCATTCTTATTTGAAAAAATACTCCTGGTTAAACAGTTTTCTTTTAAAATATTATATTTTACTGTACTTCATTGCTTGAGTGAATTGGTTCAAACAACAGTATGAAAAAGACCCTTTAATTGCTTTGGTACATTCATACCTTTTCTATCTCTGCTGTATCTGGGGCTTTGCCTCAAAGAAATTTAAGCTGATCTCCAAGTGGTTCAAAACCGAGCTCTCAGAAATGTTTTTGGACTTCCATCCGTATCAGAGACATTTATTCATTTGTCGGTTTTCTTCCAATCACAATCCTTCGTAAACATAAAATCACAAGCACAATCCTACAAATTATTCAACAATCAACTCACACTAACATAAAGCCACTTTACAATCAAGACACACACACACACACACACACACACACACACACACACACACACACACACACACACACACACACACACACACACACACACACACACACACACACACACACACACACACACACACACACACACACACACACACACACACACACACACACACACACACACACACACACACACAATACTCGAAATAGCAATAAAATTCGCGTACCTCAAACACGCACTGCAAAATATGGGATCAAATCTCTGAACTATGTTGCCTACACACTGTAGAATTCAGAGAAATAGATTCAGCAAACTCGAACCAAAGACCTTCGCCTTGCCGATGCGCAGCTCTACCAACTGAGCTAACATGTCCTTATCCGATTCGATTATATTTAACTGTACGGTACTTCGACTAAGAACTACCATCATTAATTTAAATTTTTTAAGGGTTCGAGTCCTAGATGTGACCGTATCTTTTTTTGACTTTTCTGTTTTTAAATTTTCGATTGAGTTTCGTTAATATTGCCTTACTTTACAGTACTTAGACACATACACATTTGAAAAAATTACAATTATTTTACCGTATAAATGCATATACTGTATTGTAATAAATATTTCAATTTTAAATTTCAATCCTCGATCCTCGGTGTGGGTGCCAGCAAATGAATAATATAAATCAAACCTGGGTCAAAAATGTTTGTGGGGACGTAATCGCAATTGCTAAGAAAATTTCAAATTTTGTACTAAGATCCTTCTGCATTTCTCAAAACAAGAATTTTTTTCAAAGTCTGAATAAATTGATTCAGTTTCACGTCAAATCAGATACAACTAGAGACATCTATCGGTACAACTGAGTACAAGAAAACTTATTTCACAGCGCACCTCCGTGCGTACAATATTTTACCTAACAATATGATCGATTGTGATTATTTATAACTAAAGAAAACATATACTAACACAATAAAACATATATTAACACAACTTTTATTTTATTTCAACACGCTCAAATGATTTTTAAATAACGAAAATATGATTATGTGATAATGAAAATATTGTCAGCGCTATTGGTCTAAAAACAAATATTGCTTAGCAAAAGAAATTATAAATCAACAGCGTCATTAAAAATATTAATTTCTTTGCGGGTCTATCAGTGACGGAAAATCAATTTTAATGTTCAATTTTCCCGGATTTTTTTTTAAATTTATGTGTCATTTTCAAAATTTAAACTCATGTCTCAAGAATTCAGAGCAGCAATAAAATATTTATAATGGGTGTTTTGTAACCCGAAAATTATTTTATATGTTTTTATCTTGTTAAATTGTTATCTTGTTTCTTGTTATCTTGTTATTTTGTTATCTTGTTATCTCTTTATTTTTTTTTTCTTATTATCTTATTAACTTTTTATCTTGTTATCTTTTAACCTTGTTTTTTTGGAACATTTTCCCGCGAAGTAATTATGGATTATTTTTATGTAGGCTCATACTTTAATTCTGTGTTTAATTTTCTATTTCTATCAACTCCACCTCATGTTTTCTTTAATCATCTATGATTTTCTGTATATAATATGAATTTTATGCAGAAATTTCGCTGGTTCATGCAACCATACAACGTGTTATAATTAAATAATTATTATATATATAAATAGTTATCATTAAATAAAATGTGCATAACTGTTTTTTTCTAATAAAATTAAATTGTTGTTATTTTAAGGGCTAATCTCAATTGTTGTTGTCTTTTTAGGGTTAATCTTGACTCGAAAAGATACAATTGACATGTAATAGTATTAATTTTACCATTTTAATATCCAGTGATTTTTCACTCTTTTGCGGTAGTAGGTATATATAACATAAAATTAATTCAAAGTGTCTTTTAATTTAATCGATAGTATTTGTAATAGGAAAAAAAAAAACAGATTTTGTGTAATTTGAGGTGGTTTTGTAAGGCATAAAACAGGTATATCTGCATGCCCCTACGTGATCGCAATGTATGTATGTCTGCCGTGATTAATACCGGTAGTTCCCTCCTACCACGGCGCGGCGTGGGTCTAGATAAAAGTTGGTTGCAGCCCCCCGACATCATTCATCCCTTGTGACGGTGACGTCATATCAATCACACCGTGTTGCACTGTGTACTTTTTTTGGCGAAACTTTTGCACAAAATCGGGGAAATAATGTATGGCTTTGTAAAAAGGCAACCGAAACTATAAATTACTTGATGGTTCGAATAGATAACATTTAAAATTATTATGGGTGGTTTTAAGGGTGGAAACGATTAGCAATACAAAGAAAGTAAATTCAGTAAGAAGTAATTTGGTGTTCTGTATAGTATGTTTAAGCTTTACGATAATATATTTTTTTAATTAATATAACTTATTCGTTTTGCGCTTCTTGTTAGTACATGGTATAAAAATATTAACAACAGCAATATAATCTCTGTCTTTTTCTTTTTCATATATTAATAAATTTAGAAAAAATATTAATAACTAGCGAATCCCTGGCATGCGTCGCAATGCCACTGTTTGTTTGCAATTGTTTCTCCCTGCGTGTCCTTTCTCATTCGTCTCCGTTCCCCTTTCGTATCCCCTTCCCTTACCGCGTTCTCCCTCCACCTTCCCCGCTTTCCCCCCCCCCTCTTTCGCTTTCACCTGACCCGCGATCCCACTCCCGCGTTCTCCTTCCACCTTCCCCGCCTTCCCTTCCCGCGTTCCATTTACCCCTCCCACGTACCTCTTCCTCTTAAACCTCTCTTAATAATAATGGCTCTTTTACGTTATATTCACTTTGGGAGGTGGGAATGGGTACCGCCGCCCCGCGAACTTATATTGGATAACCAACACCTCTACCACCCAAGTCACCCCAAGTGGTTCGCTACTTTTGGTGATTTAGCAGGGGTGCCCCGGTTCATGGGGTGAGATTTATCTAGGTCTTGAAGGCGGATGACCAGGACACACTGAACCCCAGATTCCTACACACCTTAAACTGTTTTCCTTCCCAGAACTCTCCTCACCTCCTTTTCTTAAAAAAAACCTCCACACAGCATCTCCAAAGATGACATAGGCCTTAAAGAAAATCATTTTCCTCACAGGAGGCTTTGAGTAAAAAATGTAAAAAAAAATATTCCAAATATTTTAAATAGAAAGTTATTAAATTTTTTTATAAGAAAAACTCTCTGTTTATAACTTTTGAAGGTTATTCCCATCATCGTAACATATCATTGAAGAAGAAGATAACACTTATAATCTAAATGAAAATATGAAAAAGAAAAAAGAGCTAGTTGAAGATAATATTGTTGATCCTAAATATCTGAAATATGAGATTGACAAATATGACGGTTTGACAGAAGATGGCAATAGCGAAATTGGATAACGTGCACGTCCCGGTTAGACGAGAGGTCTGGGTTCGAGTCCCAGTTGCGACCATTGTCTTTTTTTATTTTTCTGTGTCTTGTTCTCTTTCATATTTTCATTTAGATTATAAGTGTTATCTTCTTCTTCAAAGAAAATTATTTGTTTAAAAGAAAACTAACTGTAACTGATTTATCGGAAATTCGGACGATCCCGTGACTTTACACGGGAGTGCGCCAGTGACATAATGATTATCGTTTTCACACCCAAAGAAATGCCGTTATTTGGACATAAAAAAGTCGTGAAGACAATTTTTTAGAGCACCGAAAAAGAAAATCATAGAAAATTGCTTGGCTGAATCAGCACTTTTGTGTGATGTTTGTTTATTTAGGATTCTATTTATTATACTTGAACTTATTTACTATGGTTGACCTTTTACTAAAGCATAAAGTTATAAATTTGAATATTACTGTGTGGAAATTTAACAATGTTTATGATATAACACATTTAGAATTTCTTACAGCGATACAAGTTTTACGTAATCAAACAAAGAAACAAAACGCCCTAAAAAAATCGCTAATGAAGCGAATCAAAAAAGGTTTTCAGTGTTGATTTTCTTTTTGTGAGAAACATTTGTCAAAGGTGAATTGACATTTGCTTTGTATCAGTTTTAATAGTATTTTAAATTTGATTATACTCGAATCGTTATTTAGACCTTTGATGTTTTGTGGTTTGTTTTTTAGGTTTTTTGCAATGTGATATAGCCAACGTGGTAAATGGTTTAATGTGTTGTATGGATTTTAAGGTTTTGTTCATCACGTTTATTGTGTGATAAAATACTTTACATCACGCAATACACATTATTATTTAAATTTGGTGAGGTCAGAACTAATGGAAAAATATCCGTGGTTCGTGTAAAATATTATGTGTGACACGCAGTTGATATTAAGAGTATCTTCAATATGTCATGGACATCATCAAATAACTCTAAATAAAATGTATTAAATTTAATTATTGCCTGACTTCAGGTAACAAAATAAATTCCTCGCTTTTGATGATTTAACCATTAATAAAGGAAATGAGAAAGTATTTAAGAAATCCGGGAAAACAGTGACAGGTAGCTATTTACCACAGCAATGTTTTACAAGTCAAAAATAAACTGTTAAATCATAGCAAATACACAACTCTACTGCTCTCAACCGTCTGAAGCCAGTGACTATGGTTTCCCCAATTGGTGTACATTTTGAGGCGGAAGGTAGTAGGGAGGGAAGGGGAATTACCTGCCTAATCTGGTCACCAAACAGAGCCTCAGCCATTTTAAGTAACATTTCAATTCTGAATGGTGATTTTTCACTATGGATAACTTAATATCTTAACTTATTAACTTAACTTAATAACTGGATAACTGTCCTAACTAACTAATTAACTATGAAAAAACTAACTTATAAGAAGTAACTTACCAAAAAAAGCAAAATGTACCGACACGCAGTGATCAATATCTAAATTCTTTAAAAAAATATTTGCACTAGTGAAAGTATGTTCAACTCTGGAACGTGCCGCTAATCTTAATATATATATATATATTTCTTCTGTCCATGTGTATGTCACTGAACTCCTCCTAAACGGCTGGACCGATTTTGATGAAATTTTTTTGTGTGAGTTCAAGGGGATTCGAGAATGGATTAGATTCACAATTTGGTCCACTGGAAAATATTTTTTTATTTCTAAGGAGTTGTTGATTTTGGAATGTTTTACATTGGATCCGGCAGACTTCGCTACCATCGCAGTATCGAATATTCAATATTATTCTATTTTAATTTTAGTTTGTCCCGACAGTTGTGTACAAGACAACGTCTGTCCGGTCCGCTATAAATAAATAAAATAAATTGTGTAACATTCCAGAACACTCTCAAATGTTGTCCTGAGCGAAGCCGGGTAACCCAGCTAGTATATGTACTTTATATTATTTAATTGTGAAATAACATTATCAAAAGAATAACATTTATTTCCGCACTCAGGGTTTGATCACGCAACTTTTGGTTTGCTAGTCGACAGCCTTACTCCTCGACCACGAAGGCCGTCAAACGATATACAATATAATATAATGTGACTATATCCCAGTATTTTGTACAATATTTTATTTTTATATCCGTTTAATCCTTGCCCTCGTCGTAATCCTCAAACGACAAAAATAGTCCTCCCAGGGGAATCCAAGGGAGGATCTTTGTTGCTTTGAAAGTATTAAGGCTCATCATGCGAAGTGCAAGGGGTTTGCACCAAGTAGCGCGGGTAATCTTTGAATATTAAATATGTCTACAAATTAAAATTGAATTGTCTATGAAAATATACATATAATATAATTAAATTGTTATTGCAACTACGGTTTTTTCCTTCAAGAGTCATTTTATTCAATCTTTTTTCATAACTTTTTCATAGTAAAATACAGGTTTAGGTTTAAGGGCATATTTTTAAATCACATAAACCAAAATGATTTAAAGTATTTAATGGAGCCAACAAAATAAGGTCACTCAATTGTTCATTCTATGCACCATTGCGTCACTGTTTTTTATTGTTTCCATTATCAGTTATTTTACTTAGAAAAACTGTAAGGTGAGCCGTTTTTAAAACTTTTTTATGTAGGCGTTAAAAAATTAATATTTCAAAAATTAAGTTTTTATTTCGAGTCATAGAACTTGAAAGCGTATTTTATCACCTTTCAAAAACAGTTTTTAGTTTTGTATTCTTTCAGAAATATTCTATTTATTTGGTTTTATTGCAAAGCGGAAATATTTTGATCATCCAACAAAGTATGCCCGAAGCCTGGAGGAATAAGCAATGTTTTGATTAGTAATGATTGGAATCTCTCCCGGTGATTATGACAATATCTTCCAATGAAAACTATATAGTTTATAATCGTTTCTACTATTGTTGGCCACTGTATGAAATTAGCAAAAGAGTATTAGAGGAACGTATGCGCGGCCCGTTTCGGCCAATGTCATACAAATCTTAAATTTGGATTTGAGATCATAATACCCAATAACACTGAAATCATGACCAATCATGAACACTAAAGTCTTTAATGGCCCATATCTTATAATTTAAAGCAAAAATCAATAAAGTAGCTCACATCCGTACTAGATATTTGATACCTTTTGATGAAAAAAATAATATTTCAGTTTTTTTGGGTATTTTGATCGTAAATCCAAATTTAAGATTTGTATGAAACGGGCCGAAAAGGGCCACGCAAACGTTGCAAATAATAAAAATCGATAATGAGTTTAAAATCCATTGTTTTCTGAAGACCAAATTCACGTGTTATTTTCTTTGCAATATTTTTTTTATATCATGTCACAGCCAGTCTGTACAATTCTCACTACTGACTCGTTTCTTTGCCTTTTACACTTCTCCGCAGTTCTCGTTGGTAGAAGATTATGCTGTCAGCCCGCAAAGGGCAAACTGCGCCCTTTTATTAGAATCTCTCCTGCACTCCTTTGAAATCTCTTGCCATATCATTTTTGATGTGGGGTATACAAATAAACAAAATATATGTTGGGTGGATCATGAATACGTTTTTCTTTTTATTCAGACTTTGAATGGGTGGTTAAGTAAAGAGAATTCTTGATGAAGGATTCAGAGTTTCGTTAACCCTAAAAATTAAAAAATATTTTCAATGCGTTTAAAAAAGTGAGCGCTGTGTGTCGCTTTTCAAACAATTTCAGAAACGAGCACGTTTCTAGTTTCGCGGTCCGAATCCCTGCGTTTGCGAATTTCAATAATAAGTGATATTCTACACTTATTCACCTAATATATATATTCGCGGCAGATTCAAGTTTATTTTTAATTGTTTTAGGGTTTAATTCATTGAAAGCTTTTTTTAATTTAAAATAAATCGAATTTGAGGGCGTCAACATCCTACAAATGTTTTGTTATTTATTATTGTTCTTTTTTTTACCTTATTTCCATGCAGCTAAAAAAAATCCTCAGGTCTAATGTTATCTTAGGGAATGCTGGGTGGAGAGTCTGTCGGGAAAGGAAGAAGAAGAAGAAGTTCTGGGAAGTAAAAAGGCGTGATTGGTGAGTAGGTATCTGGGGGTCAATGTGTCCAGGGGTGACGGACGTATGAATCCATCCCTCCCACTGCGGTGGAAACTGATCGATGGAGAGGGTCCGGCTGGAGAGATCTAGGTTACGTCTTCCTCAACTTGAACCGGCCCACATATAGATACGCAGTAAAACGCATGGCCGTCATGACCTAAAACGCATTCGCCGTCAAGTACAAACAAACGCCGTCAAGTGTACAAACCTCACCCCATGAAACCGGGCACCCCTGCTAAATTAACAAAAGTAACGAACTACATGGGATAACCTAAGGCTGGGGATTTGGTTATTCGATAAACGGCGGTACCTATTCCCGCCACCCAAATAAAAAATCAGAGCTGTTACGGCGGTCAAGGCTATTTTCAGACTGTGGTTGTGCCACGTTGAGACGACTTATTTATGTGATTTCTTTTAACCACACGCGATCTTTGTTTTTAAAAATATTTTACCGCTCTATATTGTGATGAGTTATTTTATGTATTACGAATATTTTGAAAAATAATATCAAACATTTTGCCATATTTCGTAACAAAACAAAGAAAAGTCGAATTCATTTCCTGTATGAAGTGTCAATATTAATTTTTTATCGCAATCGTCTTTATTATATTTGTGTTTTATTTCTTGCGGAGATTATTTAGTTATTATGCAGAATCTCCAATAAATCACAAAGTTTCATGTAGCGAAGTTTCTGGTGACGTGAGGAAGAATAAGAGACACCCCTTTGTCCCCTAGGGGCAGCAATACACAACCACTGTGAATACGACAAACTGAAAATATTCAATCAAATTATTGGGCTAACGTCCAATTTATAAATTAAATAAAAATGTCAATATAAGAGAAAGGGGGGAACATGAAAGCAAAAATAGAAAAAAAAAACAGATGTAAACATAAGAAAATGGAAGGAAAGTAAAGACTTAGCGATAAGTCTAAATATTTATATTTCTTCACCTATTTAATGATCAATAAAAATCAGATAGATTTTACCAAAAAAATCAAAGTCTTGACTTGAGTTGACCACTCTACACATTCTGGACAGTGGTGAAAAATATCCATAATTAGTCGAGTTTTTTGTTTTTACATGAGCTCCACACAGGAGGCCTTGAGGAAAATAATTTCCCTCAGGGCCTATGACATCTTTGGGGATGCTGTGTGGAGGGTTTTTTTTAGGAAAAGAAGGGGAGGAGAGTTCTGGGAAGGAAAAGGGTTTAAGAGGTGGGTAGGAATCTGGGGTTCAGTGTGTCCTGGTCATCCGCCTCCAAGATCTAGACAAACCTCACCCTTGAACCCGGGCACCCCTGCTAAATCACCAAACGTAGCGATCCACTTGGGATGACCTATAGCAGAGGTGTTGGTTATTATAAAGGTTCCCGGGGCGGCGGTACCCATTCCTGCTTCCCAAATTGAGTGTTTTTTTAATTTTATTTTTTTATATGAAATACCGCACAAGAGTCCCAACTGCTCCCGTCTGGAGCCAGTGAGACTATGGCATCCCCAATTGAGGTATGTTGTGAGGCTGAAGGTAGTGGGGAGGGGAAGGAGATAGGGAAGAGGAAGGTGGGGAAGTACCTGGCTATTCAGATCTGGTCACTAAACACGGCTAAAGCCATTTCAGGCAACGTTTTAATTCTGAATGGTGGTCTTACACCATTGAGGAAGAGCAGTTCAATATTTCTGAGTCTACGGAAAATAAATTGAAAGGGATGAATTGTCATAGAGTAGATGAATCAATAAAATAATTAATTTATTTGAAGAAACAAATGAGATAATTATTTTACTGAATGTCTTCAAAAGGAGAAAGGTTTAGAGTTAGCTCAATTTTATCATAAGAGTAGTTGCCTCTCTCTAATCTTTGCTTCCTGGTAACCCTTTTAACAACCGATGTTGAATGGATTCAATATGGCGAAAATAGACAATATTAAAAGGAAACCAAATAACACAAACGTATTCAAGATGGGGGCGAATCTTGAAAATCTTTTTTTTTTTTTTTTGGAAAATGTTCGCTGGTGGTAAGGGAACTAGCAGTTAGAAATAGTTAGTAATAAAAGCAGTTAGAAAATGTAGTAGTAAACTAGCAGTTAGTAAACCCGCTCCGCAGGTTATTGCTGCTAAACCCTGCGGGTGGCTTTTACTTCAGCTTCGCACAGTTAGTGTTGGTGACCATCTTTTAAATCTAATAGGAACTGGTATGTTTTAAGGTTTTCACGGCCAAAAAGTATTTTTGTTATTGTTTTTGGGGTGTTATGCCGTGTTTCGCTATCTCCTTCTTTAGCCAACGTTTCGGACAGCGTTACAGTGTCCATCATCAGGGCAGATGAGTAAATGATATTGGTGAGAGTGTTTACTTATGT
Source organism: Glyphotaelius pellucidus (assembly GCA_936435175.1). Lineage (NCBI taxonomy): Eukaryota > Metazoa > Arthropoda > Insecta > Trichoptera > Limnephilidae > Glyphotaelius > Glyphotaelius pellucidus. The sequence goes on along the minus strand of OW386553.1, from coordinate 6,509,643 downwards.
GTGTCGAAGCGATACCGTGCTGCCAGCTCCATTTCTCTACGAACTGGTGTTGGAAAAAATTCAGCATGGTTTTTTGCGTTTAGCTTTGGTGTAGCCGTCAATTACTGGATACCAAGAACTATTGAGCTTAGCTCCGTCGTCTCTGTTAATATTGATGGGGTTTTTATGGATTTCAATTGCCTCCGTAATTAGGCGTGCTCTGTAAGTTTTGGGTCTTCCCAGGACTTCAGGAACAAATCCAAAGTAATGGCCGGTTTCGATTAAGTGCTCGGCGATTGCCGATTTGTCAGGGTGGCCAAGTTTACAAGCACGAAAGTGTTCCGAAATCCTTTTGGAGATCGTCTGCTCTGTCTGGCCTACATAGACCTTGTCACATCCGGAACAGCTGAGTTTATATACTCCATCTGTTTCCAAAGGAAATTTAGTCTTTGCCGACCTCAGTAGGTCTTGGATTTTCGTCGTGGTTCCGAAGACCGTCTTGATTTTCTCTTTTCTCAACAGCCTGGCAATTCTGTCTGTTACATTATGGACGTAAGGCAGGAAAGCGCAGCCTTTTGACTCTTGTTCACCCCTGTCTTCGTTTCGTGCTGATTTGGCTCTTATGATTTGCCTTGTCTGCCTTGCTGGGTAGCCATTACGCTCCAGTGCATCGGTGAGTTTGGTCAGTTCTAATCCGAGTTTTGGCTCCTCACATATTCTGGTCGCTCGGGTTACCAAAGTATGGATGGGTCTATGTAGGCCAGACAGAGCGGACGATCTCCAAAAGGATTTCGGAACACTTTCGTGCTTGTAAACTTGGCCACCCTGACAAATCGGCAATCGCCGAGCACTTAATCGAAACCGGCCATTACTTTGGATTTGTTCTTGAAGTCCTGGGAAGACCCAAAACTTACAGAGCACGCCTAATTACGGAGGCAATTGAAATCCATAAAAACCCCATCAATATTAACAGAGACGACGGAGCTAAGCTCAATAGTTCTTGGTATCCAGTAATTGACGGCTACACCAAAGCTTAACGCAAAAAACCATGCTGAATTTTTTCCAACACCAGCTCGTAGAGAAATGGAGCTGGCAGCACGGTATCGCTTCGACACACATAAGTAAACACTCTCACCAATATCATTTACTCATCTGCCCTGATGATGGACACTGTAACGCTGTCCGAAACGTTGGCTAAAGAAGGAGATAGCGAAACACGGCATAACACCCCAAAAACAATAACAAAAATAATAGGAACTGGTTCCAAAAATAGCCCGTTTCTCGGATCCACTGTCATCCGTTGTAGCTAGTCACCGGGACAAAGTAACCGAGACAGGCAATGACGTCATATGTAATATATAGCAATAACTATGTATTTCCGTCAAACTTTCCATAACCGGAGAGATACTACATATTCAAAAATTCGTAGCAGTTATACCTTGAGGGACACGAGCCCATCCGAGCTGCCGACGAAAGTGGTGACATCTTGTGACGAATTCTTATATTCGAAATCGAATTAAAATGGTAGCTTTGTTTGAAATTCCACGTACACGTATGTTATTTGAGGCGCGGCGCGTACGCGCAAACATGCACTCGAAGCCGGGTCCTGAAATTCAACCACGCAGACGGTGGCGTATTAATACTGTTCGAATATATTACGATTAATGTAGATCTAGGTACAGCAGAAAATCTGTTTGCATATCAAAATATCCTGAACGGTGATCTCAGTCATCGTAATTTACAAAGTGTTTTCTGTTTTGAATCAACCCGTGGAGTTTTTGTGTTTTCAAAAAGAAAAATGTTAATCCACATTGTTTGAAAACGTCTTTCAATTATCTGATGCAAAAAAACTATCTAAAAGTGTCTGAATTACCTGTTAGATAAAATGAGTTTCTTGGCGAAGGCAAATTTAAATGATAGACAATGATAAGTTAAGTAAAATTCCAAGAAAGAGCTGATGTTTTTGACAATCTCTTGCCACGGTAAAGTTTTGTGAAGATGTTGTATTCAGGTTCCTCAGAACGAGAAGTTGACGAGGATCTAGTCGTAGCGAATTTTGTGTTTCAAAGCCAGTTTATAAAGTCTTACACTTCCAAGAAAGTTCGCACGCCGCTGCCGTAAACTCTCAGAGGAAATTAATTACGTTCCCTCATTGTCAAATGTTGGAAAGAACAAAATCCCATAAATAGTTTAGTAATTCTTCAGCAATAAATTACGAATCTTTCATAAATAACAACAATATTTTAAGAACTTCGTTATTATGTAAGAAAACCTCTGATATGTTTAACGATATTTTTTATTTAGTTTTCAACAACTTGTCGCTAAGTAGGATTTGATTTACTGATAATATACGTTATCGTTACGAAGAAAAAGTATTTCGTAAAATCTACATACATAACTTACTGCTGTGTTATTAGTGCAAGGAAGTGGAAGCAATTCTTTCTTCTGAAGTTGTTAAACTTACGTAATCTATATTGTAAAGACAAAAGAAAAACATTTTTATCGTTTTCGGACAGAAAAATGTTTTTATGTGTACTAAATTTTGGGTAAATAGATTAAGAAGCCTTTTTGTGAAATATTGAGACAAATGAATGTGATAAAAAAATCTATGGGCTTCCGCTCATAACTTTTATCTGAAACAAGGGGTAAGTCCTTGCAAAGAATTGCTTTCGGAACCAAAAAGACGCATACCGAATAAATTCGTATTTCAGGGGAAATTGACACTTCCTTCCAACATTTTTATGATGTTTTCTTTCAATTTTAATAGCATTAGATTCAATGCGATTACATTAATAGAATTATTTATAAATTTAAGACCAAGAGTTGAAATGTTATCTGGTCTCTGGAGCTCTGAGTAATAATGTCAGGAAAGTATTTAACCTGCATAATATTAAGTTGTCAGAATTATACAATAACGGAATAAAACATTGACTAAATTACTCAAGAAGAAAGTACACTTACTTGACACTGGAATTACACAAGACAACCATAATTTTTTTCTTTTAGAAAAAATTATGAGATGAAAAAATGTTGTATTTGATAAAAGGTTTATAGTTTAAATCTTGCAGGTGTGATTTAAGAAGCAGTATTCTCCCCAAGTGTAATTTCAATCATGTTGTTTAGTTCTTAAACAGCTTATGAACTGAAACCCATTTTCCCAAATTGCTTGCATTGGTATTTTCTCCCTTTTTCCTTTTCCTTCCTTGAAAGACCCTTACTTACTTACTAGAAGAAGAGGAAGATGATGTCTACCTACTTGGCACGCATACTCAATATTGCATAAAATCGAAAATTACCCACATTAAATTCAAGTCGAAACTCATCGTGAAACTGATCACAGCTCGCTCTTGCAATTTCACTTAAAAGTAAAAAAAATGTAACCACCTTTGTGCCATCATCTTGGAAGACCAGCCACTATCAATATTGGAGCATACGGCCACAGCAAAGGCAGGGCATTCTCCTGTCAACTTACCTTATCCTGTGACTGGTTTTAAAGAACGCCATTAATTGTCTTGCATCTTACAAAATAAAGATTTACAGTCCATCCTCTCTCGCGTCACGATATTGTTCATTGACACAATATGTGTATCTCCTACCGTGTGTAATCTTGACTTTGAAATTTTGTTTCTAACGTGAAATTTCGTTATGTAACCCTAAATAATACCGTGTACCGTAGCAGTTTAGTAGGAATCAAAAAATATTTATTACTGTAAGACATTTTTATTGAGATACCAATATAAGTAGACACGACAACTTTCAGGTCAGTAAAAGTATACAGTATAAATCAAAATACCTGAAATTTGCCAATGCGGTTTTTGTTTTGCTCAGTTAGGTTACTGCGGTGGGAAGTATCCCGTAGTTTCCGCATTTGATTACGAAATCCTAGCAGTATTCATAATGGTAACACTTAATTATTAAAAAAATCTAAGGTAATTTTTCCGGAAAACCTTCGCTTGGGACGTTACGTCACTTATCTCTTGATAAGCGTGCACAGGGGCGCTCAGGGCGGTGACGGTCGGGACGGGGGCAGGGCGGGGTGCACTCAAAAGCTCCCCGAGGTCCGCTGCTATGGGCGGGCTTCAGCAGGTCAGATAACCGTTCCCCTAAAACTAAAACAAAACAAAATAAGACTGTGTGAGTGTGACCATGTGGTTAAAACTGTCCAAGCTTGAAACATGATTCTTTTTAGATATTTGATTTGAATTCAGATAGTGCCTGAGAAATGTATGAAAAAACGATTTATTTAGATGTGTTTTTTGTTCTTTCAAAAGGAGGCTTCGAGGAAAATAATTTCCTTCAAGACCTAGATCAACTTTGTGGTTACTACCTGGAGGATCTTTTCGAGGAGAGGTAGGCGTGAATGTGGGTCTTGAAGAGACCCATGTTGTAGGAGGGAGGAAACTCAGAGGCAGGCAAAAAATCGTTCCATAATCGAGCTCAAGGATGATTCGTAGTTACGACCTGAAATATATATTTACACATATATTTGAGGCAGTCATTTCAATTTTGTACTAACCAATTACTTGTTAATTTTAATATGTTAAATAAGGCTAGAATTCAATATAATTTTAAAATTCTGCTTAATTATTTAGACAATATTAACGACGCAATCAAAAATTTGAAACAGAAAATAATATGGTCGAATCTAGGAAATGAACCCAGGACTATGACTAAGCTAAATCGACATTAACCCCTTCGGTCATATTTATTTGCATCTCACTTCAACTAAGAACTACCAAAACTATCTTCTTTTTCGCAACGTATATTTTTATTAGACGCTATTTTTATGTAGAGCAGAGCCCCGGCAAGGATAAGGTCCTGGCTTCAATTCCTAGATTTTAGATTTTAGATCCCTAGATTTTTTTATTGAGAGTCGTTGATATTGTCTTCAATGATTAAATATTACGATTTGATGTTTTACTCAATAAGTTAGTTACTCCAAAAATAAATAAAATAAAATTAGTTCATTTTAGATTTTATTGCAATTTTAACTTTTCATTATTGAAATACTTAACTATTTATTTATTCTTCTAATATTTTACCCCTCTACTAAATATTATTTCAGCTAAGATACTCATAAGTAATATTGTTGCATTTGCTTTCTACAAAGCAATAATATTTTAATATTACTTGATATTTGGCTTTTATTGGTATGGCTTTTAATTTGTAGAGCATGCATTACCGTTAAATAAAATAAACTAAAAAACTACTTCTTTTTAACCGTAATTTTTTTGGATAAGCAACACCTCTGCCATAGGTCCCCAAGTGATTCGCTAAGTTTTAGCAGGGGTGCCAGGGTTCAAGGTGGTGAGGGTGAGATTTGTCCGGGTCTTGACGGCTGTTGCGTCTGCCCATCAGCTGCGTGGCAGGCAGAATCAGGAGATACTGATTGAGGTATAGCATACCTCTCCATCAGGACTCTCTTGGAACATCGCCGTGCACCGCAATGGGAGAGATACGTCCGTTACAACTGGAGACAATGACCCTCAGTTTCCTACCTACCCCACATACATTTTCTATCCAGAACTTCGTCTTTTTTCTTTCCCTTAAAATACCCTCCACACAGCAACCCCAAAAATGGCATAGGCCCTGAGGGGATTTATTTTTCCTCCCATGTGGAGCTATAAAAAAAAAACACCAAAAAAACTTATATAACTTAAAACCCTAATCATCGTTGAATCGACTACCATGAAACTATTTTTAAACACAATTCTTAGCATTAAACAAGAACTGCCGATAAAAAACATCGTCAAAAAAGAACTTGGTATACTTGTGTCATCAAGAAAAACAATAATAATTAAAACAAAGGCAATCATTCGTGTCATGCTTTATCATCAACGTTTCCTAATGAAAATTATTAATCTTAACTCAAATCAAATTAAAAAATAAATAATGTATATCATGGTGGGTATAAATCATGGTCACTTCATTTATAACCCTCCGGGGACTCTGATAAGAACATATTGAACCGATAAGCCGAACCTATTCACGATCATAATACTAAGCGCAATATACCACGTAACATTGAACCACCTTATAAAAAGCTGTATTTTCATGTGACCACTATTTTTTAACAGCTTATTGTTTTTAGGACACTTTGACGTGAACGCAGTACTTATCGGGATATTTGATTTTTAAGCTCAAAGCTGGCTAAAAACCAAAGTAAACTCTTTTGCTATAAAATTTAAGGCAGCTGTAAATCAACACCTTTTAAAATGTGGGTTGTGAAGATTTTTTTTTAATGAAAAATTTGCACGTTTTACATTTTTAAATGTGATTCTTGGAAAAATTGCAGAAACGATGGTGCCAACATAAAATCCATATAATGGAGGTGTATTTCGAGAATTACGTATGTGACAAACGAAGTAGTGTGTTTCTTTGTCCACCTTGTCATGACCCCTCAGGCTTTGGACACATTATTTTTTTACATTAGCACCACACAGGAGGCCTTGAGAAAAAAATGACTCGAGGCCGTTGTTATCTTTGGGGATGCTGTGTGGAGGGTCTTTTTAGGGATTGAAAGGAGAGAAAGCTCTGGGAAAGAAAAAGTATGAGGAAGGGATAAGAATCTGGGGGTCAATGTGTACAGGAGTAACGGACGTATGAATCCATCCTTCCCACTGCGATGAATGCGATGTTCCGAGAGAGTACGGCTGGAGAAGTCAAAGGGACTCGCTCAACCATTCTCTCCCGATCCGGCCTGCCAGACGCATCCGCTGCCCATGAACCAAACCTCTCTCCATGAACCCGGGCACCCCTGCTAAGTCACCAAATGTAGCGAAACAATTTTATAAAAAATATTATTTTATTAATTTTTTTAATGCAAATATAAAAAAGTTTTTAAAATCGCTCACCTTACTTTTTTCTAAGGCCTCGAATACATTGAGCGAGTTCACAAGCTACTCGCCGGCGAATTCACTATCTGCTAGTAAACTTGTTCAGAGTAAAATCTGCTAGTTAGCTAGTTAATATGATTACACTAAGCGAGTTTACTAGCAGATAGTGAATTCGCCGGCTAGTAACTTGTAAACTCGCTCAATGTAATCGAGGCCTTGCTAACATTACAGAAAACGAAAAAAAATTAAAAACGGATACATATTTGATAGACGAATACACTATAAAGGCTATTGTTATTGCATTTTTTGGTAACTTCATGTAAAAATAATTAATAAAAAATTTACAATTTTTTTTTTTTAAATTGAGTTTGTAAACTTTGTTTTCATAAAGGTGTACTTTTTAATTGTTTTGTGGTAAACTTTTAGATTTGAATATAAATCGTGGTATTTTTTATTTGTAACATTGTGTAGATCATATTTCTCACCATGATAGTAAGGGCAACGATTTCTAGGGGACCTGTGTGAGTTGTTCCCAAAAGCGATAAAATTAGCCTGCTGGGTTAGTAATAAATGCTACGGTAAAAACCTAATGTGGTAAATAACATAATTTATTAAAAAATCTGTATTAATATATACACACAAAAAAATTTCCGATAAATAAATTTATTTCATTTTATTTTATTTTATTTTATTTATTAAGTTAAAAGAAATATAATATTTCGCTTTCTTAACTTAAATACAGAGCATATTATGTAGTAGTTTTTAATTTTGTTCCAAAATCTTAAGTTTAAATAGTTTTTTTTTAAAGGTTTTTATATTCTCTTCCGTTTTTAGATTATCTGGAAGGAGATTATAAATGTGAACTCCCTCGTGGCCAATACTTCTCTTGCCACTTTCAGTCTTGACTGTATTTGTGTACAATTTATTGTGTTGTCTTGTATAATGTTCGTGTACTTGTGATGTTTTTATAAATGTTGTGTTTGTGTGTATAAGTCCATTTTGTATTTTGTAGATTAAAAGACATATGTTATATTCGTACAATGTTCTTATTTTCAAAAGGTTCATTTCCTGGTATAGTATTTAAATGCTTTAAAAAAATGTACCAACGAACTGGCTGTGACCTATGTAGAATTTGATGTTATTATACATTTTACTTTGTGCACATTGTATTAAATTTAAATAAATTTAGTTATATTAATATTGTATGTAAACAAATTAAAAACATGAATGTAATATTTATGTCGTATATCCATATCCATACTAATATTATAAATGCGAAACTGCTCGAGTTTGTTTATGACCTTTTCACGCATAACACGATACAAAGAATAATAATTCTTTCACCAATATAAAGCTAAATTATATGCGCAGACTACAGGTTGTATATGACGGTTAGCTCTGGCGTTATGAAATTATAAATATTAACACATTATATTTGTTATACGTTTTCTGTCGCTAGCAAAAGCGAGTTTTTGCTAACGTCAGAAAAAAATCTTTTCCATGGAAACAATGTTGATATATTTTTGGGCTCTATGCTGAAATTTAAATATTAGAATTCGTTACTATACTGCAGAAAATTTAAATATTAGAATTCGTTTTTTTTTTTGGACAAGCTTGAAATAAATGTCAGATTTGAGTTCCTGTATTAAAAATATAATTCGTAACGATTATAAAGACTGAATGATAAAAAGAGTATTTTTTTATTATATTAACGAACTTCCAAATATTTAAATAAAAATAAACATCCGAAATGTTTGTAAGCGCATAAATTCCGAACGAATGAACAAAATTGGTTAAGTAATTATTTTTTTCTTTGAGCATTGTGAAATTTAGGTGGCAGGCGAGGTGTTTGAAAACTGAATGTAAGGGAATGAATACATCGAATGCGGGAGGGGATGGGGGTGGGGTGGGGGGGGAGATAATTGATAAGTGCAAGCGCTACAGTAATTTCCCGTAATACCATGCGAGCGAAGCCGCGGGGAAAAGCTAGTATTACTATAAACCAAGACTCTGTCCTTATGATGAAGTGTGTACTGTTGTATTATTTAAATTGAGAAGGTTTTTTTTCAATTTACATAAAAAAATTATAAAAACTATATCACCACCATTTTCTTATAGACAAAGGTGAGGATTGAATACATACAATCATATCTGTCTTGGCCATATTTCTCGCTTCATCCATATTCAAGAATTATAAATACACTACGGTTAATTAAACTATTGACTTGACAAGACAGAAGTTTTTTTAATTAATTGATCATTCCATGATTCGTGTTCATAGAAATACGCTTGACTAAATAAAATCCAATATAAATTTCACATAAATTCCTTTTAGATTTATAAGGTTAGCCTTATTTTTGTTCCTTTTTGTGCTCATTAAGGATCATTTCCACCAATCCTCGCTGGCAGCAAACCGAAATGTCAAAACTCTCCCCCAGCGGTTGTAGCAAACAGTTGATTCGACACTTTTATTTTGACAAATAAAGGGATAAATGTGGAGGATATGTTTCATGGGTGACTTTCAATAAATTAAGTACCACCGCTGCCTCAGGAACCGTTTATTGGATAACCAATACCTCTGCCCGAGATCAACCTAAGTGGTTGATGACTTAGCAGGGATGCCCGTATTCAAAGGGGTGAGGTTTGTCCAGATCGGAAGAGACTGGTTGGTGGTGACCTTTTGACCTCTCCAACAATACTCTCTCGCAACATCGTAGGAGGGATGGATTCGTGCGGGTGTCACTCCTGGACAAACTGACCACCAAATCCCTACCTATCCCTCAAACCTTCTTCCTTCCCAAAATTTTCCTAAAAAAGTCTCTCCGCACAGCACCCCCAAAGATGTCGTAGACCCTGAGGAGAATTATTTTTTTGTGTGGAGCTAATTTAAAAAAAGGCACCTCATCTCAAGTTTTTCCCCTTGTCTGATTCGGGTCAGTGAGATATAGACACTGTGACATATAGACTTTCTCACACGTTAAAACTTTATAATAACCTACCAAAAGCAGTAAGAAGGCCCCAAGTCTCGGCAATTTTCTTATGATATGTGCTATATGCATATGTAATAGTATATGTTTATGATATAACACGAAGTTACATACCACAATTATTTTGGTAATCTTAAAATAATTTCATTATATTTGTAATAACGGATTTTTAAACCAATGTTATTCCTTAGACTGCATTTTTATGATTCTACATTTATTTTGTACTAGCTGGCACCCGGCATGCTTTGCTATGCCATTTAATAAAAAAAATTATTCTTCCCTATAAAATTTCCCACAAATACATCAATATCGTTTCCACGGCAACGATTTGTTTTTCTTAGGGACAGAAAACGTTTGATAAATAAAATATATTAATATTTATAATTTCATAACGCCAAAGCTTACCTATATATACAGCCGTTAGTTCACGCATATAATTTAGATTTCTAATGGTGAAAGAATTTTTAAAATCGTTTTATTGTTTTATGCGTGAAAGCGTAAAAAACAAACTCATGCAGTTTCGCATTTATAATATTAGTATAGATTCTACATATTTTTTTTATTATATGTATGAAAATCATTGCTCTTACATCTACATCAAAATTCAAAAACAAACGTACGCTTTGGACGGGGTGTTCAGCGCGCCGCTTCAGTCCGCCGCGCAGAAAACTGATTTTATGAATGATGTATCTCCAACAAAAAAGAGACCAAAATTTCGTTAACATTTTTTAAGAAATTTAATTTTAAATTATTTTGCTTGTGTCGTGATGGAGGACCTAGCCAGCCGAGGAATCGAACACGCGACGCCCGGATGGGACACAAACGCGATGCCCATTCTGCAACTGACCGGTTTTACTCCAAAAAATAATGTCAGGAATCACTGCTTGTAGTAAGTAAGGTACGACTCATAACACCCTGCATATTTTAAAGGCTTTAATATTGCGTTTTCTAAAGATCCACATCGCAGATCTGCATCCTTTTAATATTAAAATCCTTGCGGTGGCCTTGTCGAGCGACTACCGCTACTGCTTTGCTCGTTTGTCGTAATTTTTCCTAATGGCTCCCTTCCGATAGTTTCTTTCCTTTCACGACGCCTTCGGCCGCCCTTCTCCATTCCCTTCTTCTTCCCTCTCCCTTTCCCTTCTCCATCTTTCCCTTTCGCCAACCCTGCCGCCCAGATAAGGACTTCAGGACCGAATCGTAACTCTATCAACCTTGGATCGGTATCAATGAGGTGATTTGAAATAAAAATGTAGTGCGGATTTTTTCAAAACTGGCGATGAGTTAAAGTTAAAAACGATTTTTGAGTGTTGATTAAATCATTTAAAGATTGATTAATGCCTTGAAATGCCGGCCTTTGTGGTAAAGGGTAAGGTTCTCGAAGGTCGAGGGTTCAGACAAATTTAAATTGATTAATTGTGTATTATTTCACAATTAATTTATTTAAAAAAATGCAAGATTATTTGCGGTACGTTACAAAGTGGAAGATACTCTAAGTATCGCTCTGGCGTAAGAAAACCATTCATGTTATTTATTTTTGGGGTGTTATGCCGTGTTGCGCTGCCTCCTTCTTTAGCCAACGTTTCGGACAGCGTTACAGTGTCCATCATCAGGGCAGATGAGCATGATGATGATGGACACTGCAACGCTGTCCGAAACGTTGACTAAGGAAAGAGGTAGCGCAACACGGCATAACAACCCAAAAATAAATAACAGAAATACTTTTGGCCATGAAAACCTAAAATCATTCCAGACAACCATTCAGATTACAAACGTTGCTTTAAATGGCTTTAACTCTAATTAGTGAATAGATCTGAATAGCCAAGTACTTCCATACCTTCCTCTCCTTTCACTTACCCTCCCAACTAACTTCAACCTCGCAAGGTACTCCAATTGGGGATACCAGTCTCCATGTCTCCAGACGGGAGCAATTGGGACTCTTGTGCAGTATTCGTCTAAAAAATTAAATAAATGAACGATTAATTGTAACGAATAAGAAAGTAAAATTAAATTATCAAGTAAAATAAAAAAAATAACTAAATTAAACAATTTACTTTTGGGTGATTAGAACAAATTTTTTAGAACAAATATTTAATATACGTGATTAGTCGGTGATTTAATAAAGTTTTTTATACACTTGCCAACGATCAACCAAGTTTTTTTTCAGATTAAATTAAGAACTTACATTTTTTATATGTTTAAAAATTATAGTAACTTACATATGTGTATTATTTTGATGAAAGTGAACCTTAAATGATTTATTTTCTAACCATTTGGTACATTTTAGTAGGCTGGCCTCATGTTTTTTACGATACATTTTATGAGCATGCAAACCTTTTGAAAGCATTAACCGCAACGTTTCACCAGTGTTTTTCGCAAGCTTGCAGTGAATAAAACAACACCACATCCATAATTATTTTCGCTGCGAAGGCTCACCGCAATTTTCGCAAAGAGTTATTTCCCGCTTCGGCGGTGAAATGTCGCCAATTAGGCCTCCTTTTCCGGATCAAATAAAGGGAGCGAGACCACTAAAAGATTTCCCGGCCGAGGACCGAGGGACCAAAGGACGACGGGGAATTGTGGGAGTGGGGGGGGGAGGTCCTGATGGTCACTTTGTGATTTGATACATCTTTTCAAAATCAACCTTTGAAGTTTCTGACGGGTGAAAGTTCCAAATGAAGCCAGCGGGCGATTGATGGAGCAATGGTAAAACGCTTGCTTTGTGATTACGGACTCTTTGTGATTGAGTTTGCTTCCCTTTCAGTGGAATCTGACGTGAGGTTTTATTTGATAAACTGAATGAAGGATTTGTGATTTGGCGCTTTTTATTGTGACAATCGAATTTGATTTAGTGCGATAAATGTTTGCTTCAAATAGTTCAATTATTTTCTCGATGGGGATATTTTATTTAATTCAATTCAATTTATTATTTCAAAAACATTAGAAAATTTAACATTTTAATACGTTTTCAAAATACGTGTCATTGTAAGAGTATTACAGTGAACACTTAGGCACACAAGTATTAATAAAGCTTGCCTTTAAAGGCAGCTTCACTAACGCTAAATATGTCGATATCCGAATTAATTCTGTTTAGCAGTAACATTGCTCTCCCGACCGGCATGACCATTGGCAAGTTAGTCCTGCAGGCCGGAAGATAGAACAGTCTATGCTGTCGGTGGCGTAGATACCCATCGGGAACATAGAAATGAATGCTCTCCATGATAGCTGAGTTTTCAAATCATCCGCTCATCTGAAGAAATGCGTAGCAATCCCTTCTGACCCGTAGATGGTTCATTCCGAGCATACCCAAAAGAAATCCGGTAGGATAGAGCCACGGATAATAGCCGTACTCCCTTATGTACAAAAATCTTAGCAATTTCTTCTGAACTCTCTCCAACATGAGGGAATATTTTACTTGGTGTGGACTCCAAATTTATTACCGGCCCCACTTTCAAGTCTACTCCTTACTAAGGAATTGAATAAAATTATGGGAATCCGGGTGTATCTAAAATTCCTTGCGGTACGCAGAACAAAGCCCAGCATTCTTTTTTTTTTATTTAATTATTTATTTCTATTCTTGTACATACACTTTACAAATAATTACATAGTTTACATAGATAATAGGTTATTAATAAGAAAAAAAAACATGTTAAAGATCCGTAACTGTATGTAAATAGGTTAGTCGTAGTGTTTTGTGAACACCTCACTAGGCGAACCTGTGCTGAGGTGTTCCCATGTTTGGGATTAAGTGCTATTCTGTCGACCTAAGTAGAAACACTGTAACCTCCTTGATATTGTCAAGAAGGGCACTGTGGGTCGACCCATGGCGGCAGTATCCTACACGTAAATTAAAAGATTAGTTTCGGTGGGGATCTATATATACAGTTGTTCTTAGAATCTAGATTATGAGTAAGATAAATAATTGTCTTGATAAACGGTAGATATATTTTTCTATGGACCTATTCTACTATTCTATTCTACAATGAACTACAAGCCATTTGAAAATGAGTATGAAATGTCAGCCTACTATCAAACATGATTTCAAGATCTTTCATGGTGGAGACACGTTTTAGGCTTTAATTATTAATTCGTAGTGATTTGTTTTTCGTTACATCTAAAGTGAAATACATACAAGGATTGTCTCGGTAAGAAGAAGCCTTCAAAACAAAACTTTGTTCTTTCTGACTTAGCTGCTTAACACTGACTGACTCACGAATCATGTTCAAAATTAACAAGACGGAGTAAATTTGAACTTATCACTTCCAGTTTACCACTGTGCAGTTCACCTCTCATCTCGTATCTCGTATTGCGCTAACTTCTCTCAAAACACTGTTCAAAAAGCGTAGCGGCACCTTTGACTTACTCAAACATGGAAATCCACTACATGTAATTATTATTTCTCGCAAAGAGATCTTCTTTCACAGTAAGTTAGCATTAACTATTACTGTACCTTCTCGGAAGACGATCCATAACAGAATTCTCGCTGATTATAGTTATTTCGCTAGGAGGATTAGACTTACGAGCGAACTTATTACAGTATGTAGTATTCCGCTAACTTTCCCTTTGTGAAGGAAATTTATGAAGAAATTTTTGCCTGTGCATTAAAACTGCATGTTATTAATTATCTCACTTTAACTTTTAAAAAAATATTCGCATTTTACCGTATTGCACTAACGTTACCAGTATTTATATAGGGTTTTTTTTTACATTAACTCCACACAGGAGGCTCTGAGGAAAATAGGGTGCGGCAAAATAGACAGTGCAGTTTTGAAGGGCTATTAAAAAAAAACTGCGCAACTTACAGAAATGGGGTTTATTTTATTTTATTAGGTACATCATGCCGTTTTATGAATCAAATTTTGAAGGTGACATCAAGAAGATGATGGCCCCTAGCAGCGATTTATTGATGAAGGCGATTTCTGAAGTTTTTGGGTGTATTTTGGCACATCTAGATGGGCATAAGGGCGATTTCCTAACGAATTTGATGCTTGAGCTCTTCCAAGGAGTGAGGACGATGTTTAAATTTTTTTTTCCTTCAGATTGCTCTACAGAAGTCTCAAATGCTTAGTGCTGGTGAGCGCACGGGTCATCCCACGTCATCCCTCAGAGAGACGAGGCGCGCAGAAAACATCTGTCGCATCGTTGACATTAAAACTCGAGCAGTATGGGCCGTAGCACCGTCCTGTTGAAACCAGTATCTCCCAGATCTGTTTCCTCTGTTAGTTCTTCCAATTGACGTTCAAAAAATTGTTTCGACATGGAAACATAACGTTGAGCGTTGACAATCACGGTTCGTTCATTATCCTCGATAAAATAGGGCCCAATCACCCCAAATTTGGAAATTGCACATCACACGGTCACTTTTGGAGAGTAAAGGGGTCTCTCGTAAAGTTGCCAAGCGTTATTTTCAGCCCAGTGTTTTTGTTTATTAACCGTTCCACAAAGATGGAAGTTAAACCTCAAATTGTAATATTTAATTAAATAAGGACAATTTAAGCGATAAATTGAAAATCAGAAAAAAATCTGGGACTCGAACCCAGGACCTCTCGCTTTCCGGGCAAACGCGCTACCACTACGCCAAGTTGTCGATATTCAATGCATCTTCAAAGCTTTACACTCAAAGCTGAAACTCTTAAAAGCTGAAACTCTTAAAAGCTCGACGACTAAAAATCTAACATCAAAGCTCAAAGCACAAAGCTCAAAGCTTAAATAAAATAATTAAAAAGTCGTGTAATGAGGCGAATGTGATGAACGAAGAAAGGGTGTAAGGAGAATGTACCGCGTGTAAGTGAACGACGGGGACCTCAGCTGGTAGGAGTACAGTTATAATTTCACTTTCAGGTCTTAACATTAACCCTATACAGGAGGACTTGAGGAAAAAATCCCTCCGGGCCAATGTCGTCTTTGGTTATGCTTTGTAAAGGGTCTTTTTATGGAAAATAAGGAGAGGAAGTTCTTGGTATAGGTATAAGGGGTGAGTTGGAATCTGGGAGTCATTTGTGCAGGAGTGACGTATGTATGAACCCATCCCTCCTAATGCGGTATAAGGCAATGGGCCGAGAAAGAGTACCGCTGGATAGGTCTCCTACAACCAGTGACTCCCGATATGGCCCGCCACGCAGTAGGTGGGCAAAGTATTCACCACCCAGGCCTATACAAACCCCATAAAACCGGACACTCCTGCCACGTCACCAAAAATTGCGGACTACTTGGTGTGATCTACGGCAGGAGTGTTGGTTGTCCAATAAATGATTCCCGAGGCAGTGCTACTCAAAATTGATGGCCTCGTTGTCCAGAATGTCCAGTAACTATATAGTTCCTTCCAAACTATGCCACTCTTTTACAAAAACCCGTCGGCCGCCGCAATAAAGTATGCGTGAGTAATTTATAAGTAACTTGGCCGCAGTAATTTCCTACTCTTTCTTCTCCTTTCCATCTTCACCTTCAACCCTTTTCACGGCCTCACCCGGTATTAATGTCGCCATATATCAAGCTCTGCCCTAAGCCCCGCACTGAATGCATAACGCAGATATACCCAAATGCCTAATGATGTTGAATTTTAATTAATTTACTGAACCACGTTTGAATATTTTAAGCAAATTTTGACGTAATTTAAGCCCAAACCAGACAAATGCATATGCATTAGCAAAAAGCGTATTTATTAAAATGGATATCCATGAATGAATAAAGGTATTTAAATAGTAGAATAATTTTCATAAACTACGGATAAATTACAAAAGCATGTTGTGACGTAATAATATTATGTTATACATAACAATAAAATATCATCAATGGAATAAATCAAATTAACTTTTTTTTCATCACTTTTATGTATACTAGTGGTCGCCCAATGGTCGAAATTCGACTGTAATTGCAATGTTTTTTTATTGATTTATTTTTTATGTATAAATTAAAAAATATATTAGCATTCTGCACTTCTTCTCTATATTAACTATAAGTGTGCAAAATTTCATACTCCTCCGTCCGCGCAGTTTTCGTAAAAAGGGATACAAAGTTTTTGCTTCACGTATTAATACACTGATGATGATGATGATGATGATAATTCAGTATTAACTGAGCGTAGCGAAGTCTGTGTTTACTCGAACGATTTCTATTTCATCCGTCTGTAAAATCGTTTGTACGTTTGGTTTCAGTTGCAAGATGGTGACAATTTTAATTGTTCAGTAAAGATTATTTTTTCAAATGCGAAATCGTCGTGTTTATTTGGATTTCCTTATTGGCATTTTTTGAACGAACGAAGGATTCATATGCATACAAAAAATATTATAAATATAATGCAGATAATAAAGTACAGTTGGCTCGGTCATTGAGTTTCACCAGGACCACATTAAATTTGTGTTGTACTTGTCAGAAAAAATTTTCGAAAAAAGAATTCTCATTGAGATGGTGTAGTGGCACGTCAAAGTTTGTTGACAATGCGTTTCGCAAAGTAAGCTCATACGGGCTTTTTTCGAAAAAAAAACTCATCGGGCCGCTTTCGAAATTTCGAACGCGTGACGTAGCTTAAATTAAAACACTGCTACTATGAACTAACTTGTTAGACGCATTTTCTATGAACCGTGGTGTAGTGTTCAAATTGTATAACTCTGTTATTTTTTAAGTGTAACATAAAATACGGCTCGTAGTTAAGGAGATGTGTATTTAAATACTGACTTATGTTACAAAAATATAAATTCAGAAATCACAACAAACTTCGTATACCAAAAATCAAATCAACAAAATATGGACTAAGATCCCTAGAATACATAGCTCACACAAAATATAATCAACTACTCAACGAGATCAAACGTGCAAGTCAATGTAAAAAGACCCAAACTAACATGCTCAAACTTCATCTTATTAATGACTATCTGAAATAATAATGTTGTGTATGTCCCCATCATATGTCCATTTAATACATACAGCTATATGTTTCATGTAATGCGTTTCATTCCCGCAATGAGTTTATTAACTCCTGGGAGTACAATGCTTTATATAATATACTATATTCTGTATTGTATACTTTTGATAAATAAGAAAAAAAATTAAATTTTAGATTTGATTTATGAAAAAGGATAAAATTAGAAACATTATTTTTAAAGTACAAGTTATAATTGAGGTGTGTAGAAGCAAAGGCAGCAATCTTCACATTCGTTTTTTTTTAAAAAAAGGCAAAAACACACATTGATATCTTTGCCTTTGATACATGTTTTCAAATTCTGATTTTGATGGGAGAAAGTTGATTTTGCAACTAACCAGATTTGCAAATTGAATTTAGGTTCTCAATTCGAATCACTATGAAACTGCATTTACAATTTTTTCCGATATTTTGGTGATTGCTGCCTTTGCTTCTACACATCTCAATATGATAACGTTTTAAATGCTTAAAACAATATATAATTCAATTAAAATTTTCGTTTGTTCTTATGTACACAATTCAAAATTCCTCATCAATTAAAATTCATGGCATTTTATCAAACACAAAAATATTTTTATTTTCTTTAAACTTTGTCATTCAGAGAGATTTTTGGCCTTTTTTTCAATGTTTGTTAAATAATGTTAATTTAAATTTGAGTGTATTTATGCATACGGACATTTTTGCGTGATTTAAATGTTTTGTTTAATAAAATTGTAGCGTTTTGTCTAGATTTTGTTATTGCGTCTCTTACAAGCTGAAATCGAAAAATTATGCAATCAAAATTTGCGCTGCGAGCATGATTTTGTCTGAAATGTAAATAGCAACACAGTGTACCTTATTTATGCATATTATTTCGCCTCCTACGTATCACATAGCTGGTAGTTGCACCATCTTGAATATCCATGAGAGAATATTTCCTTAGAAAACTAAGTTCCCCCTCGGAGCCAGGACCGGAGCACGGTTCCATGTTCGGCTAAAGTGTTACTTAAGTTCCAATATTATTAGAAGCCAGAATATTCCTATGCGGAGCCGGAGGCAGCCGAGGCTATGCATTTTCAATTAAGGATTATGCTTGTGCTGCTGATCATCTTGCCTTGGGACACCATTTCTGGCAACGTTCAACATCAGCGAGGGTTATGTTTTTGATAATCTGGATAGTGAGCGTTTTTTTTTATTTGTTTTTTAATTGAGTCGAAGGTATCATTTTTGGTAAAATAAAAGAAATTTATAGCAAGCTATGCCTTGTTATGTGTTTTCGAGGCCAAAAAAATGATTTAAAGAAGATTTTAGTAAGAATTTCAATTTTATTGCCAATATTTTATTACATAAAAAAAATAACCATTGCCAATATTATATTAAGAGTCCGTAAAATAAGGTCTCCAAGGTTCTGAGGTTGCGAGGAACAGTTTTACGCAAGATCCGGCAACACTGGCTTGTAGCCTGGTTCCCCTACGCCAAATTCCAACCACGTAGCACTCTCTAAGTCTCGGCGTGGCAGCCTTTGGCGATGTAGCTTCCACTCGCCGCACCCGCCAGATTCGAATTACGCTCCGTTTGTAAACTTCCGCGGCTCCGGCATATCTGAATGACGCCACTGATGGGATTTTTCGTACCTCAAATTACTATTTTTCTAACCTTTTTGTGTTAGGTATGTGATCCCGTCTAAACAGCGTAGCATTTAATTACGTTATTTCGTTAAATAATAAATAAAAATTCATTTAGTCACCACTCTAAAATTATCTTACCACAATACTATTATGCAGTAATATACAAAATATGAAATTATTTCCATCAGTATTTGTATAAACATTACGCATTTAGTTGTTTTTGCTTGTTAAACCATTAATGATCAAGCCATTAATCTCTTTGTTTTTAAACAACCAATTATTATTATTACTGTGACATAGTAAATTAGGCTATTCTTACAAATAGTCCTGACGCTAGCAACGAGCAATCCCTTGAGTTATCGTGACACTTCATAAGATAGCATGAAATGTAGGCCCGCCATTAATTTCGTTTCCGGTGGTCACAGCCATTGATCGCAAAAATAAGCAAATTTTCCTTTCGCAATATGAGCGAGAAAGGCTTGCAAAGGGCAATAATAAGAAATAATGTGGAAAAAGCGCGGGCATTATCGTTAAATGCTAAATGGATAATGAAAACGAAGCAGATTGCCACGATTAATTGCCTAATAAATAAGATCGAACGTTGAACAGCGAAGTAAACAAAACCAAAATATTCAAGGAAAGGCATCACCAGGGAATGCAAAAACAGATACCGACCCAGAAACTGAGGCAATAGTACTTTTATCACAAACTAGGTTCATCTTTAAATTATCATTGAAGAAGAAGATAACACTTATAATCTAAATGAAAATATGAAAGAAAACAAGACACAGAAAACAGAAAAAAACAATGGTCGCAACTGGGACTCGAACCCAGACCTCTCGTCTAACCGGGACGTGCGCGTTTTCCAATTTCGCCATTGCCACCTTCTGTCAAACCGTCATATTTGTCAATCTCATATTTCAAATATTTAGAATCATTAATATTATCTTCAACTAGTTCTTTTTCCATATTACAGGCAACTACTCTTTTTATTGGAAACAATCATTCAAAGAATTGGTTTGTAACCTGAATAGCGTCTCGGATAAATGTAACCGAATTTATTCATATGGAACTATTGACTTTATGAAAGTCTAAATGAATATTCAATTTCTATGAGAAAAACTCTTTTTATATGGCGAAATTGGAAAACGCGCACGTCCCGATTAGACGAGAGGTCTGGGTTCGAGTCCCAGTTGCGACTTCTTCAATGATATATTACGTTGATGGGAATAACCTTCAAAAGTTATAAAAAGAGAGTTTTTCTCATAGAAAATTGAATGACATCTTTAAATTATTCATAAACTGCTCATTCACAGATGGCGCTAATTTAATAATTTAACGATGAAACAATTTTTGCATGTCATGCTTTAAACTATTGAGATGATTTTTTTAATATTTCTTTTTGGTAAAATTGTATAAGCCCACCTCACGGATAATACGGAACGTTCGTATTGTTGAAGTTCGATACACGGATAATGCGGAACATTCCTTTTTTTTAACTAATAGACATTCAAATATGACATTTATCGGAAGTACCAATCTTATAAAATAAATTCTCGTCAAAATAAAAACAGAAATGAACCTACTTCGAATTATTCCTGGGTTGATATTCAAGCTACAAAAGCTGGATGTCATCATAATTTAGATATACATCCTAGATTTTAAATGGTTTGTTTGGCAAAGTAGGGTTTGTCTAACGGGTATGTGTAATTGTTCTATTGGCAGCATTGATTGATTATTAATTGTCTATCTAATTGTAAACCAAAAAACGATGAAAGTACGAATGGCGTATACCGCGCAAGTGAAATAATTTTAACAAAATTTAAATGTAACATGCATGTTTTATGCATATTTTTTCATCTCCCCCGACGTAAATACTCACTTTTCGATAATAAAGCTAGATATAATTGTTTGAATAAGAAATATTGCGTATTTACCAGTAAGCGGAGTAAAACAAAAATAATTTCTTTTTTGATACTGACAGTTCGTGGTGGAATTGCATTACAATCTATGTATGTAAAATTCAAAAGATGATTTAGATATATTAGATATCTGTGTACTGCTATATCAAAATACCTTCTCTAAATACATCTGAAAAGTTTTTGAATCATAACACAAATTCTTGCGAAACTGTCAAAATTTTGAAAATGACATTTTGCACAGCAATGATTTTTAAATCAAACTGAATTGTGATTAAAACTCTTTGAATTAATTAATTTATTTACAGTACTCGCCTAATACTTTGAATCGAATCAAGAATTATAATATTTTAAATAGGTACCTGCGTTACGTACCGAATTTGATTGATTGTTCTTATAATGTACAAAAATGAATATTTTTAATAAACGAAAAATGAAAATTTTAATAAAAATTGTAATAGGTGGCTCGCGAGCTGTTTGGAAACTGAATGTACTGGGACTGAATATACGGAACGCGGGAGGAGGGTCGGCGGGATGGGGGAGCGGGAGAGGGGAAAGAGAAGGCGGGGAAGGTGAATGGGGAACGCGGCTTAAGGGATCGGGGACGCACGGGAAAGGACATAGGGTAAAGCTCTTGACTCGCAATCCGAAGGTCGTGAGATCGATTCTCAGCAATAATTAATTTGTGTTTTTTCACAATTAATTAATTTAGAATAATGTATGTTATATTTGCGGCACGTTCCAGAGTGGAAGATATAGGTACCCTGTATCGCCCCGGTGTAAGAATTCAGAAAAGAAACGTTGCTTGAAATGGCTGTGGATGTAGTTTGAAATATCTGAATAGCTCGGTACTTGTTACCCGTTAGACTTCTCCCTCATCTCCTTCCCCTCCTTACTACCTTCAGCCTCACAACATACCCCAATCGAGGTTGCCGTAGTCTCTGGCTTCAGGCGGGTGCAGCTGGTACTTTTAAGAAAGAAAATTATAAAAATTTAGACCTGAAGAAGTAAGCAAGTGTTGATTAATTTTTAATGTTAATAATTATCATTTTTTTATTAATTACAGTGATGCAAATTTTCAAGATTAATAACGATGTTAATTCCAAGGGTAAATTTCAGTCAAATTTGTAATTTGTCAACAAAAGTGAATGGTTTTTGAAAGGTAATATTGTCCTTATGCAAACATTTTAAAAGCACTTTCAGCTTCACAAACATCTTAATATTATTAAATCCCGTGATTTTTCACGTGTCTTTGCTACTAAATTTAATATTACCGACCAAAAAAAACTAATATTGTTTCTTCATGAAAAATGCATATCGAATTTTTTTTCCTTATCTTGTTATTGTAAAGGCATTGGGATTTTCATTTCAAATTCCTGGTGTACAGAACTTATACCGTATATCTTTAGAATTTCACATGAAGGTTCCAATATTTTCCCCTTTCTCTAAGAGGTTTCTAAGAATTTTCGTTTTATCTGCTAGGACTAGAACTTTAAGCCCGTGGACGAAATAAGAAAATGAATATTCATGAAAACACAGATTTGCGCTTTTTACATGACAAGCAAAAATTTTGTTTTGTTTATATTGTGTATAATGAACATATTTTTCTTTCGCGATTAAATAAACTGGATGCGCAAATTAAATGTTGGTTCACAACCCTTAGACAATCAAAAAGGTTCTGGCCACTAATAGTTTTTCCGTTTGATATTTATTAGGGGACATCTCTCCCCGTATCTGGAATATTGCTAATGCAAGAACACAGCCTGATTCCAATACCCTAGGGGTGACCGCCACTTCCGCTGGATCAGGGATTCTGAACCTTGGGAAAATCGACATTTTCAAAATGTAAACATATTATCAGCCTTACAGTCCCGAAGAAAGAAGGTTCTGAAATTCACTGACTAAGGAAGAAGGAAGAAGGAAGAAGGAAGAAGGAAGAAGGAAGAAGGAAGAAGGAAGAAGGAAGAAGGAAGAAGGAAGAAGGAAGAAGGAAGAAGGAAGAAGGAAGAAGGAAGAAGGAAGAAGGAAGAAGGAAGAAGGAAGAAGGAAGAAGGAAGAAGGAAGAAGGAAGAAGGAAGAAGGAAGAAGGAAGAAGGAAGAAGGAAGAAGGAAGAAGGAAGAAGGAAGAAGGAAGAAGGAAGAAGGAAGAAGGAAGAAGGAAGAAGCCCCTTAAGGCCCCAGCGCCCTTGAGGTGATTTTCAGCGCCCTTGAGGTGATTTTCAGCGCCCTTGAGGTGATTTTTCACAAAAACGGCGCTATATAAATCATCCAATTATTATTATTAAGGAAGAAGGAAGAAGGAAGAAGGAAGAAGGAAAAAGGAGGATTTTTGTAAAACGTATTACGTCAGATAAGCTTTGATCATTTCACAACGATTTTATGTGATTTCAGAATCCAGATTCTTCCGGACAAGCAAATTTGAAAGTGTAAGGAGACATACGTCTAAATGTATGAAAGAGACAACCGAGTGTAAATGAGTCATCTTAATGTATGATAAAAGAGAACGCCTGTTATGTTTGATTCTCTTTATGTACCTACTTCCCTAGTCTTACAAATTATACACATAAAAATAAGTAGGTATTCTCTATAAACACAAAATCAAAAAATCGTTTCTATACCTCATTTTTGAGTTCAACAGCTCGGCTGTGGAAGGATTTGCCGATATATGTATTTCCTCTCCTCCAATACGGGTCTCTCCAAGATCCACTACATAGCAATCATAAAGATGACAAAGGCCCTTAGGCTAAGGAAAATTATTTTCCTCAGGGTCTCCTGTGTGGAGTTAATACACAAAAAGTGTAGATATCTACCCAATAACCAACATTTTTTTTAAATTAATGTGGAGTATATTTTTGTGGAAAGGGAGACGCAAATAACTTGGTAAAAAATCGCAGTGCTTAAATCAAAGATTCCTCTCGCGTAAAACCCAATAAATGGTAAGTATTTATTTATTTTTTTATTTATTTATTGGGTTTTATGCTACCAGATTACCTTTTCTACTTTGTCACAAAAAAATGTATGTGTAATTATATCTATATATATTATATACATTTTCTTTATTACACAACTTAGTTTCAGAGAAAAATGAAACTTTTTTTGTTTTTGTTTTAGTTATGTAATTATGTACATTTCAGGAATAATATGAACTAAACATGTCAATTTGTCTGTCCAGGAACGGGAAACTTTCCTAGTTGGACAGGCAAAACTCCTAATATGTAATTTGTACTTTCATTTGTATCTATCTATAAATAAATAAATAAATTTTAAAAGATAATTTCCTGTGTTAAAATGATGAAATATTAAATAAAAATAATAATATAATTATAATACCCAAAAATTAATTTTGATGGGCGTAATTCAAATTAAAAATGACCAATTTTTACCGGAAAAATTCTAAGCAAAAACGTTTTTTTTACAATGTTTAATTTTTTTCTTTTATTTTTATTTATATATTTAAAAAAAAAAATAACAAAATATTTTTTTTGATAATTATAATTGGCGCATAAAAAATGCAGAAGTTGCCACTAAAATCATTCCTAATTTAATTATTTAACATCTACGTGTCATTATTCGAATTACGCATTAAATTATCATATTTTCGTACTAGATATTTACTGTACATTTTTATATAAAAAATAATTATCTGGTTTGGTTATGTGTTTTGGCGTCAAATTCAAATTTAAGTTTAGTGTGAAACGAGCCATGAAGCCGTTCATCTTGATTGGTTTTTTTTAAGGGCGACTCCTGAAATCCATACTCAAATAGTTTTAGGATAAAATAGTTTGTCAGACCGAATGGTTGACAATCTATTCACTTGATCCTAGAAGCAGACAGAGGGAGACAGGCGTAGTTTTCGTGGCAGATGGAACATCCGGTTTATCCAATTTCCGCTATAGCTTCAGGCTAGCTTATCGCACTTCCGGTGGTCTACCTGCCGCTGGCACCGACATCTTGCGCCGTTATTTGGTACCTACCAGGGCTTTTTGGAATTGAAGATGATTTTGTTTTTGCCTCGCTACATTTTGATGGCGTTTTGTAAAAATAGAGGTTATAACGTGAAACTTGTTGCAATTAGTATTAGTAGTTACTGTTTTCCCAAAAGTTAAGTAAACTATTTTAGAATCATATTCAGTGGGTACAATAAATGTAAACGTATAATTAAAATTCAAGCAACAATACTTATTTAAATAAATATTTGTACCATTTTTAGATAATATTTATGTACAGTAGGGTGTATACAATAAGTGCAAATTCGGAAAAAACGCCAAACGCGCGCCCAACATTTGTACATAAAACGGGTTGACATTTGTCACATAAAACGGGTCGTTTTAATAACTCGTTCTTGAGTTCAACAGCTCGGCTATGGAACGATTTGACGGCCTCGTTGTTCCCTCCACAGCGTGAACTCTTCCTACATCTCTTCAAAACTCTCTTCGAACCTCTTCTCTCTCTTCGAACCTCTTCTCTCTCTTCGAACCTCTTCCTACATACATCATCCCCGATGATGTCAGGTCCTGAGAGAAATAATTTTTCTCGGGGACTCCTATGTGGAGTTGTTATTGTAAAGAAAATCATAATAATATCTGTCTAACCATTTTGTGGAATTTTCGTTCTAGGCTCGGAATTATCGGTTTTCTCCTTAGTTATTTCGATTCGATTCTTAGAATTTTTTAAATTAATTTGTTAACTTTCTAAAAAAATGTATAACCAGTTTTTTAGAGAAGAAAACAAGAACTTGACAAATCAAGAATTTCAAATGTTTTATTCGTTTCAATTCCCACTCTTTCTATAAACTCATCTATTATTTTACTCTGAATTTCTTACACACATTTCTGCCTACATTAAATAAGATTTTGAGAATAAAGGCGTTTGTTCACCGCCGCCATCACCGCCGGACATCCGTCATCTCAGTGGCCGAGATTCGAGAACGTGACGGACCGAATTGCCTCCAATACAAAACAAGTCTGAACTTGTCCACTACTCCCAGTGCGCAGTTTTTTAATTAAAACTTGACGCACGCTTGACTTGAGGAGTAAGCTGGTGAATGCGTGACGAGAGCATTACGAAAAGTGTGATCGTGCGAGACGAACGAAACGCACATTTGACTTGGGGAGTAAGCTGGTGAATGCCTGACGAGAGCGTTACAAAAATTGTGATTGAGCAAGGCGAACGAAGCATAAAGAAGTTTTACTTCAGTCGTGTTTTCTAAAGCACACTTTTTTTTGTTTGCCAACGTCATGCGTCAAAATTACCTGTAAACATCTAAACCACCGAGATTGGTCACGATCGCAGTTACGACGACGTTCCGAACTCGGTCCGAAAAAATATCGTATTCGGTGACGGCGACGGTGAACAAACACCCTACAACTACGTTTTAAATATGAAGAGTGTACTTGGAACAAAAATATGAATTAGATTTATTTTAATACACACTTCATAAAAGTCAAATAAAGGTCGGGTGGTATAAAATATACTACATTTTACTGAGACTTCTAGACTATTCTATAATAATTGAGATATTCCTTTAAAATATCAATGTATGATAAAATAAATAGAGTGAAATCTGAACGCATACAAGCTAAAAATTCTACATTATCGATGAAAATCTTTGAATCAGCAATTTTGAGGTTGTCGATGATTTAATAAATATTTTCCCCTCTTTCAATGAACTCACAGAGACGTTATAACCGCATTCCTTGTGCACAAGTTCATTGTTTACAAATTATGACAAGATTTGTGATTAGCCCAACACGCACTTATTTTTTTCACATTACAAATATTTTATTTATTATTAAATTAACGTTTCATTGATTGATCTCTGTAAATCTGTGCATTCTGCAGCATCCTTATTCGCGTATTCAAACAAGCCTCGCTTTGACTAGGAGGTCCAACTTTGACAATGATTCAGTAAATATTATTTTTTCACATGTAAAATCGTTGTGTTTTTGGACTTTCTTATTCACATTTTTCAATATGAAAAAGATTTCTAATTTAGATTTCTAATTGGATAAATGGTATAGTCACATAAAATATCAATCTGCATATTTTTTAATTAGGTAGGTAAGAATTTAAATATCTGCTTACCTATTTAATGATTTCAGGGGATATTTATTGAATAAGAGAAAATTAGAAACAAACTTTTGTACAATGTACGTAATTATATTTGGACTTCACAATATTTAGACACGATCCTCGAACACTTGCAAGGAGTTCATTGTTAATTATGGGTAGGCATGAATAGCACTACTAATATTAATACTTTTTAACATACATAATTGGGAAATATGGTGTTATCATAAACAAACCCTAAGCTATGTTTATTGACGAAGTCTAATATTTTTGTTGCAAAAAGGTAATTTAAAGTCTCAATAATGCAAGTTTTGCAACAAAAATATTAGACTTCGTCAATAAACATAGCTTAGGGTTTGTTTATGATAACACCATAATTGGGAAATATGGTGTTATCATAAACAAACCCTAAGCCATGTTTATTGACGAAGTCTAATATTTTTGTTGCAAATCTTGCATAATTGAGACGTTAAATTACCTTGCTGAAAACGACACAAACATAAAAGAATCCACTTCCACCTACTCGGTTTAGATGGAGTACTGCGCGAAAGTACTAACTGTTCAGTGCCAGTGGATCTATGAGTACGGAATGTCGTGAGGCTAATGAAAATTTTTAGGGGAAGAGTCATTTTCTGTTTGAAGCACTAAATGAAAACATATATTTATTCATTTAATATCAACGGTATGAATAGATAACAAAAAATTGAAAAATTCCTATCTGAAAAGTACGTATGTAGAATATATTAGTTTATTAAATAAAGAAATCATTTGTTCTGAAAAACCTGTTTTTATATTTTTATTAAATAGTGATTTGGGCGAAGAAATTTATTAAAATTTAATTATGTTTATATTTATAGAATAAACAGCCCGCAGCTGTAAAAAAACAGATTGAAGTTTTAATTTTATTCAATTTCCTCGGCCTCAATCTAAGAATCTGACGAAAAGTCAATTTTGATCGTTACCAAACTCAGACTAAATAAAGAATTCCCCGAATAATTTGCGTCAGCAGTCACAGAAAGTTCCGGTGCGGTAAAGCCTCACATTCAACAACCTTCGTCGCCTTCAAAGCCTTGAGAAAGAATAAAGGATTGTATTGAAGGGATGGTGTGGTCAATTAAAGTATATTATAAATGTGGGGTGGGGTTTTCCACGCTCCGATTTAATTACATTTACAGAAAAGATTTTTCCCAAAAATCGTTAAAAAAAATAATTTTGGTTTCATTCTATTTGTCACTCCTTTTCATTTATCTCCAGAAACTGTATTTGATTTGAATTTACGTTTCATTAAAAAAAAAATATGTGTTAAAAGTGATGTGTACAAAGATATTTGTGTTTTAATAAAATAAATAATGCCATCACAAAGCAAAACCCTTAATGAAGAAGTTTTCTACGAAAAATTTAAAAAAAAAAAAAAATATGTAACAATTCATTCAGTGATAAAGTACACAGGTACAAATTTCTTTACTAATGAATTAATCAATAATTCCAAACTTCAAACGTATTTTTCTTTTGTTTTAATTTTTGGCCGCTGTCGTTATTCATTTGAAAGGTGAATTTTTGATCGTCTCCAGATTTTTTCACTTTTTTCAGAATTTTTCACCGGTCTACACTATCCATACTAATATTATAAATGCGAAACTGCTCGAGTTTGTTTATGACCTTTTCACGCATAACACAATATAAAGACTTTAATATTTCTTTCACTAATATAAAGCTAAATTATATGCGCAGACTGGTGACCGGCCAACTCGGAATGAAACCAACTCAGAACCATCTCAGATAAGTCATTTAGAGTGATAAAAAAATATAAATAAAAAATTGGTTAAATAGGTTAAGTTAGGTTAGGGTTATCGGCTAATTTAAAATTATTTTTTTATCACTCTAAATGACTTATCTGAGATGGTTCTGAGTTGGTTTCATTCCGAGTTGGCATGGAACCGCGCAGACTATATTCTGTATATGATGGCAAGCTCTGGCGTTATGAAATTATAAATATTAATATATTATATTTGTTATACGTTTTCTGTCGCTACCAAAAGCGAGTTTTTGCTAACGTCAGAAAAAAACGTTTCCATGGAAACAATGTTGATATATTTGTGGGCTTTAAGCTGGTAAGTACTCAGCCCCTGGTCAGCTACAGCTCCAGAAAATTCAAATATTAGAATATGTTTTGTGTTTTTTGGACACGCTTCTGTTTTGCAATAAATGTCAGAAGAGTTCCTACATTAAAAATATAATTCTTTAAGATTATAAAGACTGAATAATAAACAGTGTAATTTTTTTATTATATTAACAAACTTCTAAATATTTAATTAAAAATAAACATCCGAAATGTTTGTAAGCGCATAAATTCAGAACGAATGAACAAAATTGGATAATTCTTTTTTCTGTGAGCTTTAGCTTTATGAAATTTAGGTGGCAGGCGAGATGTTTGAAAACTGAATGTAAGGGAATGAATGTCTGGAATGCAGGAGGGGGTGGGGGTGGGGGTGGAGGTGGGGAGGAGGGGGGATAATTGATAAGTTCAACCGCTACAGTAATTTCCCGTAATACCATGCGAGCGAAGCCGCGGGAAAAAGCTAGTTTTTTAATAATTCAAAAAAACTAGCCTTATTTAAGGGTCAAAAACTTTTACCTACATCTTGTCGCTCTCAAATATTACGAAAATTAATGATATTTTAATATTAACAACCACAAAAAATACTTAAAATACAATAACATATTGTCGCTGTAGAATTCAATGATTAAAGTTGTTCAATATAATTGGAAATTTATTTTAACAAATTTTTAAAACCAAAACTACATTCTACATTTTGAACACGCCTACACATATTAGACCTTAAATCCCTTAGTAAACTGATGATGTATATTGTGAAATAACTTTTACAGGAACCCCCAAACATAAAACCCAAACTTATTTGTGTTTTACTATTATACTGATTGTCTGTGGTGGTGTGCGTAATGTGAAATATTCCTGCTTAATGAATTCAAATTTCCTTCGAAAATTTGAAAATTGGAATTGATGTTTGTGCGAATTCCGACTAGCGATAAAAAGGTACCCAAAAGTTTTCAACAAATTATTTTTCTTTAATCTTTACTTCTATACTAATATTATAAATGCGAAACTGCGCTTTTACGCGTAAAACAATAAAACGATTTTGATAATTCTTTCACTAATAGAAAGCTATATTATGCGCTATATATATATTGGTAAGCTCTGGCGTTATGAAATAATAATTATAAATATATTATTAGGTTAAAGGTTTAAAAGGTTATTAAAGGTTTTCTGATGCTAACAAAAGCGAGTTATGGCTAACGGCAGAAATTTAAATAAATGGTCAGAAAACAAATCGTTGCCATGGAAACGATGTTGATATATTTGCGGGAAATCGTAGTTTTAATATGTATTTATCCATAGTTAAATAAAAATGAATCTCCGAAATGTTTGTACGCGCATAACTTACGAACGACTTTTTTTTTACTACTGGTGAGCTCTGGCATTATGAAATTTAGGTGGTAGGAATGAATTTATGGAATGCAGGGGGGAGAGGTAGGGGGGAGGGGTAGGTTGGTGGGGGTGGGGGAGAAGGGAGGAGGGGGAAGGGGGAGTGGGAGGGTGGAGAGGTGGGGGGGGATAATAGATAAGTGCAAGCGCTACAATAATTTCCCCCTAATATCATGCGAGCGAAGCCGCGAGTAAAAGCTAGTTCATAATTAATTGGAAAATTTTATTTCCTTTGTTTGAATTTTCGAATGACGTCTCTCTAATTTGTCAACAAAAAAAAAATATTAATGTTATGAAGAAAAAATGTCTTTTTAAGGCAGATCATCCGATTATCCGATATTAGAAGTATTTTCTTAGATCTCGTTAAAATATAATGCAAATAATTTCTATTATCTTAAGTATTCATAATAACTTATTGAAATCAAATCATGTTATTTAAGATCCCAATACTACGTAAGAGGTCCGCTCTCCTCCCAAAGCCCCGGTTTCCAGAAGCCTCGGGACGACCGGAAATGATGCAGCCTAATCAATTCAATTTCCTCCCCTCCCAACGTCCCCTGCACACTACGGGGGGAAACAACCATTCGTAGTATCAGCCACTCTCTTGGGAGGTAATCCTACGCTTATTGCAAGGTATAAAATTGTAAATATAAAAAAAAGAAAAACGTAAATTATCAATAATTCAACTTTATTAAACAAAATATCGTACTAAACACCCATTAATATGGATTTAGAGAAAATTTGGGTAGTCAAGATACTACAATAGATTTAACATCTGAAATGCATTATTGAAAAAATGCTTCGGAATATTTGTCGACCAAAAAAAGCATTTGACATCTTAATTTAATATCTCTTAGTTTTCCTCTAAACTGGTTTCAATTGGTGTAGGTAACTAAAAGCACTTTAACCCGGACCAAAGATTAATTCTGTGATAGAAAAAAAAATTGTTGTTAATTGCTTTCTGAGCGATTCACAGATGTTGGCGTCCCACAAGGAACCATATTGGGACCTATTGTATTTATTATTAAAGGCAATAATATTTGTTAAATCCAAACTAAGCTCATACACTGATGACAGAGCAATTTTAACAGAGGATTAAATGTGGAACAAAAATCAGAAAATATCTGAATCTGATTTGTAATTGTTTTTATGTTTAATTGGTAAAACTTCATTTTTTTAAATTTAACTTAAATTACATTTAATAATTTTATCAAGTTCTGCAAGTATTTCAGTTTTTTTATTTTTGTTACAGCTGTTTCGGCTTACAAAGCCATTTTCAAATAGTGGTTAAACCACTTTGAGACGACTTATTTATACGAATCTTAATGTCTAAAATTGAAAACTTTATGGGTTTATTTTGTTCAGTTTGTACTTGGAATCTTGTTATTTTTTAGGTGAGTACTGCACAAAAGTTTTTCAACAATTTCCGAAGCTAATAAGACTGTACTATTTTGTGAAGCTGAAGAAAACGGGAACGGGAAAGAGATTTGTTAATTTGATCGTGTTCACAATAAGAATTTTTACAACCAATAACAATACCTTATTGATTGTAAAAGTCTTGTTGATAAATTAGGGAGGTAGGTAATGCCAAAAATCTTGTAAACCACTGAAAGTAGGTTTCAAAGAGGACGTCGAATTTGACCATCGTTTCAGATGGCGGATAGCTCTCCCCACGGGTGAATTCAGATTCAGACAACAAGTTGTGGCCCGATTGAGAAACTCTGGCAAAAATAGATTGATTTGGGCCAGAATCTATTTGTTCGATTCGTGGCCGTTGATTAGAGAAAGTTTGAGAAGTTCAATGCTATTCAGATTCTCCACACAGTCCTGGTCATTTCAAACAACGCAACTTTTCGATTTTGAATGGAGGTCTTTCTCAAGACCAGTACTTGGATTATATATAACACTTTGTTATTGATCTACTTTATAAGTCGTCATGTAGTGAGAATTTTTTCGTTAAACAAAAAAAAAGATGGAAGATGGAATACACGTTGCACGTCACATTTCGTTAGATGGAATGTTTTGGTTCATTATTAAAATGTTTTCTATTCATTGAGTATTACCACTGGAGCGCTTTTTGGCACAATACGGCACTATTTAAAATACCTCGGTTTGCTTTGCTGCCAATTTTAGCAAATTTTCCCTCATTTCTAAGTAATTAAATACTACGATTTTATAATATTTTTTTTACAAATCCTACAGACATATGATAATCGACAAAAGGTAGGTGAATTTATGGGCTATATAGAACTGTAATCAGTTTGTATGTCTAAATAATAAAATTCGGAGGTATGATTTTTTTAATGTGGGCGGAAAATATTCAAAATGATTACCAAAAAATCTCGCGCACTCGGAAAAAAGTTTTAAATTGCGCTGTCGCTCCAGTGAATAAGTCGTATTGTAGCATTGTCGTGTTTTATCATAACTTACAGAATCATCCATTGTTGCCCAAATATTAGTTTGCCTATTTCGACACACTCTATGATGTATTGCTAATAATTGAAGTTGTACAAATATAAATCATTCGATATATTCGCTGCCAATTTTAACTGCACTATAAACATGTCATCAATAACAGTCAAATAAAATATTTCAAAATTTTACAAATGTACACATTTCACTCCATGGTATTAGAATTCCTTCGTACGACAGGATTGCAGGAATAACGACTTAAATTATTTAATGTCAAAAAAAAATTGATAACTACACTGGGGTACTTTTTTATGTGAATACCTCACAACAATCCCTTAGCTGCTCCCGCCTGGAGCCAGTGAGACTATGACATTTGGGGTATGTTGTGAGGCTGAAGGTAGTGGAGAGGGGAAGGATATGGAGAAGAGGTAGGTGGGGAAGTACCTGGCTATTGAAATCTAATCACAAAACACGGCTAAAGTATTTAAGCAATGTTTCAAATCTGAATCGTGGTCTTACAGCAGGGCGATAATGAGAGTATATTCCACTTTGGAACTGGAACTATTTTAATCACAATTGATTATACAATTCATTTAGCCCCTTTGGCTGCTTTATTATTTATTTGACAGTTGTTAGCGGTTCGTCGCAACCAACCTATAGGAACCATTGATGTAGAGTAATTCTTAAGGATAATTTTTACGGTAAATTTTAAATGTTAATTTTTTTGTTTCACATTAGCTCCACACAAGAGGCCCTGAGGTAAAAATTTCTCAGGTATGTCATCTTTGTATGTCATCTTTAGAGGATATATTAGAGAAAGGAAGGAGAGGAAATTCTCAGAAGGAAAAAGGCAAAAGGGGATGGATAGGAATCTGGGGGTCAATTTGTCTAAGAGTGACGGAAGTATGAATCGACTGCGGTGCAAGGCGATGCTTCATGAGAGTCCTTCATGGAGATGTCTAGATTGAGTCTCCATCAAGCAGTCTCTCCCGATCCGACCTGCCACGCATTCGCTTCTAAAAGCCAGAAAAACCTCACCCCGTGAACACCGACACCCCTGCTAAATCGCCAAATGTAGAGAGTCACTTGGCGTGACCTGTTGCAGGGGTGTTGG
The DNA here is from genome assembly GCA_936435175.1 of Glyphotaelius pellucidus. Lineage (NCBI taxonomy): Eukaryota > Metazoa > Arthropoda > Insecta > Trichoptera > Limnephilidae > Glyphotaelius > Glyphotaelius pellucidus. The sequence goes on along the minus strand of OW386553.1, from coordinate 6,475,297 downwards.
TTAAATAAATAGTGCCCAAATTGAAAATTGAGGTGTGTAGAATCAAATGCAGCAATCTCCACTTTTTTCAAAAGCGGACTAAATGCAACTTTGTTAATGATTCACTCTTTGACCTAGAAAAGCAGTTATTTGGCATTAAACCCAGCTCTTTATGCTTATACCACTTTGTGAATATAAATATTAACTTTTGAATACTTGAGAATTCCTGAAATGAAACTTTTTATTTTATTTTTCAAAATAACGCATTTTGGAGATTGCCGTATTTGATTCTACACACCTCAATTAATGCTTGAGATTGCAACTAGTTCACAGAATTATTAAATTAAGTTTATAATTAATGTTTTTTTTTTACTTATTTCTCTTCACGTGTGGTGCATTCAAATGCAAGTGCATTACGTCGTTGTTATTTTCAATCTAGAAAAGTACATTTATATTCAATAACTACGAATGTGTCAAAGCGAACGACTCTTTTCAATTTGGTAACATCGTACATTGTGATTTTCCTTTTCATCACAAAAATGCAGCCAATACACTAAAAGCAAATGTATTGTCAGTAAGGTGAGTGTGCTCGGGAAATTGACGAGGAATTGCGCAGTACTTCTACGAGTATATCCACTCTAAGGCTTTCTCCATATAACTTTTCCTCGTAAATTAATTGAAAAATTTGATATTCAGACATCATATACAATCGAAGGTCTTTGTCAACCTTATTTTACCTACTACACAAACACTAGACACTTTATTATAAGTTGCTTCAATAATAATATCGCAATAGCTTATGTTAAGATTTGTGGGTCTTTCATCAAATAATAAACACTCCACGAGATTGACTGAGCTTTTTTATTCACAATTTAGGTTTACAAGAGAGGACACTTTAACGCCTTAAAACTTGCAAAAAATTACTCTTTTACAGCCTAGTTCCACGTTCAAGAAAACCAAAGGCGGTAAGCCCTGTATGCTTTTCGATTATTTTATAGAAAAAGGAGAAATACATAGGAAACCGGCCATTTTATAATCAAACGACGATTTTATAAAGGCACTTACAGGTTGACAGGAAACGACATCTGGACGTGCAACAGCACTCTGTTTTACCACCCCATAGACTGTCGGTACATAGGAACACTCTCTGTGAAGGCTGGAACCTTTTAAGAATGTTAATAACATAGAGGGCAATAATTAAACCATTTAGAAATAAATACAGGCTGTATCTACCATTTACTTTGTTGCAGGTCTAATTGGACAATGCCTACACCAAATTTATTCAAAACTATTTTAAATAGTCTGTATAAAAGCAGAACAAATCAATTTTATGAAAACACACTTATTTCAATTTGGGGGTCGGGTATATCTACCGCCGTCACGGGAACCATTTATTGGATAACCAACATCTCTGATAGGTCACCCCATGTGGTTTGCTACGTTTGGTGACTTAAAAAGGAAGCCCGGGTTCATGGGGTGAGGTTTGTTCGGGTCTTGGAGGTGGATACATCTGCACACCGACTGCGTGGCGGCTGGATCGGGAGAGACTGGTTGAAGAAGACTTTTCGACCTCTCCAGCAGGACTCTCGTAACAATTTTGCACCGCAATGGGAGGAATGAATTTTGATTCCTTCCCACCCCTCTTTCTTTCCCTGAAATTCATCTCCTTCTTTTCCTCAAAAAAAAACCCTCCCCACAGCATTCCCAAAGATGACATCGACCCTGAGAGGAATTATTGTTTTAGAATTATTTTAATGAATTAAAACACGGGGCTTGACCAACGAACTTTTTTAAATCCTGAAACCAATACAACAATATTTGGTCTAAGATACTTTGCAACAGGTTTGATAACAGTACCTACACGCGACGATTTTACGGCTGTCAACACTACGCGTTGGAGAGAGAGAGAGGGAACGCAGGAGCGGGCTCTTTCGACGCTGGCAGTTTCAGCTGAGCTCTCATGTGAATCACAGTGTGTTCGAGCCTTGCAGATTGGTGGATCGGAGACCGTGAGAAATATTCATATCTTGTTAGTCGATCATGTTTAATATTTTATAGAATATTTGTTAGTGAATTACCATGATTCTATTATTGTCTCATGCATCACATGAGGCTGGCACCCATAACCAGGTTTGATTTATTTTAGCATTTCAAATATGTCGGTACATGTAACTATGACGCAGCAGTTTGCAACATCTTTTAGATTCATGTTTTCTAGAAGGCCACCCCTGAATTTAATTCATTATTTATTTGTAGTCTGATTGTCTCTAATAGAAATTCTTAAATAAGAAATATTTTATAAATGAATTGCCCACAAAGATTGTGAATAAATTTTAATTGTTCTTAACAATACGAGTGTTAATTTCAAATCTACCCTTTGTTGCATTTACTATTGAATACTTTACATTGATGGCGATCCTGGGACACCATTTAGTCATTGCTTTTCAGGGTTCCTGCCTGAGCAGAGGTTTGGTAGGTTGATATGAAATTACACTTATCATTGTTACAACTTCATTTCGACTAAAATATATAATAATATTCCTGGAAAAACAAAACAAATAAAAAAATCTTAACAAGTTTAAAATTTCGACTAAAAATCTGATCATCCACAAAAGTCGATGAATAAATCATCTCACCTAAATGTTGCCATTACCAAACTGGAGGTCTAGCATGGTCGATCGGTAAAACCCTACATCAAAACGATATTGAACAATCCATCTTCAATGGTCAGATATCAATTTTTGAACGGTCTACGACGATTGTTAACACATATTCCAACCGACGATTGATAAATATTAACGCGGCCTCCCTAGTATTAGATAAGTTACCATTAACTATCAATATATATATAAACCTTTGAATTACGTCACTCGTTATGCAAAATTACTGGCTTATTTAATGAACGTATTGAATTAACAAATGAAATTAAAGAAGTCTTAATAATGCATCGACGACGCATTCAATTTAATCTTTGAGAAACTAAAATGGTTGAAGTATGAATAAATACCTCATTAATTTAATACTTCCAGTTTAATTGTACTTTAACTCCTGTCAAAAGCTAATGCGGACTGTCAATGCATATTTAGGTTAGTATTTCAAACCATCTTGCCAATTTATTACATAACAACAGCAATTACATAACAATGTATTGTAATTGTAATTGCTATTATGTAATTGCTTGGCGTCTGACATTTTGTAGTGCCAATTCATATAAAATGCCTTTAGTATTGCCTGCGTATTTTGTATATTTCTTGTTTATTCCCTGTCAATATCGGTTTGGCTTTCAAGGGTGAAAGCATGCTAGGGACATTGATTTAAAATTAACGAAAGTTAAGTCTATCAATCCGATATTGTAAAGTAATTGGTTTCACCATGCCAGAGCTCCTGATTTAATTATGTCAAATGTGTTGGCATTCGACTCATCAAAAAACGTAACTGTCGAAATTGACCTTAACAATAGTTATATTGTTGAAATAAAATATTTATACACAAGCCAGTCTCGATACAGGATTCCCTAGTAAGACAGGTTCACTTTTAATATATGTGTAAACCATACTTACACAGATTACTAATCTATACTAATATTATAAATGCGAAACTGCTAGAGTTTGTTTGCTACGCTTTCACGCATCAACCAATAAAAAGAATTTGAAAATTCTTTCACCAATAGAAAGCTAAATTATATGCGAAGACTATAGGCTGTATACGATGGTAAGCTATGGCGTTATGGAATTATAAATATTAATATATTATATTTGTTATACGTTTTCTGACGCTAACGAAAGCGAGTTTTTGCTAACGTCAGAAAAAGAATCGTTTCCATGGAAACGATGTTGATATATTTGTGGGCAGTATGCTGGTAGGTTCTCAGCCCCCTACCTACTGGTCGGCTACTGTTCCAGGAAATTCAAATATAACAACATTTTTTTTTTGAACAAGCTTATGTCTTGGAATAAATGTCAGATAAGAGTTCCTACATTCAAAATATAATTCGTAACGATTATAAAGACTGAATTATAAATACTGTAATTTTTTATTATATTTACAAACTTCCAAATATTTAAATAAAAGTAAACATCCGAAATGTTTGTAAGCGCATAAATTCCGAACGAATGAACCAAATTGGATAATTCTTTTTTTCTTTGAGCTATAGCATTATGAAATTTAGGTGGCAGGCGAGATGTTTGACTGAATGTATGGAATGCGGGAGTGGGAAGGGGTGAGGGTGGGGGTGGGGGTGGGTGGGGTAGGGGGAGAGGGGGGATAATTGATAAGTGCAAGCGCTACAGTAATTTCCCGTAATACCATGCGAGCGAAGCCGAGGGGAAAAGCTAGTAAATAATAATTTTTAAAAAAATCGTTTACGGATATTTTCTTCGCCTGCTTGCTTTTCAAGATTGACAATATTAATAAGAGAAGTTGTAAATGTAAATTTACCTAGAAAAAGCTTTAAAATAATACTGTATTGTAAAAATTCTAATGGTTGTTGCTTCCTTTTTTTTTTTTACAGTTAATACCGCACAAGAGTCCCAACTGCTCCCGTCTGGAGCCAGTGAGACTATGGCATCCCCAATTGGGGTATGTTGTGAGGCTGAAGGTAGTGGGGAGGGGAAGGAGATAGGGAAGAGGAAGGTGGGGAAGTACCTGGCTATTCAGATCTGGTCACTAAACACGGCTAAAGCCATTTCAAGCAACGTTTCAATTCTGAATGGTGGTCTTACACCAGGGCGATACTGATAGTATCTTCCACTCTGGAGCGTGCCGCAAATATACTATATATTATTTTAAATGAATAAATTGTGAAATAACACAAATTTAATCAAATAAAATTTATTTGCGCACGCCGGGTTCGAACCCGCGACCTTCGGATTGTGAGTCGAGAGTCTTGCGTCGGGACCACGGAGGCCGTGGTCCCGAGGTCCTTAGTAAGTATACAGTATTTTTTTAATTATTTATTTTTCGATTTAAGGGTCAAGTGGATGAACTAAAATTTATCTCGCTTAAAATGTCTTAAAAAGCAATAATTCATAACATTTATAGATAATCTTTTTTTGCTCCTATTATGCTTATTTATGTTTGTTATTTTTTATTACTAAGCACTTTGTCATATTTCTACATAATATTTTTTGCTCCTCTTATCCTTATTTAACTACGTAATTTTTGATGTTAGATGTACTTATCAACGTATCAATATTTTTCATTTAATATAACAGTTGGAGATAAAACGTACGTTGTAGAAGTTTAGAAAATATAATTTGTTTCAATTTAATCGAGAGCGAGTCCTAGTTATATAAATCGTCCGCCGCTCGAGAATTTGACTAAATTGAATCGTCCTTCGATAAACATATAACCTCGGAATTCATTCCCAGAATTCTTGAAAAGTACTCAATTTCTTCTGGCCCTCTTTCCCGGGAAACCTCGGCACTTTACGATATTTTTATACAGTTTTCTGTAAGCAAAACTGTTACTTATAGTGCTAAACCGTCGTAAACTACAAGTGTCGCAGGAGAAAGTTTCCACAGCGAATATACTATACAATATTGAGACGATCAGCATTAAAACTAGCCAACTCCAACGAAGATTTTTTTTTAAATTTTGCAAAAAGTCTTAAGGGGTATTTCACCATCCTTTCGACAACTATCCATTACAATAAATAAATAAATTTTTGCAGTATGTGGAAAACTCTGCTACCTAACACATCCGATATAATATGTATATGTGTATATATATGTAGGTATGTGTGTATATCTACGTGTGTGTATGCGTATACTTACATATATGACCTTTTTTTCTTATTTAACTGTTAAATACCTTTTTTTGTTTTACTCATAAAAAATACTATTTTTTCTTTGTTAAATTGTGCTTTACATTCGTTTTCTCCGCCTTTTTTAATCGAGCTCTGATCTAAAAAAAGGTGTAATACTTATTAATTAATGTATTTTTTAAAAGAAAAACTTTATTAAATTTATAAAAACATGTAACCTCTGTACCATTATATTCAATAAAATTTTTAAAAAAATTTAAAAAATATATAGAGCTCCTTTTCATTGATTCGAGTACCAAATAGCAAACGCAAAACTTTGTAAATACATAAATTGAAAATATAAGTTATCCCATGAATAGAGCTTTTGATAGCTTAAATCCCTACAATTATACTGAAAAAATTATATTTTTATGAAATTTATTTTCTGTATTCACGGAGAACGCTATCAATTTGTGGTTTGGCAAAGTATTTGAAATAAAATAATAACATTTTTACACCACCGCATAAATTTGTTATACTTTACTGGTTTCGCTTACGTGTAATCTTCACCATGGCGGTAATATAGCTAACAACAATATACAGAATGAGCATGTAAAGAGGGAGACAAAATATAATGGTTCCATGCCGACTGAGAATAAAGTCAACTCGACACCTCTTTGAAAAGACATTAAAAATTAAACTAACCTAACGCAACCATTTGACCCTTTTTATATATTTTTTTTCATATTACCTAAGTTTTGAATTCTATGTAGGGGTTTATTGAAATGGGCCATGGTCGCAGTATTTCCACAATAAAACGGTAGTACTGACCTTGTGTTTCTGGCTGGCAAAATATAATTCAGGGCAGAATTATATTATTCAAGATTTTAAATAAAAATTCCAGATCGAAAACAGTTCGTTTTGAAGAGTTTAATTATCAATGCACATTTGTTACTTTAATACTTAATTACTTTAATATTTTAATTACTTTAATTTTAAATTTTCTGCGACCGGTTTCGACACATCCGTGTCATTCGCTAGCAGACTTAAAATATAGTTATATTAAGTCTGCCAGTGAATGACACGGATGTGTCAAAACCGGTCGCAGAAAATTTAAAATTAAAGTAACAAATGTGCATCAATAATTAAAACTCTTCAAAACAAAATGTCTAGAAATTGTTACATAGTTATTGCCCGAGAAATAGAAAAAAATCAAAAACAGCTCTTCTATCACTCAAATTTAATAGATTATATAATCGCAGTAGATAAGTATAGTTTAATAGTTAAAAAAATTTAGATATCAATGAAAAAAAATACGGCAGGTTATAATCTTAATTTTTTGGATTTGACCATTTCTAAGGCTAATCGTCTCATATACAGTCCTTGAGGGATGAACCAGTCCCCGCTAAGAACTGTTTGGCGAATTTCAATTTGGGTGCTGTAAAAACACATCTGCATCTGCGTGCAGGGAATGTTGTATGAGAAAAGTTGCTTTATGGAAAACAACATATTTTTTTGGAGCGAGGACATTAAATTTATGTGCGACCGCATTGTAACCTAAATAAGAGATTTTTTACAATATTTATTGTATTTTACATAACTTCTACTCTAATGTTTTTATTGTTTAATAAACCGATCAAAAGCGGAAAATAAAATAAACCACTTGCAAATTGTAAATATTACCGACGGAAGTACCAAAAGCAGAAAAATTCAGTATGAATATTTATGAAAAATATCAGAGCTTTGTCACTTGGATCTAAGATATTTAAACTGTCATTTAAATACAATTTATTTTTTAAACGTTACATATTTTAAATAATAAAAAATATGTTCTAATTTCGGTTGTGACTCCACCTGTCTTTAACTCAGATTAAAAGAACTATAAATCTTTTACTTTGAATTTAATCATTTGCTGTGTTTCCAAACAAATACTTCCAATTATTTAGGAAAATTCAAGTACCCATTGTTTAATATTTTAAACAGAAATTATTTCAAATGTTATTTTAAAAATTGGAACTGATTTATCGATTGAACAGTATTTTTTTAAGGTTATGTAAATAAACATTTTCGTATCTTTATAATATATACAAATCAAAATATGATTGTTTGGGTATATTTACATGAGTTTATGAGATGTCCATGCGTTGCTAACCATTCATCCGAATGCTATGAAACTTTGGGGATTTGATGTGTGCATGCCCGCGATGGTTTCTATATACTCTGGTGTCATGAAATTATGCGTTGTTAACCATTCATCTGATGTGTGCATGCCCGCGATGGTTTCTATATATAATAATGACCTCTGTCGTCATGAAATTATGCTTTGCTAAACCGCTTATCGAATGTACCGGGACTGTTTGTATGAGATGCTGGTGGGGGGAGGGGAACTCGGGGAACTCGGGGGTTCGTGGAACGGGGGAAGCGGGAGAGGGGAGGCGGAGTGGGAACGCGGGAGAGGGGAAGGGGACACGGGAGAGGAAGGGTAGGCGGAAGGGAAACGGGATGAATGGGAAAGGACACGCATGGAAAAATAATTTCTTTTGTAAGTGATATAGCAACGCACGCCGGAAACTAGCTAGTTCTTAAGTAAAGAGAACGTTAAAAAATTATATGGAACTTAGAATTTTAAGCTTTTAACGCAAAATTTTTTTAGAGTTATTTGAAGTTGTTAGAAGACTCATTAAAAATACTTGAAATAAATCCATTACATGATTTTTTACGAATTTTAAAATAAGAGAGCTTTTTTACATTTTTCTCAATTTATATTAAATAACTATGATCTAAAATCTAAACTCAAATACTCTCTTGTACGCACGATTCAGAAGATAAACAATGTTATTTTCTTGCATCTAAATAGACTTATTGTATGTACATATATAAAATTACATACAGAATACACCCCACCAATCTATAATTTTTTTCTGTTACATCTTGTCGAAGATCTTTGTGATTACAACATCCCCCAAAAAGCCAATAACTCCGAGTTGATTAACATTACGACATCGATGTCCCCCCCAAGGGAGAGAGAGAGAGAGAGTTCAAGAAAGCTGACCTTGGCCCGAGCAGTACGAGTAACTAATAAGTAATAACTTGTAACAAGCTTTGGCGAGATGATAAATCTCCCGTAAAATACGAGCTAACGATGATCCTGATGACGGTAGATGATGCGGATGTGGATTAGGTACTATTTGTGAACTATTTCACTCATCAGAAATACCCCAATATAAGGCGACCAATCGATTTGACAGTTAAAAGGTAAAGACATAAATAATAGCTTTTGACGGTTATTTCCATCAATTTAATTCATCATTGAAGAAGAAGATAATACTTAATTGAAACAAACTATGAAAAATAACAAGACACATAGAAAAGACAGAAAAAAAAATTAGAGTGTGCCATTCACACGCGGTAGAAGTGAAACTAGAAAATCGCTTTCTGTCGCTTTCTGTTCTTTTGCCTGTTTACTTTAAAGTGGCTTGAAGATTGGATATTAATTTAACAAAAATAAAAATGTTTTTTTTTAATGGATTTCGTAGGATTCGAACCTTCGTTCGCTGGATGTCTGTCGGCCAGAGATGGCCGCGATTTGGCAGGCACCTTACCCGCTCGCTGGAGGTTCACCGCATTATATTGAAACCGACGACCCGTCAAATAATAAATTTTAGTGACGCACTTCCGTTCCATCCGAATTTCAAATCACTGACGGGGCTAAAGAAGTTTCACTTCAATACATGTTAAAAGGTAAAAGCTCTAGACTTTTAGAAGGGTCAAAAGGTGTTATTATATAGATAAAATCGGATATATTTATCCGAAACACTATCTAGATTTCAAACCTGTTCTTCGAACATTTGTTTCAGTTTAAAAATGGAGCAGTCAAAAATAAGTTCAAGGTAAGATTTTAAATATAAAATTGACAAAAATAAGACGCCTCAATGACCGAATTGGTTAAGGTGTTTGATCCGGTAAGTCCAGAGATCCTGAGTTAGAGTTCTTTTCGTTTATTTGTATGTGTCTTGTTCTTTTTCATATTTCGTTTAGATTTGTTAGATTTATCTTCTTCTTCAATAAATAATAAATATTTGGATTTTCAAATATTGACGTTGTGTGACTATTCAAAACAAGATTACCCATAATATAATATTTTAGCAGAAAATTATTTTTACTAGCATTTTCGAAATTGGAATTTATTGTGTCAAGAATTCAGACATGCGATAAAGTACTTACCTATAATACAATATTTTTTTCTGGAAAATTGTTTTAATTCTATATTTGAAATTTTCGTTTCTTTGTTAACATTTCTCAGCGTTAGTCTTGACAAGTAAAGTCATATTTCGTGGTTTTCAATGGTTTGCGCTCTTTCTTTTTAGATATTTACTAAATATCTAGTCTCACCAACATAATTTCCCGCGATTTTTCACGGGTCTGCACTAATAATATAATAAAATATGATTTTATAATGCGTTGTGCGTCTTAACATTTGTGCTCGTCTCATGAGTAGTGAACAAAGTATCAGTGACAATGATGTTGCTATTTGGTTACTTTTACATCGAATGTTTTCTTTTTGTGAATTCTGGACTTATTTAGAGAGAAGCAAGTACCTACTGGCAAATAATTTTTGGAGAGGTAAGATAAAAACGTTTTTAAATGGCAAAAATCAGTGAGAAATTTAATGAAAAACGGGTACTTTTTAGATAAATATTCTAAGCTGAGATTTAGATAAATTAATGTGACCGTTTCTTAAAAGTTCTTAGAATTTTTTGGTATCTTCAAGACCCATGTTTACGTTATCTTCTCCACAAACGACCCCCCTCGCATCCTCAAAGTGACACAGATCTTGAATTAAATTAATTTCTTCATTGCCTCCTGTGTGGTTTGATTATTTTTAATTTAATGAAAACAAATAACTTTGTGTACACCACTATTTAATTAACAATATCAACATGTTTCGAAAACTATGTTTTCTTTGTCAGGATAATAAGTTAATAAAAAATAACAAAAGACAAACAAGTATAGACTAATTAGAACATAGACAAAATATTAGAAAGGAGAGGTGATTAATTACTTAAAATATCATAAAAAACTATTATATAAAATAAAATATAAAAATTATTTTAGGATGGGTAAAAAATTACATTAACATAATAAAAAATCTTTTAAAACAAAACAGGAAGTCTAAATAACAAAATAAATTATTTATAAATATAAGTATTAATACGAAAATAAATTTAAAAGATGGCTATTTTTAAAAAACGTTTAACGCTATTTTTAACATTTTTACGACGAATCCTGATGAAGAAAACATAGTTTTCGAAACATGTTGATATTTTTAATTAAATAGTGGTGTACACAAAGTTATTTGTTTTCATTAAATTAAATAATGATGCCACAAAGTGAATTTGCGAATTTTGAAGAAATGATTATTTTTAAATTCCCTTTCCACTGGTGCACCGCATCGTTCATAGCTCGCTAAAAACGGGGCGTTTCTCCGACTCCTTTTTGTATAAAGGCATCCTTTCTTTCCCCACTTGATCCGGGTTTTTTCAAGATCTGCATTAGCAAAATCCATTCCTACGGGATTCCACGAAAAATAATATTACGTGCCAGAAAATTCACATTCGTCCCAAGGGCAGAAAAAAAATAAAAAAATCCATTAATTGTTTTATCTCCTTCCAAGCCTAGATCTGTCACAAAAAATATTATACTGAATATTGAGGGGTACCGACTACTTTCACATAAAAGTCGTAGGTCTACGTGAATTTCTCACAATCTGATATTATTTGATATGTTCACGGTCAAAAGTATTATCGTGATTAATTTTTGAGTTATTATGCCGTGTTACGCATCCTCCTTCCTTAGTAAAAGTTTCGGACGGCGTAAATTATGTTTCTTAACTTCCAATAGTAAAACAACTAAGAGTGTAATAAGATGGCCTTAGTAGGCTAGACTCTAAGTAGTTTTGTTGTTCGCCAATCTCACTGAAGCTTTCGGCCATTATAGTAATAGTAAGGCACGAACGGCGATGAATGGTACTTTTCTGATATCCAACTCAGCTGCCATCTGTTTTGAATTTAGCAGAACTTTGTTTTGCGAACTAACCTATAGACATCTATTGAAAGCAGCTGAAACTACACGAATAATCCACACACCACAGTTACCCATCTGCCCTGATGATGGACTACGTAATGCTCTCTGAAATACTAGCTAAAAAAACCTATAAAATAATTACGATAAATAATGAAATTTAGTCAAAAACTTCGAACATCTACAATTTGGGCACATCCAAGTACCTTTCAGTGGTAAGCAATTTTCCTGTGAGAATTTTGTTTGTTACGTGTAAAAAATAACAGAAAAACATATTGGCAATGAAACCAGAGGCACTTTGGCCTTTCTACCTTCGAGAATTAATCCTGACAAATTTTGTTCTACCTTGTTTACGTCCTGGCATTCATAATATTAAATAACATCCACAGAACTTCTAGTTTTTGTTACTCATTACAGCCCATTTCCGATTGACTGATTTTGGAAATGTGGTCACTTGGACCGAGCGTGACATGTTGTGGAGACGGAAGAGTAGGACCAGAAAGGAAGGAGGAACGGAGGGGGAAGCTGGGGAAGGGGAAAATGGGGAATCCCCAAGACAGCAATACTATTCGACGCAATTTACCTACATCGAGCGAGTCACTATCGGCTGTCTGCAGCCGGCGAGAAATTTGAAGAGATGGAAACTAAATTATGGATTTAAATAGAAGGGAACTATTTTAAATAGTACATTTCTTTTCAAATATTGATAAACAATTCAAAAATAAATTAACTACACTTTTGTACGTAAAAAGCAGCATTTTTACCAATATTCGTTGGTGTAAAGTTTAAAAATCTTTTTTGAAAATTTGTTGATCTGCCTTACTCTGAACATTAAAAACTTTGAGGATGGGTTGTTTCACACAATTTGAAGAATGATTTATCAAATTTCATTTTGTGAAACAACTGGTCTTTAGTGATACTCGTATAATAACATAACTTGAAAAGAACCAGAACATGCTAACGATTTGTTTCATATATTAAGGACGGGTTGTTTCAAAAAAATTGATGGATTCATCAAATATTTGAAGTTAATTTTCAGGTTTTGTGTAAGTTCTATTCAAGTTCTGTGATTATTTCAGTTTTGTGAAGCAACTGTCCTATAACGATGTAATAACAGAACTTGAATAGAACTTACACAGAACGTGAAAATCAACTTCAAATATTTGATGAACCCATCAAATTTTTTGAAACAACCCATCCTAAGTGTAAAATAATGTATTTTTTTTATATAAAATTTCTTTTTGGTATCGTATTGTTTTGAAAAGAGCGCAGGTCAGTTCTAAACAAGTTTATATGGCATATAAAACATTTTGTAAATAACTATGATTCAAAACAGTATTTCCAGATGAAAATTCACTAGGTAGTACTATCACTCGATTTGATGAGCCAAAGCGTAAAGCATTGGACTTGTTGGAAGCAGTTAATGTTTCGTTGTACTCAAATATAAAATACTTATGTCGTAAATAAAAATTGCAATACGTCATCAGAAAATTTCCAACAAGTATCTGGAACTATCCGATACTTCATTTTCTAAGAACTGAACGAAAATTTTAAACAGAAAAATCTTAAAAGATACGGTCGCATCTAGGATTGAACCAAGGACCTAAACGAACTAAACTAAGTGAGCTAGTTCGAAGGGGCTTCAACCCTATCGAATTTGCACAGTCGTTAGAGCAGAGTCCGAGGTCCTGGTTTCAATTCCTGGAGGCGACCGTATCTTTTTCGGAATTTTCTGTTAAAAATTTTTTAGAGTCTCTAATTTTGTCTTCGACGATTAAATATTACAATTCGAGGCTTTATTCATTAGGTTATTCCAAAAAATAATTAACTTTTCATGGCTGATTACCTTAACGAAATACGTATTTGCTTTTTTTAAATAAAAATTTTATTACTGCTGTAGGTGTGTAAAGAATTATTTCAAATAAAAATTAATCCAAATGTTTCGCTATGTTTGGTGACTTAGTAGGGATTCCCAGGTTCATGAGGTGAGGTTTGTCTAGGTCTTGGAGGCGGATGACCAGGACACACTGAACCCCATATTCCTACCCATCCCTTAAACCCTTTTCCTTCCCAGAACTATCCTCTCATTCCTTTCCTTTAAAAAAACCATCCACACAGCATCCCCGAAGATGACATAGGCCGTGTGGGAAATTGTTTTTCTCAGGGCCTCCTGTGTAGAGCTCATATAAAAAAAATCCCAAATTATTAAACATTTTTTTTCACATACTAGTTAAGTTGCTGAATAATTTTTTGTAATTTTAATATTATTTATTTACATTGAAAAACACTTCACTATTTGAAATTTGACAGTTTTTAGATTTTTATCACTGACCATTATAAGAAAGACATTCAAAATTTAAGAACAAAGTTTAAAAAAATTGTGCAAATATTACAATTATGATAAACTATTCAGAAGTTTTGACTATAAATACTGGCACAAAAACATTCATGATTTTCGAGTTTTTTCGCTGAATTCATTATGTAAAACTGTGGTCGACGTAATTTTTAAGTTTTTAATGCAAATATCGCACAAAATACCAAACCGCCTGGAGCCAGGGAAACTGTGAGATCAACAAATAGGGATTATTTTGAGACTTCAACAAGAGGGGGTAGAGGAAGGAGATGTGGCTGAGAAAGTTATGGAAGAACCTGCCTCATTGATCTGGTCACTAAACACGGTTAAAGCCTATTCAAGCACAAAATCAATAAGAGCCTTGAAAAGTGAGCTCATAATCAAAGCAGCCAAAGCGGTAAGGTTTCATTCTATCTCGTTCTCTCGCAGGCTAAATCCTATAGATCGGAGGTTCCCAAACTTTTTTATCCGTGGATCATCGTGGACGTGGACCATCGTGGACGTGGACCATCCTCAAAATTTTACTGGTCACGGTGGACCCTCAACTGGGGTACATTTCTACCATATTCCCAAAACTCGACACGCGATGTACTGAATATTGAATGGCGAGGTGTGGTCTGTCACAAGTACGGAGAGCAGTACCGGATCTACGACTTTCTCAAACGGGGGCAAAAGGGACTAGTATTCGAGATTACATTTGCCACGGAGGGGGCGTAATGGTATAAGAGAGGGGTATGGGTATATTTCCATTCCAGTACAGTACACCCATATCCCATTACGCCCCCCCCCTTGCCTAGATGGGCGTTTTAAGATCTCATGCATAACCGGTACAACAACGTGCACTGTACGCCAGTCGCTCTAATGTCGGGCGTAATGGGATATGAGACGGGGGTGGGATGGGATATGGGGAACGGGATGGGTCTCAATCGAAACCTGTTCATGGACCCCCGCTAACAACTTGTGGACCCCCGTTTCTTTATCGCGTCTACGTGGACCCCCGTCGGGGCTTCCATGGACCCCTAGGGGTCCACCTGGACCACTTTGGGAATCACTGCTACAAATGAATGTGTTTGTCTCTTTTTTGTATTGTTTCCGTTTCATCGTGTTTCAAATCATAACGGTGCTAAAGAAGTTTCACTTCAAATTCAAGGAAGGTATTGTCAATGACGGCTTTAAAAATATTTCTCGTTTTCATTAAAAAAATTTGAGTTTCGTCCCTTTTTATATGATGTCCGTTCGTACTAAAATAATGATCCCTTACAATCCCCCAGTATGGGACGTTACACGTTACACACGACAGTAGTAGTTTCATAATGAGCCAGTGTGTGAATCCGAGAGTGTTTTAACTTTGTTTTATTTTGCCATTGGCCTCTTCATAACTTACAACAGAGAAACCTGGCTATCAGCCAAGGCATTATTAAGACTGCAGAATAAATTACTTACACTTTTTTTATTTCTTTGCGATCTCTCGCTTATGAGGTCAATTTATTGCGGTGTTCCCTGATGGTAGTTTACTCCAGATTTCAAAAGAAATATTTATCTTTCTTTGGGAGAAACTTTCTTCTTTGTTTCTTCTGCGGCTTTTGTTTTATTTGTCGCAGTTCACACAATGCGGTCGGTTGTTATTTTTATTTCTTGCTATTCTTTGGTCATTAGGTCTTAAAAATAAGTAGCTAAATAGTTTCTAATGAATCACAAAAATTGATATTAATTTCTTCAATAATCAGCAATTTACTTTGTGTTGACATTTTATTTTAATAAAAATAAATCACTCAGGGCCTACAACATCTGTAAAGGTGTTGGGTGGAGGGTCTTATTTAAAAAGAGGAAGGGTTCCACATTGGCGTCATATATTCTTCTTTACTATTTTCTTCGTTCATTCGCTCTACATGCCCAAATCGTCTGAAGGTCCCTTTCTTAATCTTACTCAATATGCTTACATTAGCCTTACATTCTTTGCGGATCTCTACATTTCTCAGACGATCATACATGGTTTTACCACACATACGCCTCAGGGATCTCATTTCAACGGCATTCAGTTTACTTTCATCCTTCCTCTGCCAGTCCCGTGCCTCACTGCCATACATCAGGATGGGTACCAGTCCGTTGTGGGCTGCTAGCTTCGCTTCTTTTCAAAGTTTTTTTATTAGCGCCAACGGCATTCAGTTCTCCATTAATGAGTTACCGGCATTTACCCTTTTTTCAATATCTCTATCAGCCTTCCCATCTCTCGTAAATATCCTACCCAGATACACGAACTCATCCATTTGCTCCAAGTATTCATCATTTACAACTATATCACACACTGTTTTCTTACTCTCTCTTTTAAACACCATGACTTAAGACTTACTTACATTACCTTATATTACCTTAATTATTATCTTATATTATTATCTATATTATTATCTTATTTTTCAATGAAATTTTACATTGATGGGTACAACCTTCTGAAGTTGTTAAGAAAATACTCTCGAAATGGCGTAAGCCGTATTTAGTGACCAGATCTAAATAGCCAGTTTCTGCGCTACCTTCCTCTTTCCATCCGCTCACCTTTTAAACTTTCTTCCGCTTCATAAAATTAATAAAATCGTACCTTGTTACTGCTTTTGGTTAATCGGATATCTAGTACAGTAACAACATCAACGTAAAAATACAACAAGCTTTAAAATATATATTTTCAAAGCAGCCATTTTACCGCGTATTTTTTATAAAAGCTCGCTTTTAACGACTTACCAATTAGAGCAGAAAATCAATAATTCAGTGAGAATTTAGACTTGTCGAGATCGTTAAAATTATCACTTTCTTCTAAATGTTATTACAAATATATTTATTCATCGAATGATTCGTATTGGGTTGCTTTCATTAATGTCTGATTTTCGTTTAATGCTCTTAATGAAGAGCTTTCGAAATTTCACGAAGGAGAGATATAAATTTAATGCAAAACACAGATTAACTTCGATATTCTTGAAAGGAAATATAAATGTGTTCGTGTATCTAATTAATTTTCAACGTAAATGATTTCTGTTCAACTGTTTTTTTGTTTTCTAAAATTCTCCTCAAGGGCGCTATCTATATTTTCCCGAATTGCTCATTTAAACTAAGAAATTTAATATTTATTCAATATAACTTGCGATCTGGAATCCGAAAAAGCCTGCGAACGGGTCGTTTTACTGACTTTTTCAATATTCAACAGCTCTGGAAGACGTTGCCTTCTTTTAGGATTCCATCATGACCTAGTTACACCCTTTTCTAATCTTTAATAATAATTCACACGGCATCCCCAGATGTTTATGACACGTGTTGCTAAATATTTTCATAACTTTACCCTCACTGGAAAATCCCGTGCTGAGGAATTAATTACTCATGATTTAATTGATTTTCCTCCCCAGTGAACACACATTGCGAACACACACATACGCGATGTTTAATCATAATCATGGCAGTACTAAGAATTATACTACACACTTATAGATAACAATTATTTTGCATACTACACTAGATAATTAAAATCTATTTCAAAATTGACACAACTTTTTAGAATTTATTTCTAACAGTTACTTTCTAATTTAGTTTGAGTTTCAAACTCTTTTTTTCTAATTAAACATTTAAAAAATGTGGAAAAAGCATTATTCTTGTTTTCTTGTCTTCTTGTATCTTGTCTTCTTGTCGTCTTGTCCTCTTGTCCTCTTGTCCTCTTTTCCTTTTGTCTTGTCTTCTTGTCTTCTTGTCCTCTTTTCCTCTTGCCGTTTTGTCGTCTCGCCTTCTCGCCTTCTCGCCTTCTCGCCTTCTCGCCTTCTCGCCTTCTCGCCTTCTCGCCTTCTCGCCTTCTCGCCTTCTCGCCTTCTCGCCTTCTCGCCTTCTCGCCTTCTCGTCTTCTCGTCTTCTCGTCTTCTCGTCTTCTCGTCTTCTCGTCTTCTCGTCTTCTCGTCTTCTCGTCTTCTCGTCTTCTCGTCTTCTCGTCTTCTCGTCTTCTTGTCTTTTTGTCTTCTTGTCTTCTTGTCTTCTTGTCTTCTTGTCTTCTTGTCTTCTTGTCTTCTTGTCTTCTTGTCTTCTTGTCTTCTTGTCTTCTTGTTTTCTTGTCTTCTTGTCTTCTTGTCTTCTTGTCTTCTTGTCTGCTTGTCTTCTTGTCTTCTTGTCTTCTTGTCTTCTTGTCTTCTTGTCTTCTTGTCTACTTGTCTTCTTGTCTTCTTGTCTTCTTGTCTACTTGTCTTCTTGTCTTCTTGTCTTCTTGTCTTCTTGTCTTCTTGTCTTCTTGTCTTCTTGTCTTCTTGTCTTCTTGTCTTCTTGTCTTCTTGTCTTCTTGTCTTCTTGTCTTCTTGTCTTCTTGTCTTCTTGTCTTCTTGTCTTCTTGTCTTCTTGTCTTCTTGTCTTCTTGTCTTCTTGTCTTCTTGTCTTCCTTTCTTCTTTTTTTCTTGTCTTCTTTGACAGTTAAACATAAATATTCGTAGCTCCATTCTATGTAGCGATATGAATATTGTTGCTACATTAAATAAATCACGATCTACTTGATGACGCCAGGGCTCACAGTTCGATAATTTTTGTCATGACGGTTCAAAAAGAAGAAAAAGATTACTGAAGACGGTTTGAAAGCCAGATTGTTTTCACTAAATTAAGGGAAAATAATATCTAAGTTACATTACTTGTACCATTTAAAGGTTTTTACTTGGGTATTGAAATATATAGTTGAAATAAGCGAGCGATTACATAACAAATTGTTTAAATGGGAATAATAAGCGGGTAGGATGGGGGGATGTTGGCCTAGTAAAAGTTAGTATGTATGCTAATAGTAATATCCACAACAAGAACAAAAGAGATTTCATGGAATAGTTGTAGCATTCTACGAGCGTCTATAGTTATTATACAGGATCGAGTGATCGCCTGTGTGACTGTAAGGAGTGTGATGCAGATTTAAAAAAGTCTTATTGTGTGTAGTATGCATTGAAAGTGATAAAGTCAGGAATTTTGCTTGTAATTTCGTTGCATCGATGAAGACTAAGGACGGGCTGTTTCAAAAAATTTTATGAATTCTTCAAATATTTGAAGTTAATTTTCACGTCCTGTGTAAGTTCTATTCAAGTTCTGTTATTATATCATTATAGACCAGTTGCTACATTAAACTGAAAGAATCACACAACTTGAATAGAACTTACACAGAATGTGAAAATTAACTTCAAATATTTGATGAATTCGTCAAATTTTTTGAAACAACCCGTCCTAAGAATATTATCGGATGCGGTTCTTTTGTTTGGAACTCGGTGATTTAAGTGGGGAAGACGTCTACGGAAATTTAAGTATGGTGGGAAACAATTTTCAAAACGTTGTAGATTGTGAATACGAATAATCAAGAGAAGGCTCTTATATTAAATACGTAGGCGTAGGCGAAAATATTTAATCACAATGACATTTAAAATAGAGAAGAAATCTCTTGATATCTGGGTAAAATAGTATTTGAAGAAATAATCTTTATTTTTTCGTACCTATAAAATATTAAATCGCAGATACTTACCTACAATATAGTTTCTATCCAGGGAGTTTCATATACCTAATTAAGTTTTCAGCTCGACATATACGAATAAAGATTATCTTAAGAAGTAACATATATTTTTAAGAGCTTTGAGACTTAAAGTTTTCAATGTGAATACGGTATTTCAAGGAAACAGATTCATGCTTTTATCGAGGAGAAGAAAATTCGCTGCGTTTAAAAAACCATTAGGTTGTGTTTGAAATCAGTTGTTAGGACGGTTTATTTCACAGAAATTCGAATAATGTAATCAAACGGCCATTTAGTGCCATTTTGTTTTTTGACAGTTGGAAGTAAGCTGACTCAGAGAAAATATTGTCAGAGGACTACAATAATTTTATTAACCCTAGAAAGATAACCTTATTTTTTAGTATTGAAAAGATAAACATGCGCCTGAGAGGCGCACAGTTTAAAAAACCGATTTATTAACATAATAAAACAATTTTACTTTATTTTTATAACTTCAATCAAGTATTACATTTTTAATACGTAAATAAAACACAAATGTATTTATTTTTTTTTAAGTTTAAGTAAAAATGTAAGGTTTTACAAAAAGTAACAGAACTTAGAGGTATGTATGGTAGTAACTATATAAAATGATATTTTGGTTAAAAATAGTTAACATTTTTAGTATTTTGTCTTACTAAGTAATTAATTACGATATAATTAGTCTCAAATTACAAAAGATACTGAAAAAATTAAATTTCTAATAAATCTTTATAGAGTTTTTACACAGTCATAAAAGTTTCACAGAAGATAAACATGCGCCTCTCGAGCGCAACGCGTTGTCATAGCATCAAAACTGATATACTTACCGATCAGCAGCGGTCGTCCCTCGACAGTATTGACCGACGTCTGAGTTGGCTCGAAAACACAAGCTTGTACACGCATCGGTTAAAAAAAGTCAGCGATATAACGGTTTGGCGGGCGCCTCTGAGGCGCACGTTATCTTTCTAGGGTTAAGCTTGTCAGCTTTTACAATTTAATGGAAAGAAACTGAAAAGTACCAAAGATCGGCGTTTAACAGGAAGCTTTCAAATGTCAAAAAAAAAAAATTACGCTGAATGGTCATTTGACGACGATGTTACATTTGAATTTCTTCGAAACAATGGACCTTTAATCTGTTACTCAAATATGGGTAGGTAGGTACTGCACGGTAGGTACATAACAGGGCCCGAGATACTTTAATATTACACAACTGCTAATACAGTACAAATCGCAGGGTTGAATTTGGCAGCCACCTCTGGTCTGAAACTCAAAAATTTCTGAAAATGCCTCTGTGCAGAAACGGGCGGTCCGTTTGACAGATTCTCTGATCTTAACTAAAGGATTGCAATCTTTGGAGCACCGACGTCGGGTGGGAATGCTTTTCTTATTCTACCGGATTTCAATGGAAGATGCTCCGAGAAACTAGGAACATTGATCCCCTGGGCCGCCGGTGCATATTCGAAAAACGCGCCAAAAACACAACATATGTAAACGGGTCACTTCTTCGACTCGTTCTTGAGTCAAGAGCACGTCTGTGGAACGATTTGCCGTCCTCTGTGTTTCCTTCTTCCTAAAACATGGGTCTCTTCATGACCAATGTTCACTCCTTCCTTTCCCCAAAAAGAACCTTCGCACAGCATCTCAGATGACATAAGCTCAGAGGAGTTAATGTAAAAAATAAAAATAAAATCGAGCACAGTTCACATGCGGTAGAAGCAAAACTTCACCAAAACAATTTCAACCAATAGGAGCCTTGAAAAGTGTGATCATTATCAAAGCAGCCAATGAGCGCAGTTTGACGCTTTGTAATGCATCATTTTCGTTTCATTCGAGTTTCAAACCACTACGGAGTTTCTAAAGAAAGAGTCAACTTTGTCTTAGAATATCTACGTACTGCGTAACACGTCCCTGATTCATTATATTATTATCGTTCACAGTATTCTATCCTTGTTGTTTATACGAGAGTTAAATGGTTGTTTATCTTTGTGTACCCATTATCCGTATCCTCTTTACAACAATTGCTCGCAGCGATAAATTTCGCGATTGCAATAACGCGTTTGATTTACAACGGCATAAAATCGAAAACAATACAGGATAAACAATAATAACTGCGTTGTTTTGAGGCGCATCCGTGTCCATCCATCCTAATTAAAATGACACGTTTTGATTGTACCAACGCAAGTCCGCTCGTTTAATGTTTTATCGGAAAGCCCGGTGAGTCTAAACTTATATTTAGCCCCGTTTCTGTTCTCCGTCGGCTCTTTTCCGCGTGTTCGACACGACGCCACATGTGAAATAAATAAACCATTGAAAAGTGATAAAACAATATGAATATGCACAATTTATACGCGTTAAGGGATTCAGGGATGTCGCTGGAAACAAATTTAAATGTTAATAAAATTTATTTAAATGAAGACATTGTTAGCAAAACTAAATCGAAAATCTGAAAACATAAGAATCAGAAAAAGATACAGCCACATTCAGGACCTTCGCCTTGCGGGGCGCAGCTCTACCAACCAAAAAAATGTTTTTTTCATAACTTAACTATGAAACAATTTTTAAAAAATACCCCTTTATGGCTAAGACTATTTTGAGGTTTTGTATGTTCTTTTTTCTTTCTTATAAAATTATGGACAAAATAAATAAATAATAAATTAGAAAAAGTGTTAATAGTAAATTAAATATTATAAATAACCAAACGTTTTTTAAAAATAGCCATCTTTTAAATTTATTTTCGTATTAATACTTATATTTTTAATAATTTATTTTGTTATTTAGACTTCTTGTTTTCCTTTTAAAAGATTTTTTATTATGTTAATGTAATTTTTTACCCATTCTAAAATAATTTTTATATTTTATTTTATATAATTGTTTTTTATGATATATTTTAGGTAATTAATCACCTCTCCTTTCTAATATTTTGTCTATGTTCTAATTAGTCTATACTTGTTTGTCTTTTGTTATTTATTATTGACTTATTATCCTGACGAAGAAAACATAGTTTTCGAAACATGTTGATATAGTTAATAAAATAGTGGTGTTATACAAAGGTATTTGTTTTTCATTAAATTAATGATGACACCCCAAAGTAAATATGCCTATTTTGAAGAAAAAATAAATAAAACTTTTTCGCTTATTTGCCTCCTGCAAATAAGACGCTCAATTTTAAATTTTGAAGGCATGAGAATCGAAATATATCTAGCTTTTATATTCCACTTAAATACTTAGCCGGTAGGTACAGCAGCTTAAAATCATCAATGTTGCCACCCTCCTAATTTAACCCATAAAATAAATTTTAAATATATTACAGATGTGTTAAATTAATGAAATAAGTAATGAGTTATTGCTAATGACTAATGACCAATGACCAACCACAGTAGAAAAGTGTAGTTTTTCATCACAAGTGAAGCCAACATTCGTCGTTATGCAGTTTAGTAGAGACACCAGACTAATTAGTTAAAGATGTGTGTGATCTGAAAGTTTATGACGAAGAGAGTTCAATTTTCTTCTGTCCTTGAAGAATACACAGGACTATTTTTGTTCGCAGGACGTGCGCGTTATTCTGGTATTATTAGGAGCGTAGAAGGACGCAGAAGATGAGTAAGCACACACGTGTTCACAATAAATGGATTTTATCGGATATAATGCTAGAATGACGGTTGAAGAAAGATAATAATAATTATACAAACACTAGGAATTAAAGGGGCAATCAGAAATTAAAATAGGTAAATTGAAGGTCAATGTTCAATATTTAAAATTTTAATGTCCAGTTCAATAGGTCAACCTGCAGAAAGTTGATACTTGACTCGTGGGTTAAAAACTAGGAGTTGAAAACAATTTATTTCCATAATTAGATAAGTTATTTCATTTTTTTTTATCAATTTTAATTTAATTAAATTTAATTTAATTTTAAATAAATTTAATTTAATTTTAATTAAATTTAATTTAATTTTAATTAAATTTAATTTAATTTTAATTAAATTGAATTTAATTTTAATTAAATTTAAATTAATTTATTTTAAATTAATTTTTATTAAATTAAATTCAAATTTAATTTAATTTATTTTAATTAAATTTTATTCTATTTTATTAAACGCAAAAAAAATAATAATTTATTTCATGTTTAGAAAGTCAAGCATAATCATTTCGATTGTCTGTGAAGTGCGTTATTCCTGCGTGAAATTTCTCTCAAGTGATAATTTCAAAATTGAAACTAGCCATTAATTAGGTACACCTACCTACCTGTAGAAAAATATTTTGACTGAAAATTTATTTATTAACCCTTTCAAAATTTTATTATAATATCTCGTGGTTTTTCACGGGTCAGGTACACTAAAATCAAAATATGTAATTCTTGCCACTACTTACTCTGGTGAAGGACCAAGGTGCTCGGTCGAAATGATGTTTGAAATGGCTTTAGCAGTGCTTGGTAGACAGAGAAATGTTTGAAATGGCTTTAGCAATGCTTGGTAGACAGATTTGAACAGACAGATACTTCCAAACCTTCCTTTTCTTTTTCTTCCTTACTTCCTTTTGTCTTAATAGCGTCCACCTTTAACACCTTTAACACCTTTGAATATATTTTTGTTTAAAAAAATTTGGCGAGCAAAATACGAATTTGAAGTACATCCCAACCTGCTGTTATTTTTTATTATTAATTTTGTTCACCATACCTACAAAGGATTTTCTCCTTTACTAAATTTCATCAAAAGCTTCTGGACTTGTCATTACATTGACGTGTTTTGGAATTTAATATTATGACCCCACATTTGGTTCAGTATACGGACCATTACAATGCTCCAGAGATATCTGCAAGGAATGCTGGGCAGACATTGAAATAGGTTGCATCAGATGCACCAAAATCAGTGCGCAGATCAAGATCGAATTTATTTCAGCATTCCATTCTGAAAAATATTTGAAAAAATGTTAAGAGAAGTAGAATCCCTCACAAATGAAATAGGTTTCTGTTGTGTTGTCACAATCAGTCACCTCCAACACGTCTTCGAAGGAGATTTCTCGTGGGGAAGAAATAGAGTTCTCTTGGTTAATCTGTGATTTATTAATACTTTCCGTATTACAAGTTGTGACTACGGTTAGTCGACCTACTAGAAGCTGGCTATAATTGATCTGGTACCCACTGTCTTTTGTAGGAACTGCTAACCTCGGCTCTCGGCCCTCTGGCGAACTAACTGGGAACTAATCCTGCCGCCATCTTGCGGACTTTTGGAAAAGCTCTTATCCCTGCCATCTATGTGAGAAGCTCGGAAGCTTTTTAATATCTCACGACCTGAAAAAAGTCTTTAATTCGTTGAGTGAATATGTGAAACATCTCAATATTCAGAAAAATTTGAGACATTATTTTAGGAGTATACCTATTCAAAGCTCAACGCCAGAAAGCCGTATATTGAATTTTGAACACACCACACCGACATTAATTTGATTTGCATCTTAATTATTGTGATATTCGACAAAGACTTCAGTGGCGGAGTGAGTTTTGATTTGATTGATTAGCGGTGGGACCTTACTCACGATGTTTGGCCCTTAGGGTCGCAAGTTCAAATCGCGGTGTTGAGAAATAATAATCTTACATATTTGCATATATTTTCATGATTCATACTACTTTTGGAATACCTTTGCAGAAAACGTCATTCGGATTCGATAATTGAATGAAAATTTGTGTTGATTTATTATTTAAAAATCTAGCACATACCCATTAAAAATTACGGAATAGAGACGCAGGTTCTCCACTTTATTTTGCCCGCCGCTCATTTTGAGAATATTGTTTTTCTAGAGCCCCCCAATTTTTTTTTACTTCCTATCTGTCGCGACACAGCTATTGCCATGATTATATTTACCACAACTTGTTATTGGGGGGGGGGGGGCTCAACTGCCACACAATCAACTATTCGATTAAAAATATATTAAAATATTTGTTATTCCTTTTCAATTAGCAAGTGAAGAAAGCAATTCTTTTGTATTTTAAGTATCGGTGTGTTACCTCTCTCCTTTTTGTATTCTTGATATAGTGTCAATTCTTAATGATAATTACATAACAATAAAGTTATTATCTCAATAATAATAACGTTGGTTTTATTAGTACGTGATTGGCGTGTTTTTTGTGTCTTTTTAGGCCATATTTTTTTTACCTGCCCACGCCTTCACAGTGCCATCTCAACGACCCCTAATTTTCTTTGGATCGTCTACTGCCCCCCTGAAAGTCTCAAACGCCTAGGGGGCGTTATCGCCCATTTGCGCTATTGGATACTAATATCTCGTCGAATTTACAAAATGCAAGATGCAAGGTAATTCTATTCAAAGCTCCAAGTTGAGAAAAGGCATTCAAAAGTGCGGAAACCGGCATGTTAGAAATAAAAAATTGGCTCGACAATAATTTACTGACCTTAAACATCTCTAAAACAAAATACCTTACATTCAGCAAAACCAGTACTGGGCAACCAAAAACCCTTTCGCCTTTATACCTCCACCCTTATGTTACCTCAAACCATCAAAGCGAACAAATAGAACATACAGATAATGTCAAGTATCTAGGCTTAACAGTGAACCATAAATTAAACTGGGAATGTCATATTAACTTACTCATAAAGAAAATCCGAAAACTATCATTCATTTTTAAAACGATAAGGAACATCATGTCACCAAAACAATTAAAAAATGTTTACTACGCTCTATGTCAAAGCCTTTTAACTTACGGTATTTCGGCCTGGGGGGGAGCCGCTGACAAGTACATTAAGCCGCTTAACTCAACTCACAAAACATTAATTAGGATCATGTTCAAAAAACCCTATCTGCATCCAACGGAAAATCTCCTAATTACAAATAATATACTAGATATAAGGAAACTATTCATTAAAAAGATCATTCAAATTAACTGCATAAAATCCTCACCATGCCACGTAACTCACCCACAAAATGCAAGAGCAAAAACGCATAATCAACTTCTTGTCCCAAAAATTAAATCAACCTTTGCCAAAAAGCACGAATCCTACCTCGCACCTCATTTACAACACATTCCTAAAAGAAACCACTTTTTGCTTGAATCAAAAAAACCTAAAAGGGTTCTATAAATATTTCAACACTTGGTTACTACACAAAAAAAGGGAATGCATCACCAAGTTACTAATAATCCCATCTTAGTCTAATCCTGACTCTCTATTTGCATATATGCGATATTTAAATTTTTAGAGATTTATGCTTTCTTATTAATATTGCTTATGTTTTACCCATGTCTAGTTTAATACTTTATATTATTTTGTTGAAATGTTATTGTTTTTAGATGCTATCTAAACTCTTAAATTTAATAAAACTGCATGCATGCGTATACGTTTGTGTATGTATGTTATGTTTGTGTGTACGTGTTTATAGGATTAATATGTTTTTATATGCTAATTGTGTATTAATATGTTCATGCACGCATATTTATGTACCCGTCTCAGAACAGACATCGTCTAGTGAGACGGGTTACAGACTTTTCTTGTATTATATTGTTACTGTAATAAACGCCCGGGTTGCCGGCAATTAAAAAAAAAATAAAAATAAATAAAATGTGGGACTGCGAGAAGCTATGTGCAGGGGAGATGAAATGCAGCGTTGGTAGAGTTCAAATTTGACTAATTTTAGCTAAAAAATTGGACTCAATTTTTCACTTCATATCTCATCTTTATAAACTACGTCAATGGGGATAGTCTGAATTCTCAACAAATCAGTTCCAATTTTGAAAACGGCAAATAAAAATATTTTTTATATGTAGGTGCGTTATCGTTTCTCTAATCTGAATTCTCCAAATGCGTCACTTCCAAATTTGTATGTATTAACCCAAAATTACACTTACAAACATTACTTTTAGACTCATTAACTTGACACTGGCTAGAAGTGGCAACTCATTCAATTGACACTGAAAAGCCATGAAAAAAAAATAATACTTCCAATTTTGAAATTTGTGACAATGAAATTCCAAAGCAAAAGTTCTAGTAGAGTTCATTGAAATGGTGATACAAAGTTTCTTCCAAAGTTAGTATTTTATTGGCCTATTAGTGGGAGCTCAGTCCATCCTTGTGAATTCTAAATCAAAGAGGGTACAGTGTTAGCACAATGTCCTGGGTGCTGGAACAGGGTTCTGGGTAAACAATACCCTTTGTCAGGTGCATTTAGTGTGGATTCACTCGTAATTAATTAGAGCGAATTCAGTGCTGAAACTTTATGTTTATTAGGAATTCTGATCTGAAATGCACCGGCTTGCTGCATGTGGCTGGAGTTGGGTGTATTATAATGACTATAAGTAATGGTGAACTGCAATTTGTAGCCGGATTACAAGGTGACTACAGCAAGGTATCTACAAAGTAGCTGTTGTTTAATGCGACTACTTGCATTTAAACTGTGTACCTTGGTGACATAAGGTGCAATTTAATGTGCTTGGTTTTATTATTCCGATATATTTGAAAGCGCATAATAATAATAAATTAAGCAGTTTCATTTCTCTAAGTGTTGAGCCCTGTATTAATTTAGCGATAAACTTAGATACCCATATGCAAAGTCTGAATCTTTGTAATTAAAATTATTAAATTATCATCACAACTTAAGCCTCGATGACATTGAGCGAGTTTACAAGCTACTATCTAGGAAATTCACTATCTGTTAGTAAACTCGCTCAGTGTCATCGTATTACTTGCTAACTAGCAGATTGTGGACAAGCTACGAAAAAAGTTGAGAGGTGGTCAACTTTACCCGCTACTACCGCCCAAAATGGTGGCCCACCAACAGCTGATTTCGTAATTGTCAGAATTAGTTCGCGCGGGAGCCGTAATTCTCGCTACTGGCTAGCGTATGGCGCTAGCTGCAAGCTCAAGGTTTTTACAAAATTTCGAGAATGAGTAGACAGTTTTGTGGGTCACCATGACAATCTCACTCGCCGATTCACCCGCTTTTAAACTTACCGGCTAGTCGCTCAATGAAATCGAGGCTTTAGAGCAAACCCTAAAATCTTTTCAGTTGGAAGACGGGTATGGGTACCGTTATTGAAATTGTTGTATGCTGATTGTTATGGAGCCATTTATTGAATAACTCACACCCCTGCCATAGGTCGCCCCAAGTGGTTCGTTACGTTTGGTGACTTAGCAGGGATGCCCGAGTTCATGGAGTGAGGTTTGTCTAGATCTTGGCGGTGAATGCGTTTGCCTACCTACTGCGTGGCAGGACGGTTCGGGAGAGAGCTTTGGACGGAGACCTATTGACCTATCCTGCCGGACTCTCTCGACTCGCCTTACGCCGCATTAGGAGGGTGGAGTCATGCGTCCGTCACTTCTGGACCCATTAACCCCGGATTCCTTTCCTTCACACATTTTTCCCAGAATTTTCTCTCCTTCCTTTCCATAAAATCCAAAGGTAAGATAGGCCCCGAGGGATTTTTTTTGTGGAGCTAATGTTAAAAAAAGACGTGAAAAATCACAAATCCAATTTTGACAACGACAATTAAAACTATTTTTATGTATTGCTTGTCTCAATTTTTTAAGTAAACAGGCCAATTCTAAAAATAATAAATCAGTGTTCAGAGCACATTGAACAATAATTACAGACAGACACACAACCGAAATAACATTTTTAATGATTAATAAATGCCGGTAAAATTGAGATAATTTCGACGCTGGAAAGGAAAAAATGTATGACTAAAGCGCCATACATCCGCGACAATAAAGATGAACCTACCCAATAAGTATATGATGTAAAATAAAACAATAACTTTGTAAGCACCACTTTCATTTTTTATACTTTTTGCCGATCGAGTTCCGCTACAACCGTAGCTTTTTCAGGGCAGTATGCTCTATTAAAGTTTAGTTACATAATATGTTTTAAATAATAGGTTTAAAACAAAATGGGCTAGACTCCTCCAGTGAGGGAAGAAGTAGGCGTAGATGAAGAATTGGGAAGGGAAAGGGAATATTCTTTGTCAATAGGGAATAACCTAAGTATTGGACTTTACTTTAAATTTATTTAAAGAAGTTAAAAAACACGGATTTGCTTCGAATTTAATTGACGTTTTGAAAATTGTAACTGATTGTATTAAAACTATACATCGAAAAAGTACCTACCTATAATGTAGATAATATTTTTCAACTGAAAATTATTTTATTAATAAATTCTATATCTTAAAAGTGTATTTCTTTTCATAAAATTACTCAGGGTTAATCTTGATAAGATTTTTTCATTTTTCAAGGATCAGCGTTGTTTTTTTCATTTGAAGGAAGCGTTTTTAACCAGATTTGCTAACACAATATCCCGTGATTTTTCACGGGTCTGCGCTTTTATTTAAATATTACACAAATCATCATCGCTTATGGTATCTAAAACACAAAATTAGTACAGGCTTTTCGGAGAATTTTAACAATTCATCAAAATTCAAGGTTAATTCTCAAGTTCTGTGAAAGTCGTGTTCAAGTTCTGTTATTATATCAGTGTGGGCCAATCGCTTAACAAAACTGAAATAATAACAGAAATGTAATAGGACTTTCATAGAACTTGAACAGAACAGAACTTTACCGGTGCTGTTACCGCATATTATTTTAAATGATTAAATTGTGATAAACCCAAATCAACGAAATTGATTTGGAAATTGATTTGAACCCGCGACCTTCGGATTGCTAATCAAGAACCTTAACCCTTGACCACGAAGGCCGTGCTCTAAACGCTAACTAAATTATTACAATCATTAAAACAAAATAAATTCAATGCCAAATTCTGATAATAATAAATATAAAATAAATAAACATAAAGTAAAGCTGAGTTAATTCAACGGGCAATTGTATCGCAGCGATGGGAGGGAGCGTGGGGTGGGATGGGTCGGGTGAGGTGGGGTGCAGAGTTATCTGGTCGTGTGGTCATCTTGTCAGTGCTTGGGACTGGTGGCACTTTACGCATCATAAATGTCGTCAAAGTATATTGTTGCGTACTGCAAGAAATGTGTGCCATGTTACTGTGGAGAATGTGTGTTTTGAAAGCATTGCGCAGTGGGCGATGTTACGTGAAATAATACCATTGTAGTAGAAACCAACAAAAAATTTAAAATTTTAATTTTTACTATTTTTAAAAATTCGGAAAAGATAAAAAATAAATTAAAAACATCAATTCTTTTTTTGAGTAGCCGCCAATTTGCGAGAATTTTTTTTACAATTTTCTTGGTTCCTACCATAATGACTTTTGTATTGATAAATAATTTACTTTTTTTATTTTTCAGATGACCAGAAGGGTGGAAATCGTGACAGGATTGACACGTTTTTTCCTCCCCCCTCTACTTCAACAGGGTGTAACTTAGTGAAAAAAGAATTTGTGACTTCTTAATTATAAAAAATTGTGTGGTTAAAATATAAATATTTTTTTAACGATCATCAAAAACCGCCCGAAATTCGGACAAATAGACTAGAATACCCCCTTAAAGTTGTTTTATTTCAGCTCAACAGAGCAGTGATTGTAATATTCTGTACGCTATATAAAATTATACGCCCATAAAATACATGACATAAAATTGAATACAAAATAAAATAGTATAACGTATTTAGCTCTAATACTGGTTAGCCATTGTTATATGTTTTTTGTTCTTTGTTTGCTCGAAAAAATAATTAAACACATTTATATCACAAGAGTGATGATTGGCGCACTCTTTGGACTAGCAGAGACACTGAAATAGTTCAAAAACTGCTAAATTATCATGATCGGCTACAATGGATCAGAGACCATTAATATTGATTCAATTTTTTCAAATATGACAACGGCTCTTGTAATCTGGCAGTAGGTATACATTTCATGATGACTAATACCAAACCAAAGGTGTAACTGTGTTACAAAATTAATTGATTCGAGTGTATATAAAATATTTTTTCTCTGATAATTTCTTTGAAACTACCCTCATAGTTGTATATATTCTGCAAATCAAATTTGTGTACTGTTGTAATCAATAATTTTAAATATTACATTTCAAGTTGGCACGACTATGGGAGTTGGTAAAGATTGGAATTGCGAAGGACTCACTTACAATTTGTCTGCTGATATTCTTGTTGCTAAGAATCGTTCTACTGGCCTTGAGGGATACTGATACACTGCACAATCGCATATAAGAGATTTCTCAATTGTAAACACCAAGGGAGTACGAGGTGGTCACTACACAAATTTCGTAATTGAGTCGATATTAAATTGAACTGAGAGAGTTGTTCATTGCACGGGTTTCATTAATAAAATGTTCCATGATGTATTGTTGCAAATTCCAGGTAAATTAGGTAAATTGGCCACACACTATCAGATAGGGATAGGTTCTTAAAAAACAGGTTGGTTGGAGGAAGGGAGATGTATAACCCTTATCCTGTCCGAATTTGTTTAATTATTATGTGATTATCTTAATTCCCTTGTTGTTTTCTTTTAACTGATCTGGCATAGGAATAATCAGTTTCGATCACTCACTATGAAAGTCGAAGAAATAAAATTAGTAACGTTCTGTAACTAACTAACTTGTATTGAACGACTTTTGTGGTCAAGGGGTTAGGCTTTTGACTTTGATTTTGGAGGCCGCAGGTTCAAAACTCGGCATGCATAAGTAAATTTTACTTAAATAATTTGTGTTGTTAATTACAATTAATTCATTATAAATGATGCATGTATGTATAGTACATTTGTGGCACCTTCCAGAGCCGAAAATACTCTCAGCATAGACCTGGTGAAAGACCACTATTCAGATTTGAAAAGTTGCTTGAAATGGCTTCAACCATATTTTTATTCATCTTTATTAATTCTAGACTTACAATTTTTGATGTTCTATGCCTGTCTCATTAGGAAAATTTGTGTTGAGAGCAGGCGCTTAACAACACGAGCAGTTTATAATAAAAATAATAACCGTTTGTATAATAAATAATAGGTTTGTATAATAAATAATAATATGGTATAATAAATAATAATTTTATAATAAATAATAGCAAGTTTCTCAACCGTCTGGGGACCAGACGGTTGAGAAACTTGTGCGGTATTCGCATTAAAAATAATAATAATAAATTGTTTTCCAATATGCCTTCCACTGTCAAATTTTTTCCATCTGCTCAAGAAAGAATTTTGGTATGTAAAATTATTTGATCAACTTCACAAGAGCAGCGATTAAATCGGCTATACTAAAATATTATATGATAGTTCGAGCGTCATGACAACAGGATAACTCTGGTCATCATGTTTTAAAGGTCTATCCGACAGATATTGGTAATTACATGGTTCCATGCTAACTGAGAATAAAGTCAACTCAACCTCCTTTAAAAGTTATTAAAAGCTATGAAAAAATAATTTTAAATTAACCGATAACCCTAACCTAACGTAACCTATTTAACCAATTTTTATATATTTTTTTACCACTCTAAATGAGTTATCTGAGATGGTTCTGAGTTGGTTTCATTCCGAGTTGTCCGGTTACCTAATTATGTATAAGGTCCATAGTGGGTACCAACGTGCAGTGTTTTGAGAGACAGAGAGATTTTGAGACCAGAATTGGTAGGATGCTGGCCTCCAGGTCATCCATACACACTCACTCCTGATTTGAAGAGATTTTAGTCTAGATTAAAACGTAGTGTTTTGTTGTAAAGAGTGGTTCACAATATTTGTATTTAATTGTCGATAAATTCTTATATCCACTCGAACTCCGGCATCCAGATCTGCAGATGTTCGCTTCTCATGACGATCAGTTTGTACGGGGCTGGCCATGGGCCAAGATACCTCTACTAAACGTGATGTGGATAGCGATAAACTTTCCTGCAATTAATAATAAAAGCAAACAAACTGCAACGATGAAAATGCAGCTGCCAGCATCAGGATTAAAATGCATCGTAAATTCGAATTAAACTGTTTTTCATAAGGAACTGAATAACCTCTTTATATTCTGGCAATCACCTGGTAGGAAAATTACGGCAATTTGTTCTACTTATTTATAAAGTAGTCCAACCATCCCACGGTTTCAAATAACCTGACGATATTTGATTTGTTCTACTACCATCACAATAAATGTGAAATATGATAAATGGGTAGGAACCTTCTGCGATGCATTGAATGGTTCGCAATTGACCATCTACCCGACCAGTGTGAGTTTATTTTCTTATTAATGGAAGAAGAGAAAAGAAAAAAGGCAAGAGGGGTGGGTAGGAATCTAGGGGTGAGTGTATCCAAGAGGAACTTGTGAATTAATTCCTCCTAATGCGGCGCAATTGCGTTGGTTAGGCCAAGAGAATCCGGCTGAAGAGGTGAAGGGTCTCTTCCGACACGGCCCGCCACCTTGCTTTGATGGTGATGGTAGTCACCCCTGCTAAATCGCCAAAGTTAGCGTGACGTACGGCAGAGGTGTTGGTTATCCAATAAATGGATTCCGGGGCGGTGGTACCCATACCCGCCTCCCAAATCATGTC
This sequence comes from Glyphotaelius pellucidus, assembly GCA_936435175.1. Taxonomy (NCBI): domain Eukaryota; kingdom Metazoa; phylum Arthropoda; class Insecta; order Trichoptera; family Limnephilidae; genus Glyphotaelius; species Glyphotaelius pellucidus. The sequence continues at coordinate 6,441,197 of OW386553.1, read as the reverse complement.
ATGTCTTTCTCGGTTGTCCTCAGAATATTCTTCTTCTTTTCATCTTCATGTTCCAGACACTATTTTTTCGGGGTTGTCCCTTGCTTAAACAAGTTTATCATATGCGGAAACGAGTTTGCCCATTCCCGTTTCCGTTTAAAAATCGGATGCCCTTGTGGCTGCCGTGGATATATGGAGCTGTTCACACATGTCCGATACGATTAAAAACGGATCCGGCAAGTTTTCTAAGGTCAGCGCAGCACGTCCGATCAAAAATCGTGTCGGAACTCGTTCACTCGTTGGTTTTTATGAAGCTGTTCACAATTGCCGCCTTGTAGCTCCACTTTGCACAAAGAAGCATGCGCGCAGCATCTGCATAATCATTCGACTTTGTGTCGTTCCCTTTTTTAAACGAAATTGTGAAGAGGGCATATTGAACAAGGCATATTGAAGGGCAACAGGAACAGTCCGACACCCGATTTTTTGACGTTCCGTTTTTCAAACGGAGTTGTAAACAGAGCTTCCGAAGCCCGGTTTTTGGTCGTCCGATTTTTAAATGGAAGTGTGAACGAGCTCTTATGCGGAAAGAGTTTGTTTTATACGGAAACGGTTTGTTTCATACGAAAACGAGTGTGTCTTATGCGGGAATGAGGTTGTCTTACACGAAAAAGATATTGTCTAATGGAAAATGAGTTTGCCGTCATTTTTACACATGCGAACCATCTAAAAGTCTCTTATCTCAGATGAAGTAGATATAAGTCAATGAGTTTTAGTCTACCTCTCATTTTAGTTCATGTTATATACATTTTTACTTTTTCACACTTTGGTCGGAGTAGTTGCAATATTATTTAACAAAATTGAGAGCAGAGGTTATCAGTTTGAGTCTTCGACCATTGAGTCCTTGACTAATCTGGCTCCTTAGCCCACTTGGCCACAGTGCAAAAGGTTCAATGATCCAAGTGTTGTTTGCATAATTACCTTTCGGCTTAGTAAGCGGAGTTCCCACCTACTGACCCAAATGTCAGACGTACAATCCCGGCAGAAGCTTAAGGTTAAGTCTATTTACAAAACAAAAAACCCAAATACTTGCCAAAACTCAAACGGTGAGAAACAAATTGAGAAAAAGAAACGTGAGTAATTTACATTTCCTTTTTTACAGTCCTGCTTGGCGTAATGTAAACTTTAGGAAAAACCGATTACATAAATATTGAACTTATGAAATTATCGAAGTGAAAACTTTTTAGCACCGATGTGTTTTGAAACTCGATGAAACGGAAATGAGCGATGCATTTATACCATATAGCCTGCGAGAGAATGAGAAAGCAATAAAATATTTATTTAATTCAAGTGTACTCGTTTCTAAATAGTACGTTAAATCCACAGTCTCACACAATGCTCCTTTGGTGTAGTGGTATAACGCGCCTGATAAACCTCAGCAGCCAGACATTTAGCGGACCAAGGATCGAATCCTACGAAATCCAAAAAAAAAAATTTATAATTTTTGTTAGATCAATATCCAATCTTCAAACCACTCCAAAATGAACATGCAAAGGAAAGCACAAAAGAAGACGATATTTAAACATTTAAAAAACCATTAGGCATTGTACACTTCAGGTCATAGTGGAGAATTAGGCGGTTGTTTGGATGAGTGCCAGTGACGACATGAGAAAGAAAAATTTAAAAAAAAAAAACAACAACAACCAAAATGTCACCGGAGGTCAGAATTACATTAACATGTTTAAACCAGTATTTGACCAACGTTAACAATTAGTAATCGCTGTTAAAGTTGCTCAAGTATATTGCTTAACACCCTGAATATTATATTTTTTTCTATGTTTACTATTTGCCTTTGCTTTGGCCTTTTTTGAGTTTCAAGTTGCCTTATTCAAAGTCTTTCTTCTTTTCGAATAAGCCGAATGAAACAAAATTAGCTTTAAACTTATATTTCACAGCTTCATTGCAAGTACCTGTGACATATTACCATATACAATTTGAAAGATATCGAGGATACAGAAAGACGAAGAAGAGTAATATAAGAAAAGTGATTAGATTAGGAATGCTGTCAAGGCATTTTCACTTTTGCAGTCCAAACTTAAAAAGAATAATATTCAAGACATTCTGCACATCGCTGTATACGTCAGAACTGTGGGTAGATTACACTGCATTCCAATGACAAAAGCTAAAAGTCGCATACATTATTGGTTATCGCCACCTCTTCCGCCTACCGAGATACTGCAGCGCTGCTACTAGAGGGGCGAGTGCACACTTTCAGAGCACTTCCCCGCCAAAGCAGGGGAAGCTTATCGCGCAGACTAGGCCAATCGAAGAATACAATCAACACTGCATGATTGGGTAGATGGAATCTTTTCTGATGGCCCTCTGGAGACGGGAGACGGTCAAATATCCTCTATAAACGGCTGCTTGCATTCATTTTTGTGTTAAATATTCTTCTCTTTTTTATTTTCATATTGGTCATGCCTATTCGTTTTTATTTTATGTTTGTCTATTTTCTTGTTTTGTTATTACAAAATATGGAATTGCATTGCACTACACCCTTGCATACATTCTGGAATAACTATTATTAATATAAGTTGTAAATTAAATTGTGAAGTTGAATTGTAAGTGGAATTGCTGTAGGTGTAAATTAATATAGGTTGTAAATGAAATTATGACGCTCGAATGTTGATTTAAAAATTCCAGACAAATAAACTCTTTGATTTTTTTTTCTCGCCAAAGCTCAGCGTTACAAAGTGTTTGCCTCGTCAACAAACAGATTTCCTGCTTCGCAGTTCACTCGATCTTGTAAAAATAGTTTATTGCATCCTCTGCAATAATAATTGCGTGATATTCGCTTGGCAGGCGTTCAATTATTTAGGTAAGCACAATGTCCCTTCATTAATTATTGTCTCTGCGGTGATCTAATCCTCTTTGCCTGTCCCTGTACCGACGCTATTCAGGCACCGCATCTTCGGGCTGACAGCAGCTCACGCCTGACAAAGGTATCCGAGGTCCGCTCTCCATCGGGCTGCAGCTAAACTCAGTGCCGAATTGGGTCGAAATCAAATCGAAGCATGAAAATAACGTTATTATTTGGAACTGCCATTATGTTTTCTCCTCGGCATAATATCGCTTTTGGGAACAACTCGTACATTTCTCAAAGAAATCGTAATGTCTGATAATAAATCGTAATGTAATGATCTGTTCCCATCATGGTGATAAATATTATCTCATCGGTATTATAAAGGAGTAACACCACGCTTTACATTCAAACAATTAAAACGTACACCTTTACGAAAACAAACTTTCCAACCGCAATTTGAAAAAAAATTATGAAACGTTGGGAATTTTTTATTCATTATTTTTAGATGAAACGACAAAAGGTAAATTGACGATAATATTTATAAAAAATTTGTCTAATAAAATATGTGTGTGTTTTTATTTTTTTGTTATCAGTAATTTTAGTCAGAAAAAAAAATAAGGTAAGCCATTTTTAAATCTGTTATATTTGCAGTAAAAAATTTTATATTTTTAAAATTAAATTTCTATTTTTAATTATAAAATTTGAAAGCGCATTTCATCACCTTGCGATATTAGTTTTAATTTTTTAAGTACGTTTAGAAATATTTATTTATTTGGATTTTACTGCAAAGCGGAAATATTTTGAACTTCCGACAAAATATGCCCGAGGCCTGAGGGTTAAAACATTTTTTATGGTTTTTTTTTTAATCTAAACGCTTAATTTGAGAGTTATACTGACGATCAATAATTTTAACGAAAAATAAAAAATATTGACCAGGAATGTAAGCAATTATATTGTTTGTTCTTAGTTCATTTCTTTTGCAAGTTACCACAAGTGTACGTGTCAATATTCTCACAATCTAACCAATTTACTAATTATGTATTTCTAGTGCACTTTATGAAAATGACAATCGACCGGTCAGAGGCTGAGTTGGCATCAGGTCTAATTTCCAATCGGGCGTCCATGACCCCTATTCCGATTTCCATGGTGGACGAGGCTCCTCCACTCTTCGCAGTTCTGCAATGTCTCTTGGCGACTCCAGCGAAATGGTGACCTTCCTTTGCTTTTTCTGCCTTCCACTTTGCCAGTGACTATTAGTTTCTCCAGTCCTCAGATTGGCGAGTAAGTGTCCAAAGCATATTAAAATGCGTTGTAGGCCGATAGTTGAAAGCCTATTGCAGATGCCTAGCTCTTTCAGAATCGATACATTTGTGCGTCTACCTAAGAATTTTTCTCCAGGACCACAATTCTTGGTCGTGTATCCACTTTATTTTGCTGGTCCTTTTCGCTGGTCAATTTGTCCACACCGTATAGAAATATGGGGAAAATCAGCGCCCGGACGTGTAATACAAGTCAGTAACAAATTCAATGCACACTGCTCTGTAACTACTTTTATAGTACTTACTTATTTTATATATGTTATTTTTGTGTACATTTTTCGTTCATAACAAACACACGTACACTTATAATAGCTGAAAGAAAGCTTTAAAATACAATTACAATTGCAGAAAATTAACTGTTTTTATATTATTTGATTAAAAAAATGTTTTACACCACTGCCATCGGTATATTTCTAATACTTCAGCTGCACTGGAACCATGTTTTGAGAGGTATTGTGACAATAATTGCTGAATCGTTTACTGTAAGCCTGAGCCCAAATACTAATCTGCTTGTTGAACTTCTTTGTACAACTTACTTATTAAATACTTATACCTACTTGTGTTGTGCCTGCTTATGTCTTTCATGCTCAATTTATTATTTATATAATACATACTTGTTATGATGCTCCTGTATAACTTACCAATGTTAAAAAAGCCTTCAAGGCATATATAAATGTATAAATAAATTACTATACCTGTTATCAAACATTATTTATTTCGGCTCTTCAATTCATTTCTTCCCCGAGTGCAGCACTGCATCCATGCGATACGTTGCGGGGGACAAAAGAAGATAATATTGGCTAGCAGCCACGAGCCTGACAAAAGGATAAACAGAAGGAAGTGACGAAAGCGCAGATCGGTTTGTTTACAAACATTGGCAGGTTGGCTTCAAAGTTCACGGCCTTAGATCTTCAAGATATGTAGGCACCCCGTTTGCTGGAAGACTAATAATACGATCGTGCATACACACACCAGCATGCCTCTTCAAACACAGAACGGCTTTTGACAATGTCCAAACTGCTCGGAATACAAGAACCAAAGGGCACATCTCTTACGTATCCCTTTAGCTAAAACAATTTTCGGACAAAGAAATTTTAGATACCTTTACAAAAAAGAAATGCAATGCACTTCACTGGCTATTTGATAGAATACAACAAATTTTTTTTTTTAATATGTAATTAATTAAAACAGATATTAAGTCTTGGATGATCAGCTAAGTCGGTCTAGCATTGAAGATTTTATCAAAACCAATTTATAAGCATGCATTTTCAATAGTGCAATGCTGGTTGTCTTTTATTTTAAATCTGTCTTTGTGTTGTTATCAGAATTTGTGTCGTAAACTGCCTCTGTTATAGACTACTGCTACTGCTCTTAACAGGAGTTCCTAGTGAGGCAGGCGTAGCACGTATCCAACTACAATACGAGTAGAAATAATAAAGTTAAACAATAAAAATATCCGCGTATATTACATTAGACAAACTTAAATAAAGATTTAGTTAATAATATTGACTAACACCCTTCCAAATTTTTTTTTGTTCTCCCCATGCCAATCGAAAGTGGTATTCCGCACAATGATCACTCGTCCATTAAAGAGATATTATACTGGGTTTACGCTTGAAAAAGTAGGGATAATTATTGGCATTCTATCCAAGAGAAATATCCTGATAGATTCGATAATTAGTATTTTATGGTACAACTTTGTTTATTTCTTCAAAATAGGCATATTTACTTTGGGGTGTCATCATTAATTTAATGAAAAACAAATACCTTTGTATAACACCACTATTTTATTAACAATATCAACATGTTTCGAAAACTATGTTTTCTTCGTCAGGATAATAAGTCAATAATAAATAACAAAAGACAAACAAGTATAGACTAATTAGAACATAGACAAAATATTAGAAAGGAGAGGTGATTAATTACCTAAAATATATCATAAAAAACAATTATATAAAATAAAATATAAAAATTATTTTAGAATGGGTAAAAAATTACATTAACATAATAAAAAATCTTTTAAAAGGAAAACAAGAAGTCTAAATAAGTCTAAATAATAATCAGCGTTTCATACCTTACTAAGTAGACTAATTAATGTTCCCCTATCTTTAAGAAATTTTAAAACAGAATTAAATACAATTAAACAAATTGCAATAAATAACGGTTATTCTACACAATTAATAGATAATATGTTAAACAAAAAATATAAGAAAAAGTTTTTTAGATCTTTTGTTTATCCACACGTAGTTGACAAGAATAATAATTGGAGAAAAATTGTATTTTTAAATAATAACACTTCAAATTTGATAATTAAAAACATGCCAGATAATATCCAACCAGCTTTTTACGCCAATAACAAATTAAAAAATTATATATTAAATAACAAGGACAAAGGTGTGTTTTTGAACAAATCTAGGGTTTATAAATTAATTTGTAATGATTGTAACTTTTTTTATATTGGGAAGACTTCTAGAAATTTTAACATTAGAGTTAAGGAACATCTAAGATGTTTAAATAATAATAATTATTCAGAATTTGCAAACCACATTTTGGAAACAGGTCATTCTTTTGATATTAATAAAGGTTTAAAAATTTTACACACTAACACAACGGGTATACAATTAGATAATTTAGAAATTTTAGAAATTAGAAAAAGTGTTAATAGTAAATTAAATATTATAAATAACCAAACGTTGTTTAAAAATAGCCATCTTTTAAATTTATTTTCGTATTAATACTTATATTTATAATTATTTATTTTGTTATTTAGACTTCTTGTTTTCCTTTTAAAAGATTTTTTATTATGTTAATGTAATTTTTTACCCATTCTAAAATAACTTTTATATTTTATTTTATATAATTGTTTTTTATGATATATTTTAGTTAATTAATCACCTCTCCTTTCTAATATTTTGTCTATGTTCGAATTAGTCTATACTTGTTTGTCTTTTGTTATTTATTATTGACTTATTATCCTGACGAAGAAAACATAGTTTTCGAAACATGTTGATATTGTTAATAAAATAGTGGTGTTATACAAAGGTATTTGTTTTTCATCAACTTTGTTTAAACTATTTTTACCATCGCGTTGTAGAACTATCGTAAATACGAGAATATAAATACAAGTGAGCAAATGAAAATTTTAATGTGTGTAGATATGTTTGTTTGTTCATTTGTTGTAATATATTGTATTTTATTGTAATAAGTTTTGAAGGTCGTACAAATCAATGTAATATTTTGTAACATTTAATTAAATGAAGACAATCTCAATTAAGCGAATCTCAATCAAAAATCTGGAAACAGAAAAAGAGATTGGCACCTCTGGGACTCGAATCCAGGACCTTCGGCTTTCCGGGCCACTGCGCTAACCACTGCGCCAAGGTGTCGATATCCGATTCGGTCATTTTTAACTGTATCATACTTCGACTACAAAAAAACACCAGCAATGTCTTCATTTTCTTAACGCATATTTTATTCGCTGCTATCTGTATGTACGATTGTAAGATTTGAAAAAAAAATTATTTGCGTACGCCGGATTTGAACCCGGGTCCTTCAGATTGCTAGACTAGAGTCTTACCCCTCGACCACGTACATAATGTATTTAATATAAAAGTACGAATCTATGTTTAAATTTCATCTATCGAACCAACATTCTTTTACACATCCAGAGTTAAATAGTTTTAAAAAAAATTACGAAAGCATGCTTATAATGTAATATAGAAATATGAATGTGTTTTTGCTTGCTTGCTTGTTTTGTTTGTCCTTTATGTATTGTTATATTAAGCACAGGAAATGTTTGAAACTTTAAAAAATCTCATTACAATGAAATATGCACCGAGATGCATTGATCCCTTCGGCACCGGTGCGTAATCGAGAAACAAATGAGATCGGGTCGCTTCTACCACTCGTTCAAGAGCCCGGCTGTGGAACGGTTTGCCAGCCTCTGGGTTTCCTCCCTTCTTCAATATCGGTCTCTTCAAGTCGCATGTTCATTTTTTCTTCTCTTCAAAGCACACCCTCCACACAGCATCCCCAAAGAAGACGTAGGCTCGTAGAGAAAAAAAATTTAAATTAAGATTTTGGTTGAAAAAAATAAGCGATTACATAAATTTCGCGGAATTATTTTAATAAAATAATGAAAAAATAATAAAAACGTAAAAGCCCAGCTCTAATATTTGAGATTCTTAATTTTCCTCGAGGCCTCCTATGTGAAGGTAAAAAAATGACATTTTCCCTCCAGCATCACATGCTCAGATCCAAAGAACAGTCAATTGTCTCATTGAGACAGTTTTTCAGAGAACATTACAGCTTGACTGTCTAAATCTTGGTGCAAAAAGCAAGCAAAAAAGTAAAAATATATGAAGCAGTCATTCCAACACAATTTAAAACTGAGGTTTCCAGTCATGCCAACAGCATAAAATATTTAATTAGTGTTTTAAACCATATTGTATGCAAATCATCCTTTACGGTGCAAAGTCTACCACTAGTTTAATTCGTTCATTACTTGTTTACGGTTTGTTTGCATAACGTCAAAGCTTGGTTACGGAGCTTCGGTAATATTTCACGAATCATGACTCATTTGAAACTTGGGTCGTTTTTCATCAATGATGTCATCGCGTGCCGGCCGCAGGGATGTCCTAAGCCGAACCCGATATACGAAACAAAGGATTGTTATTTAAAAGTGAAAATTGTTAGGTTTTATAAGTCTAGTTCATGTTATAACCAAGCTTTTCGATTGCTTTGCTAGCAGTAAATACACTGAGCATGCAGTTTTAACCTCGTTGTAACGCACACATTTTTTCTGACAACGACGTAGGTATGCAACAGGAAAGACGGAGCTCTCTGCGGCAAAAAGACTTTCTAAGGCTTGACATTTCGAAGGGATCTACAGTATTGATGATGCTGATTGGGAATCAATAATTTTTGATACGAAAGCAGTTTTGATGGGCTTTTGAGCCACAAAATAACTCGTTCATGTTCATATGAAACGTGTTAAAACAAAGACGATGATCTCCAACATTAGCGTAAAATGATATGTTAGAAATGGCAGTTAAAAACCCATTCCGCAGGTTTTTGCTGCTAGGCCCTGCGGGCGGCTTTTGATTCGGCTTCGCCCAGTTTGAGTGACCATTTTATAAATCCGATCGGAACTGGTTCCAAAAATAGCCGGTTCCTCGGATTCTCTGGGATCCAGTGGCAGCTAGTCACCGGGTCAAAGTAACCACGACAGGCAATGACGTCGCACATAATATATAGGTGCGTGGTATTAATACTCACAACTTTTTTTACATGAGCTCCTCACAGGAGGCCCTGAGGAAAATAATTTCCCACAGGGCCTATGTCATCCTTGGGGATGACATAGACCCTGCCAGTCATAGCACGGGGACAACTGCCAGTCACAATAAAAGTCATATTCTCAATCTCTCAATATCCCGAGAGATTAACGAAATTACAAATCCAAACAAAGCTTTTTACGTAAGCGGCGCCATTTTTTGGCATTGCTTTAATTCGGTTCTTTTACAAAAGTAGATTTGTATACAAACTCCATGTGCGAAAACGGTTTTGCGTAAGGCGTGGCGTCAGAATTGTATTCTTGATAAGATTCTTAAATTTCAACCGTACAGTCGCTAGGCTATTAATACTGGTGCATGATGAAGATTTATAACTAAATAATTTACCAATTAATCGCTATAAAATATAGCGTACGGGGAAAATCCAAAAAAAAAATATGAGAAGAAGTGGAGACTACCGCCTTTGTTTTAACACGCCTCGTACAAATATTGACTTGCAACAAGTTGGATCACTTGAAAGGGTCATTTTCGATTTATTTGAAAGCAATCTCTGCCGTTATTAAGAGGCCCGATTACTATATTTTTCTTTACTTCTCATATTCTGTGTTGAGACCTATCTGACGTGCTCCACAACATCGGCTCAGCGCCAATTTAACTGTTGAATTTCAACTCATAAACCAGTGACACGCCAAGCCAGCCGTTTATTTTTAATTTACTAAGCATTAAACGGATTGAGAAAAAACGGTTAAACTTTCGAACAACTTTTCTGTTTTAGGGTTTATAGTAAAGGGATTATCCGACATGACGTTCTAAGATAACAAATGCACGTTTTATTGCGCCTAGTTGTATAAACAGCATTAAATTCACTGTGCGTTTACTATGGCCTCGTTAGTGGGTTGTAATTCGTGGTATCAGAATCCCAATGATTGAGACTACTTGAAATATGTTGGGAAACTACCAAATAAGATACCGGTCCGTTGTGATTACAAGTTGCTTTATTTACGATGGATATTTAATTGGACCAGACGTCCTTACTTTCGTTTTGTTATTCTATCGCTGCGGGCGTGAGACTGATAGCGTCTGCCCGACTACCAGATACCTTCGGCTATCATCGGAACCGTTCGTACATTAGTCATGAACTACGATAGATGATAATTGTTCTTAAATAACACTTAATTTTTATTTTATTTATTTAAACTCCCACAGGGCTTTTTACATAGAAAGCAGTACACGTTTTTTGAAGTGAAACTTCTATAGCGGCGTTAGTGATTAGAAATTCGAATGAAACGGAAACACGTCACGAAAATGTATTATTTGTGTCGTTTCTAATATAATGCGGTAATTACGCGCGTCAGCTTTTCTTTGGATAGCGCAGTGGGCGAGGCGTTCGACAAGTCTCAGTGGCCGGGATAACAGACATCAAGCGGACGGAGGTTCAAATCCTACCAAATCCAGAAAAAATAAACTTTTATATTTTTTTAAATCAATATCCAATCTTCAAACCACTCCAAAATTAACAGGCGAAAGAAAACGACATCTAGCGATTCCGAATAAAAAACCATTAATATTAATATGATGACCTACTGTATAAGAAAAGGTGTACTGGAATTCAACGACAAAAATATGGAGAAAATCATCCTTCACTAATTAACTAACAGGCAGAGAGGATAGACCGCCAAACAATTCTGTCTTGGCACACTCTCCTTGTCTCGTTCACATTCATACATCGTCTCACTATTATTTGCTCTTCTATTATTCTGACTCTTGACGTGGACCGAATCAAATATCTGATTCACTTGGTCGGGCTTTTTTTTTAAACATATATTTTTTTATATATAAGCTCCACACAGGAGGCCAACGAATCAAGTGGCCACACACTCAGACGACCAGGTTCGAATCCTATTAAGTCCAAAAAAAATAAATGTTTTTATTTCTGTAAATCAATATCCAATACTCAAACCACTCCAAAATAAAATGGCGAAAGAAAACGACATCTAGGGTGTCCGAAGAAGAAACCAAAAATATTAAGATGTTGACCAAATGCATATGAAAAGGTGCAACGGAATTCGACGACACAAATATGGATACAATCTTTCTTCACTAACTAACTAATTATCACAGCGTTTCTCCGCAAGGGTAGGCAAAGAGGACGGACCGCCAAACAACTCGGTCTTGGTTTTAGTTTTCGTCTTCTTCAATGATATATATCATATTATTTGTTCAATTTTTTAAAATATTAAGTTATCGTTGAGAATTGAAAATTTGGGTACAAATGCTAAGAAATATTATTTTCTGTTCATAACGAAGCATCATTGAAGCTTGAGTATTCCGCACGACAAAATAATATTTATGAATTCGAATCTTTGGTTACCCTAATATCAAAGATCGTTTTCAATTATTTTTTCATTATTCAAAGTGCTCCAGGCGGGAAATTCTTCGGCTGAGAGAGGAAAGCTGTTGAAAGGTTATAAAAGCTCAAAAATGTGTGCAAAAACTTGCGTGTCCCTAATTCTCATTTCACAGCAATGAGTACACGTGTTTCCAATATAGCGGAGTGCTGAAAAACGAGCTTGGTTCATTTCCTACAAGCAAAAACTTGTGAGCATTAAATTAGCTTAAATAATCAAGTGATTATTACACGTGCGTTTCATGTTCATCGTTTGCAGGGCAATTAATTTATTTTGTTTTGCTTATCTACATTAGTTTGTTTACATTGTAATTTCACAAATATTTCAAAATTGGTGCCCAAAATAGCTGATTTGCTTTATTTACCTCGAATAATAATGTTTCGTCCATAAATTTCGTATGTGTCAGCAGACTGCGAACGATGGACACAATACATGTACTATAATATAAGTATAATATTTATAAATTGTTGTGTATTTTGGTAGACAGCAGTCAATTTGTGGTTTGACATATTAATGAAGTAAAACAATAAATTCATTTCATTTCATTATGACCGACCGGTTTTGCTTAACGCAAGCAACAATTCTGTACATTTTGTCTTATCTTTTGCATTAAGCAGCTTTACGAGACAATTACAACCAAAAGTGCGTTAACAGCTGTCAAATTTGTGTGATTTTCTATGGATTGTTTCTATACCTGTCTGGTGTTTAATGTATTAATTACATACTTCAAAATACCAATTACATGTGCGTAATACGCACGCCAAATACGCACTCAAAATTTGTACACGGTTGACATTAGTCACATGAGAACGGGTCGTTTCTACGAATCTTTCTTGAGTTCAACAGCTCGCCTGTGGAACGATTTGCGGCCCTTGTGTTTCCTCCCTCCTACAACATGGGTCTCTTCAAGACCCATGTTCACTCCTTCCTCTCCTCAAAAACACCCTCCACACAGCATCATCAAAGATGACATAGGCCCTGAGGGAAATTATTTTCCTCAGGGCTCCCTGAGTGGATTTAATGTAAAGAAAAACGATTCCAAAATTTTTTTTTTAGATTTTATATACTTATGTTTTTATATATATGTTTATGATTATGTGCATGCATGTGTTTCCGTATGTGTACGTATGTGTGTGTATATATGTGTGTACATGCATGTACTTGTACCCGTCTTAGAACAGACATCTTCTAGTGAGGCGGGTCACTTACTTGTTTGTATATGATAATGTTATATCAATAAACGCCCGGGTTGCCGGCAAAATTTAAATAAAAATTCCATACATAGAAATACTTCGCATTCTTACATGAATGTTCTTTACAATAAATCTTTCTACTTAACTCCCAGCTACAAAAAGAGTACCTACCTTAATTAAAATTTCAGTTAAAGCCAAGCTAGCAGTTCGTCATACTACGCAGCAACAAAATGTTCCCTGTTATTATTATTAGTGGCAGAAACACCGGGTCGTTATTCAGCGGTAGCGCTGCACCGCCTAAAGGAAAAACCTGAACACCGAAATTGTCACGTATATGATTATTTTCCCTCGCGCCCTCGCCACCTCACCACCCCTGCAACCCTCCCCCTCTTCCCTTCAACCAACCCACCAACCCCATCTACCCACAGTTAGCGAAAAGTAGGCGCAACCACTCACCGCGCCTAGGCTTGTCAAAACTCTAAACCTGGCCATTTATTTAATATTTTGAAAACTTTTTAGTTGGGTTGTTTCCGAAAATTTGTAAAAATCGACAAATTTCAAAGTTAATCTTCAAGTTTCGTGATTATTTCATATTGGGCCAGTTATTTCACTGGGTGACCGGAAAACTCAGAATGAAATTAACTCAGAAGTTCCTTTGAAAAGTCAATAAAAATGATGAAAAAAAAATTCAAAAAATTGGTTAACTAGGTTACTTCAGGTAAGGGTTATGGGCTATTTTAAAATTGTTTTCACAGCTTTTAATGACTTTCCAAAGAGGTGTTGAGTTGACTTGAATCTGAGTTGGCATGAAACCATTTCACTGAACGGTAACAGAACTTGAATATAACCCACTCACAACTTGAAAATAAACATTAAAAATTGATGAATTGCTTGAAATAACCCTTCGTTGACCCCTGCATTCCCCATTTCTATAGATTTATAACATATTTCTTTCCATTTTGAAGATAATATCTACACATTTGTAGAGCTAAACGTTATATGAAATTCTTCCGATAGACTAAAATCTCGAAGTGGGCTCCGAAAATTATTAACATTTCGTTCTGTTATTTAATTATACAAATTCACAGTGTTTCTCCGAATGCAACTAGAGCATTTGTTGGGAGATTTTTACTCTCTTGTTTTATTAAATATTTTCACTATTTCTTCATTGTTATTGTTTTTTTAATATTACCGCACTCCCTCTTACATTTTATTTATTTATTTATTTCATTTTTATTTAGTAAAATATTTACACATTTATGTACATTATTTATAAAATGTTTTGACTGTCCAACTAGGATGATTCCCGTTTAAGGACAGTCAAATTAGGATAAGTGTGAATATATATGGACCATGATTTATACAAAAAGAGGGAAAATTGAGGAAATGAAAAGAAGAGAAAGAATAAAACATAAAATTGGAAAGTTAAAAGCGTAATAACATAGTACTTAAAAAAAAGGTTTATATGTATAGGTTCTTGAAAAAAAAGGGCTTAAACATATAGTTCACTTGTGTATGCATGGCATAACAACAGTTATTAAAATGATAATAATAATAAATAAAAGGAATAAAAATATTTTTACACTTAAGATGATGCCTTGCGACATAATGCAAAATCATACAAAATCGTGTATTTTTGTTTTGAAAATTTAATCGCTTAAAAGTATTTTAGATGCTTCAATTAAATACTGCGTGTAGAACATATCTTTGCCCTTAAAAATATCGGTCATTTTTTTTAAAAGTCTTTTAATAAGCCTAGAAAAAAATAAAGTATAAGGTCTATAAAAAAACACTTTCAAGTGCAAACTCTCCTACTTGTAAACCCCTCTTCGTATTTAATTTTATTGCATAATGTGGCAAATTTAGTTTCTTTTATGATAATCGCGAAAAAAGTCGATATTTATGCATGAACTTCCCGAAATAAAATAGAATGTGCATTTTCGCGTTGTTATTTTTGACATCAATCAAGACCGCCGGCATTCGACGAAAATGTTATTTCAAAGTGAACCTTATGCCATGGACGTAAGGACCACACAATCGTCACCGCCTTTTTGTCGCATTCTCCACCCAACAGTTGTGGTGGACGGACGTCCTTGACGTCCGTGACTCTCTGCGCCGTAAAATGTTATTCGAGTTTACGTACTATCGATTTTAAAATTTCCTAGTTATATACGTAGATGTTTGAATATACAGGTTAACCACTTTATAATTTACTTTATTTATATAATAAAACTCGTATTTGAAAAAAAATATATAATTCTGTTGCCAAATGTCGTTTGAAGTAGGCAATAACTTTGCCAATGATTTGACATTTACAATTTTAAATCTGGCGCGCTTTTGAGTATTAAACAGTGACAACAGTACCGCACAGTGAGCAAATTTCAATATATCGTTAACAATTTAATATTTATAAATTCGTTTCATTTTCCGTATAAAGCGACTTCCTTGAAGTACTCGATTCACATTTTAAAAAAGTTATATTATTTTTATTTAAAAAAACACGATTTTTTAAATTCCGCCGTAACATTAATGAACTTAATTATTTTTACGTTGTTAACACTGGCATAAATCTAACTATGCACATCAAATCTCCGTATAAGAGAAACGTATTAGCTTTAATTAATTAACTTTTATTGCCAAGTTCTTACTTTTGGGGAATGATTAAATATATTTTTTTTGTTTATTAATACCTAAATTACAGTCCGAAGCTTTCCCTTTCAGTTGTTAACCGCCAAGCTGTTGGTGAATATTTTTGATGAAAATTGTTATTTCCAATATTTTTATTTTTAAATAAATGCAAATTGTCCAAAAGAATTTTAAACAATCTAATTTATTAGCAGTTCAAATATAATTGTAGGCCTCCTGGTCAAATGTATTTGACGGCCTCCGTGTTTGAGGGGAAAGTCGATCCGATGGTCGCGGGTTCAAATAATTAAATATAATTTATTATGGTATATTTGTGGCATGTTCCGGAATGGAAGATACTCTCAGTATCGCCCTGGTGTAAGACCAAAATTCGAAATTTAAACGTTGCTTAGTGACCAGATCTGAATAGTCAGGTACTTCCCCACCTTCCTCTTCCCCATCTCTTTCGCTTCCTCTCTCCTTCAGCCTCACAACATACCCCAATTGGGGATGCCATAGTCTCACTGACTCCAAATAGCAGTAGTTGAGATTCTTGTGTGGTATTCACATAAAAAAAAATAAAAAAGGCACTATAAAATAAGATAAATTTTCTTGATAGAAACAACGCCATAATTTTGTTAACTGTTAATTAAAGTTTAGTCGGTATTATATAAAACAGATTCCCAAGAATGAAGATTTTTTTTTATCCACTTAAAATTTGGAGTTCACCACTCTCAGTCAATTACTTAACTGTAAACTAAATGTTTGCATTAATGTACCCTCCTCCGCACAGAGAAAATGATTCCTTCATATATTCCGTCATCTTCAAAATTCGCGTTAATACATCCCTTCTTACAGATCCTCTTTAAGCCGCCCCACAACGCTGCCCAACTGGTTGCTTGAAAATAAAAACTTTTCAATAGAATTCTAAAGAAATGTGAACTGCAAGAGTGTATAGAAGAGTTAAATAAATCGTATGATAAAATAACTGTAAATTGCATATTAATAACTACCTATAAAGTTATATTATAAAAAATAATTTAAAAATTCAAAATTATTAAACATTTTTTATTAATAAATATAACTATACAAATCTTAAGTACGTTCAAATGTTTTATAAACCTAGTCTATTCCGTGCGAAGGAGAGCGGTTCATCTTGGTTCATGAGTTTAAAAAACAGTCTTTACTGCCTCCTGTAAAATTTGATAACTGAAAGTTACTTGTTCTACAAATTAGGCCCATAATATGTTAATTTTACCATGTATTTTGATAATCATAAATAAGTATTTAATATAATTATTATGTTCATATTTTTCACAATTTTTACCACAGTGTATTTGAGGGCGGAACTCGGGATTTATGAGCCTGACGCCTCTCGTCTATTATTGGTTGTCAAGTTTTCTCAAGTATTTTATAATCCCTCGCAAAACAGACGATTTCGAATTTTTCAAGGACTATGGGATCACCTTAAACATTTGTATTAACATATCTCTCTTTCTCCTTCTTTTTGAACGCTAACTACCGGGCCCTAATTAAAGTTGAAGATACCAACAAAGTAGCTTAAAATAACTTTATCTTTGTTTAAATAAACTTGTCATCTCTTTACGCTACTCAATAATCGAATCGTATTATCCAAATATTTGAGTTTTCAAGTATTGAATTTGTTTTTATATAAGTATTTCTATTTTTTTTCGCTCCACTGAATCCGTGAAAAATGCCCTCCCCAGCGCAGGTGAACTTCTAGCGTGGAGGGCATTACATAATTTCTGTAAATAAACAATATTATGTTCAAATAAAATAAAAATATACGGCAGTGAGCTCTCGAATTAATTTGCAATCCTCTGTTTCACCTATCTGTCTCTCGAATTACTTATTACACTATAATTATTTAAATCTATATCTCTTTCACATGACCTCACTTGACCTCTTTTTCGTCAGCGTATCGTATTCTTTGTGACACTTACGTTATATAAAAAAGGTAAGTTATTACAAAAATAGAATCAGCTGAAGGAAAAAATTAGCGTCGGCGACCAAGAAGGTAAATTAAGCAAGTGGTATTACTCGTTTAATGATATTTTCTATATACCAAGATGCCTACAAAAATATTTTCGAAAATAGTTATTTAAAATACAACATTTTTATTCTTTTTTTGTTGTTTTTTTTACATTACGTCCACACGGGAGACCCTGGGAAGAAAATCGCTAAGGGGATAATAATTCCCTAAGGGGGAAAATCCCTAATCCCTTATGAAAAGAAGTTAAAGAAGTTCTGGGAAGAAAAAACGTGTTCAGGATTGACGAATATATTTATTTATTTTATTTACTTTTTTCGCAATTTTTTTAGAGAAGAAAGTGGAAACCCTAAAAAAAGTGGGGTACTTCGTATACATATGAATACATCCCTTCCACTGCGGTGCAAGGCAATGGGTCGAGAAAGTCCGGCTGGAGAGGTCAAAATATCTCCCAAAAGGCAACAGCATCCGCCATCAATACCTAGATAAACCTCACCCGCATGAACTTGGGCACTTAGTCATCAAACGTAGCGAACCACTTGGAGTGACCTATGACAGGGGTGTTAGGTGTCCAATAAATATATATGGGCGGCGGTACCCAAACCCGCCTCTCAAATTGCATTGTTATTATACTTAATTTACAATCACACATTTTTATTTTTGTTTTTTATTTACATTTTTTGCAACAATCGCACAGCATTAAATAAGTTAGAGTTTAACAACTCAACAATTACGACTTAATTGCACCATTAATAAACCACGCCATCTGGTTTTAATATAAATTGATGAAGTTGTGTTCCAAGCCAAAGCTGCAACTGAGTTGTGACGAAGAATAGTTTTGGTTTCGCGTTGAATTAATTACGATGCACAACAATCCGGGAAATGTGTCACCTCGGGACTAATAGCGCCGCAAGGAGGTGTGCGACTCGGATACGCGAGACGAGAAGATGCGCCAAACAATTTGTATAACACACTATCAAATCAAGTATTCCTGGGAATTACAGAGGGGAAGTTGTTGGCTTCGAACTAAGAAGTTCAATAAGACTCCCGGTTACTAATGACGGGACTAGATAATATCCCAACAAGCTCTTCCATTAAAGGAATTTTTTGTTTCTTTTATATTGTTCTTCAGACTTTATGTCCGTGTTAAATCCTCCACACAGGAAAAACTTAACCCTTCCGCACACTTTTCCACAAATGATCATCTAGTCAATCCACGCTATACAATTGCACTGTATAAGTATAATAAATACAAAACAATACAAGAACAACATGTCAACCTACCAGAGACCAAATGGGAAAATAATTCACCGACTCCAGATATTTTCATATCAGAGGGTTCGGCTCGATAGAACTCCTAACTATACCGATAAATCCTACTGATCCGTCAATATATATATTTAAAAAATCTTTCGTAATCCTCCATGTGTTTAATATGACTGATTTTTGATAATATATACAATAATATTATTATTCAATAAATAAGAACAGTTCATTTATAAACAACTTCTGCTATACAATTCTAAATACTACATGATTTAGTTGATAGTCCGGTATTGCTTGAATTGATAAGCTTCCGGTTTCCACAACGTAATACAAGAAGTCAAGATTTATTTCAGTGCAGAAATTCTGGGACTAACTACCATAAGCATTCCTCTTTACCCAGAATACTAATGGAAGGAAACAATTACACCAAGTCCGTGGACATCTTCAGTTTATCTTTAAACAAATATAAAATATTGTTACTGAGGCAGTTCAGTTATGTACAATAAATATTGTATTTATTAACATTCATATGTAAAAGCCCTGAAAAAGGGCGTTGATCAATAAATAAATAATTATTATTACGCGTGAACACAACGACGTAACGATTTAGAGTAAAAGTAATTGGGGAAACTTTAAAAAGGGTAATAACCATTAATAATGTCAGTCAGTTTACTCATAAATTAGAAATAAGTCATCGAAATTCTGTCTATAAATAATATAAATACCTTGTCTGTAAGTGGCATTACCACAGTTTGATAATGCCTTCAGAAGGCGAAACAGCTATCACGCGTAAAAATAAATTCATAGCAAAACTCGTTTACAAATAACTGTTTTTATAAATTGAATAATAATATTATTGAATAAATAAAATAAATAAAAAATTAAACGGAATTCTATAAATCAAACTTGATTACAATAAGTATCTTTTTTTTTTTTAGAATTACTCACTTTTATCATAACTTTCGAAGGTTAATCCCATCAATAACTACATTGATTGTAATATCTATTGACTTTTAGAAAAAGGATGTCCTATAAAAATTAAATAGGAAATGAATATTCGAAACACTATCTAGGATACGAATCATTCTTCGAAAAATTTCCTTTTAAAAAGATAGCTGCCAAAAATATAGGAAAAGAAATTTGTCGAAGATCATATTGTTAGTTCTAAATATGAAATACGAAATTCATAAAACTTACTAAGAGGTTTCAGTATTTTTGTTATTTGTTTTTTGGGGTGTTACGCCATGTTGCGCTACCTCCTTCTTTAGTCAACATTTTGGACAGCGTTACAGTGTCCATCATCAGGGCAGATGTGTAATTGTGTGAAACGTTAGCTAAAGAAGGAGGTAGTGCAACACGGCATAACACCCCAAAAACAAATAACGAAAAAACTTTTGGCCGTTAAAATCTAATGTGTTGATCCGGATCGGGAAAGGGAGATCTTTGAACTGTCCGGCCGGACTCTCTCGACCCTTCTTCTTGTACATACTGTGTGGCGGGCCGGACGAGGAGTGGGCAGATTCCCAATTACTATTCATCCTTTTTTTCTTCTCAGAACTTCCCTCCACTCTCCACAAAACATCTCCAAAGATGACACAGGCTCTTTGCGATTTTTTTCCAGGCCTCCTGTGTGCAGCTAAAGTTTAAACAAATTATGAATGCTTAAAAAAAACAAGTTGATTTATGACGACTTTTAGAAAAATCTTTGAGACAGTTTACCGTAAAATTTTTATGTGGAAAATAGAGCTTGTTGCAGTTTTTATGAAATCAAAATATTTCAATTAGTTGTAACAAGAATTGCGTGCCACGGTTTAAAAAGGTTCCGTTCTGTAAGCCGACCGCTGTAGACGGTAATTGCCTTTATTACTGGAATATTGTAAAACAACACTTCAAAACTGATTTCAGGTTTCTTCAGGAAATAATACCCAGCGCTTTCCCTGAAAATTAAACAATCAACCAATCTCTCCGTATTGCTTATTTAGTCGATAATAAGCGAGTGGAGTTTCGCGGATATTACCGGCCTTAATAGTCCTAATGGGCCAATTCGGATAATGGCCCGTGTATCGGGATTATATCCTAGTATTTCATTACACGTATGACAAGAAATGAAGAATAATTTACTTGACCAATTAAAATGACATTATAACATGTGTGTGAGAATAGCGTTGCAATTTTCCGTGAGTCGTAATATAGGTAAATGGTTTATGCGCCATGAATTAAGGGTTTGATTTAAGTACTTGATAATAGTTTACGTCGATAGAAAAATGTCGCAATTACTAAAATGTCCATTGAAGGGAGTAAGTATTCCAAGAAGGCGTGTCTGTGTGCCTGGATATTTTAACTTTTTTTCTTTTCAATTATTTCTGGCTTTCACCCATCAAGGGTTCTATGCCATCATTTCAAATTGTAGAGAAAGGAAAGGTAAATTTATATATAAATGAAGAAGTAAATTTACATATTAATATTATTTAAATGTGCAAATTTCAGAATTATATGGAAGATTGGAGTCGAGTTTAGACTTAGAAGAGATAAGATGTTGTATGGAGGGGAAGTAATTTTAGATAACGCTTGATAAAAGAGAGGATATTTATTTAGAGGGGGACAACCAAAAAATATGTGATCTAAAGTTCCTACATCTAGACCACAGAAGGTACAATCTGGGGAGTCAAGGACGTGAATTTTAAACAAGTGAGAAGGAACGGAACAATGTCCGATTCTCATTCGAATAAGAGAGGAAATTTATTTTTTGGAAAAATGGGGGAATTTTCGAAACCATGGTTTTGATGGGATAGTCCTTTGTATTGAGGCATAGCAGGCTCCCTCGGATTGACTAGCAATGTTCCAATACTCTGCCCAAACATCGTCGAACCTGATAAAAAAATTATAAATAGACAATTTTTTTCTTGAACTGCAAATAAATTGTTTTTTCTCTATCCAGGGCTTAGAAGTGTGGAGTGGAGAAGGATTTACATTTTTGTTATTTATTTTTGAGGTGTTTTGCCGTGTTGCGCTATCTCCTTTTTTAGCCAACGTTTCGGACAGCATTACAGTGTCCATCATTAGGGCAGATGATTATGGACACTGTAATGCTGTCCGAAACGTTGGCTAAAGAAGCAGGTAGCGCAACACGGCATAACACTCCAAAAATAAATAACAAAAATAGCTTTGGCCGTGAAAACCTAAAATCAAGGATTTACATGTTGAATTGATTAGTCAGACATCTCCGAAAAATCGAAATTTTAGTTAAGAATGCTATTATATCTAAAAGTGAATCCTGTATCGGGTACAAAACTCAGATTACTAATAAACACCTCCAAATTAATTATAATGCAGGTAAATTAAACAAAATGTTTGTAAAATATTTCAAAATGTCGCAATGCCTCCCGGTGTTATTTTATAGTGTGTTTAATCCGTAAAAGCACGTGTAAATATTATTTAATTTATGGCAATAAATTGACGACATCAGTTTTTATTCAAATCCGTGCTGTTTTATTTATTTATTTATTTATTTAAGGAACATTAACAGTCTTAGTAATACAATAAACATAAGAGGATGATATAAAAACAGACCAATTATTAATGTTCACAGAAAGGTATTTAGAAACAAGACTAACTGAATATAAACTAGAATATTTAAAAAAATAATAAGAGTACAAATGTGAATTCAGCAAATGGTAAAGTAATACACAACATTAAAATAAGTGTGATTATAACTGAAATAGACTGCAAAATAGGGATTTGGGTTGGGAGGGGTAAGGGGAGGAGAGGGATAAGGGAAATATTTATATTATATCAATAAGAGATTTGGGAAAAATGTATCAAATTGTTACAAATTTTTTAAATTATAGTGAACTAATTTAGGATGCAAAATGAGACAATCCTATTATACACAAACATATTTACAAATTGTTGGAAAAACTAACATTTGGATTTTTTCCTAAATTTTGTGGGCAGAGCGGTCTCTAAAAATCCGTACATTGCTCAATCGATCTCTTCAACGTGACATTTGTGATGTTTTGAATGTTTATTACAAAGACTTCCTTATTCCTAATAGATGAATTCGCATTCAGAAAAATTCCAAACCCGAAGAAATAAACCTGTAGGTAACGTTTCAATTCTATGTCTCGATGGTAAGAGTATCGGGGGTTGAATAGATAGGCATGTATTATTAAATCACAAAATCCCATTATTTTTCATTCTTAGTTTATTTCCTTGACAAAATAATAAAAAATTAGATAATTGAATCAAGGTCGCTTGAGAACGTTTCTCTAAAAATGAAATTCACATCGATGCCCGGATGTTCAATGATCAGACCGGAAGGAGGCCTTATTATATAAAATAGAAGTAAATAGGAAGAGAATGATGCAGTGGCGTACAGTTTATAAGAACAAAATAAGTTCGTTTTTTTATTTGTGAAGTTGACCGACAGAAGTCGCTGAAAATCCTGTATCAAAAACGGCTCAGGATCCCCTAGTGAGGAGGACTAAGAAAATATTCTTAGTCGTCCTGTAAAACATTTTTTTTTATCATTATCCTATATTTGTACAGGTTCATAGTTTTTTTTACATTATCTATCCTGTAGATAATTACTTTAATATGTGTTTTTTTAATTCTTTTTCTTTTTTTAAGGTTTTCTTTTTCAACCAACTCCACTTTATTTTTTCTTTAATTTCCTTAATTATTTTATATTGTTCTGTATATAACGTGTGTTATGCGGAATCTTTACTGGTTCAAGCAATCATATAACATTTTATTTTTTAAATAAAATGTGCATTACTGTTGGTAAATAAAATAACTTGTTGGTAAATAAATATTTACATTTTGTAAATTTTTTCTTCTTCAAATATTAAAATTGTAATAAAGTTACAAATTTTAAAATTAAAAAATATGAAGCTAAAAAATATACTTAATGAAAATTCCTCAATTGAAGGTTGCAAAATCATGTTTTTATTGGAATGTTTGCCATTCTATCTGTCAGTGTTTTTTAATTTTTTTTTGCATTTGCTCCACACAGGAGGCCCTGAGAAAAATAATTTCCCTCAGGGCCTATGTAATTTTTGGGGATGATTTGTTCAGAGTCTTTTTAGAAAAGGAGAAGAGAAAGTTCTGGGAGGAAAAATGTATGAGGGATGAGTGAGTTCTGAATCTGGGGTTCAGTGTATTCAGGAGTGACGGGCGTATGAATCCATCCCTCCCACTGGGGTGCAAGGCGGTCCGAGAGAGAGTCCTGCTGAAGAGGTCCAAAGATCTCCATTAAGTTATGTTTTCATTTCCGTTTAAGGTGTTGAATGTTACCTTTTTATCCCGCCAGGGTTCAGATGAGCGTGGTTTGGGGTTTATTTATTTATTTTAATACATACGGCATAAAATATGCCATTAGCGTGAGTATGAATTTATAAGTACAAAGCCTAACAAAGTATAAAAGTACAAAATGTTTCAAATAATATATAAAGGTAGGTATAGAAAGTTATAAGTATGAAGTTAGATATGACTAAAAAATATAAGTGCAAAAAAGATTAAATGACACGTGAAAAGAAGTTATATAAAAATTTCAAGTGCGTAGTGTAAAAATGCATAAAGTATAAAATATTTTTTTTAAATTATAGTAAGTACAACACAAATAAAATAATATAATGAAGTGGGTGTAAAAAGCAAGGTTTGTATTTAATTTTATTAATTTTTATAATTTAGTAAGCATTATTAATAATTTTACAAACATTCAGATCATCAGTGGCTAGTAGCTGAAAATTATGTTTTTTTCAAGAAATATCAATTTTTTGTACGAAGATTTTTTTGTTACGCAAATCATTTTGGGAATGCTGTCCTTGTTCTACCGGTAATACAATGAAAAATGCTCCTAGGATCTAGCGTCATTGATCCCCTCGGCACAGGTGCATAGTCGCAAATACGCCAAACATGCGCCCAACACACGGTTGACATCGGTCACACTAAAACGGGTCGTTTCTACGACTCGTTCTTAAGTTCAACAGTTTGACTGTGGAACGATTTGCCGGCATCTGTGTTTCCTACCTTCTACAACATGGGTCTCTTCAAGACCCATTTACACTCCTTCATCTCCTCAAAATGACCCCTCCAAACAGCATATTCAAAGATGACACAGGGAAATTATTTTCCTCGGGGCCTCCTGTGTAGAGTTGATGTAAAAAAAAAATTATTTACTTATATATTTCCAAAAGAATCCCCCTTCGAATGAAGTTTAAAAGATTCGAAATACCAGCACCAGCAGCCCGAGCCTATTAGCGCAGTACAATGGCGTTTGCCATTACGGCCCTGCTGAAACGAATACGACTTTCTACACCTTCCACTTCCATTCTCACTTAACAAGTTGGGATCAAAGGGCCCTCGGCTCGATAGGAGGCCATCGGGACAGCGGACCTCTCAATAGCCACGAGCAGCTTTTCTCGTTTCTCGTTTCCTGTGATGTCGAAAAGTCCAGTGAAGTGGACAAATATTCTCGAATTTTCTCCTCGTGACAAATATACACAATCGTTATAATATTATTATTTAATGTGAGATTTTTATTATTTTATTTTATAAGGAACGCTTACAGATTAATAACATCACGTACATTAAGAAAAACAATAAATTATAGTAATTAGTTTATAAACCAATAACTACTAATCATCACCCATGGGCGTAGCCAAGTTTTGATTTAGTGTGGGACAAAAAATTAAAAAATACGATTGTAGTTCACACACGCTGGAAGCGAAACTTTACCAAAACAATCTCAAGGCTTGAAAAGTGAGGTCATAATCAAAGCAGCCAATGAGCGCAGGCCTAAGACCTTGCGTCATTTCCGTTTTACATATCAACCTAGGAGTCTTTAAAAGTGACATTATAATCAAATCGGGCAATGAGCGCAGTGTGATGTTTCGCAGGTGCTAATGCGTAATTTCCGTTTCACTTCAAAATCTAGAGTAAGTACCGAAAAAGGTAGGCTTCTACAACATATTCATGCTTTAGGCTCTGTGAAAAAAAAAGAATAAGAACGGAAAAAGGAAAAACCATCCTATGAAGTGCTGTAAATTTGAAAACGCGACTCGGTCGACAATCCCAGAGATCATGCATCGGCCAGCCAGGGTGGGGCAAACGCCCAACCTGGTGCCTACGACCTCAAATAATAAATTAAAAAGTCGATAATTATTAATTTTTTTTAATTAATTTTCTATACATAGGAACTAGATAAACCATCTAAATATAATCGTGATAGACATCTGATGTTTAAAGGGTGACCCGACAGTTGATCTCCCGGTTAGTTGATCCGCCGTCAGTTGATCCCTCTGCCAATTGATCCCTCGGATTTGACCTGCTAAAAGATTATTTCTTGCAAGTATGCAAAAAGGATATACGGACGTATACAGTCGATATATGTACCGTAGAATCCGTTTATTATGACTCCGCCTATATTGACCAACTGCTTAATATGACGTAATTACTCAACGAAGTTTGGTTTTCATAAAAAAATCTTTATAAAAGTCGGATATAATGACTTCGCTTATGTGATATGTCGCTTATTATGACCCATTTTTAAAAAATTATGTCCTAATTTCATTGAAAATTATGTCGGCTATAGTGTACTCTATGTAAATGAAGGAGAAAAATTAGATATCATTTCGAACAGTTAATAACACTCCCAGGCTGTGTTAAAATGGATCGCTCCATCGCTGAACAAGCAACGTTTTCCACTGATTTCTTTATTTTTTATGAGAAAACCGAATAAGAGTTCCACCTTTTCCTAACCCTCTGGAACCAGTGAGACTATCCCCTGGGATCCCCAATTTTTAAGGTAGTTTGTGAGGCAGGTAGGGCAAGGAGATGGAGAGGAGAAAGGTGGGAAGGTACTTGGTTATTCAGATTTGTTACCAAACACGGCTAATGCGATTCTGGTCCTGGTCTGATACGAGGTGGTCTTTCACCAAGGTGATACTGAAAGTATCTAACACCCTTACTATGATGGATAGAAGGAATTTAAAAATTTTGTCATTTGTGTGTGACTCTTTAATTAGTCAAAAATTGTCATTTCGGTTTTATTTCGTGGTAGAGCAGTTGATTTGGAATCCAGGCGAATCACCAAATTAACATTTTGAGCTGTTCTTTAAAGTGATTCTGTTTTCAAATAGTTTCTGTTTTTAGATCAGCGTAGCCGGTTTCAGACAATAAATTAATTCCCATCTTTCTTCGTTTACCAAACCATTTAAACTTACAAATTTTCTTATTTGCGGACGCCTTAATTAAGACTTTTGGTTTAGTCCTCTCGTCGAACACTTGCGGAAAAATAAAAATTAAAACGAAACTCACAAAAATCCCCCTCCACACGTTGTTGACATTTTAACATTCGAAATGTTATGAAGCGAATTTATTCCCCTACCACTTTTCCTGCTAACTCATAACGTCCGTTAATTGGGGGTAAAAAATTATACTGCCTACAAACATTGGTACTTTTGTATAATAATAATATTTTTTTTTAAATAATTACCCACTATCACCCCGAAAATTTACTTTTATAATGTAAAAAAACACGCATGCAGTCTACTTTGTATAACGCCGTTAAATGAAGTATCACCAAGAGCGCAGTAAACTGTTACAGCCAAATCTTTGATTATGTATGACACGGAGGATTTTAATGGACAGTCAAGCTAATCTGTAATACTATTATTACCAAAGATATTGAAATGTAAGAGATGTGCAGGTTTTACTGGCGTCGTCAATAATGATAACCAATATTACTTAATAAAATCAACTAAATGAACGAATTCTTTCCGTATCCAAACTACGCCCATTAGACGGTAGTCCACCGATGCGTCGGTCTGGCGGCCATCATAGCATATCTCTTATATTTTAACATCTTTGACTGTTACCGAAGACCCAGTCTGTATATCTTTATCTGAGGTTCAGTAAAAGGCCTAAAAAGGTGATTTTTTAAATTTTTTATTTTTTTATTTTTTATTTCTATTATTTATATTGTGTGTGTAGAATTAGGGATTCGATTTCATTATTTTTTGTGCAATTTTTGTATTTATTTTATCTAAATTAATTTTATTTAATTTTTTTATTTTCTGTTTTGTATTGGAGGCACTTTTTTTTACATGAGCCCCACACAGGAGGTCTTGGGGAAAATAATTTCCCTCAGGGCCTATGTCATCTTTGGGGATGTTGTGTGGAGGGTTTTTTTTAGGAAAGGAAGGGGAGGAGAGTTCTGGGAAAGAAAAGGGTTTAAGAGGTGGGTAGGAATCTGGCGTTCATTGTGCCTTGGTCATCCGTCTCCAAGACCTAGACAAACCTCACTCCATGAACCCGGGCACCCCTGCTAAATCACCAAACGTAGTGAACCACTTGGGGTGACCTATGGCAGAGGTGTTGGTTATCCAATAAAGGTTCCCGGGGCGGCGGTACCCAATCCCGCCTCCCAAATTGGCACTGCTGAAAGCGAGCTGCATTCCAGGAAAATCCTGAATTTTAGCTGAGCATTGACCTTTTCATCAATAATCTCAATGATAAAAAAACAAAATGTATAATACTGAAAAAAATTCCATTGATGAATAAACGTTTTTTTTAAATTTACGTAAAAATTTATGAACCATGCAACAACAAAAAAAATCCTCTAGTAGGCAATGATTTATCTAGAAAACAAGGTTGGTGAAAACAAAATTTTATAAATGCTTTCTTGTCATATTGCGTATGACATATGCAGAATTTCATATGCAGAATAAAACCTTTTTTAACCATAAAAAGTATTACAAAGCAAATACAGTGTAAACATACTCATCTTCTGAAGTCGGTTCCTCATTACTCGGCTACTCCAATTTCCATGGTGGACACCCTCGACTCCACGCGGATATTTGGTCACTGCTTCTTCTGCCAAACACTTTGCCAGTGACTATGAGTTTCTCTTAGTTGATTTCCTAAGATTTCAGATCATCTTTTGTTGGAGTCATCAGATCTCAAAGTATCTTACAATACATTGCAGGCAGAAAGTTGAAAGTTAACATACTAATATGAATCAAATTATTTCAAATTTACAATCGGAATATAAAACAAGATGTAAACAAATACGTGTTTTCAAAAAATATTTTTAATGCTTCTTTCAAGTTCTTTACGTGCTTTTAAAAATACCCGTTACTTCTGCAATTTGATCACCTAAAGTGTATAAGCATTGTACAAGGGAGTTTATAGTGTGTCGCCACTATGAATCTTGGTATTGTGTTTGATAGCAGGTTTACTTTTCGTGCTCATATGGTAATGACATGTGATACTTCACCGAGAATGCTGGGTTTTGTCCTACGCACTGCGAGAAATTTCAGAGATACCCGGTTTCTCCCAGTGTTATAAAAAGCTTTGGTTAGGAGTAGACTTGAAAGTGAATCGGTGGTTTGGAACCCACACCAAGTGAACTATTCCCCCATGTTGAAGAAGGTTCAGAAGAATTTTCTGAGATTTCTCTACCTTAGGGAGTACGGCTACTACCCTAGCGACTTTCTCTTGGGCATTTTCGGTATGAACCATCTACGGGTCAGAAGGGATGTGCTCATTGTAACTCATTTCTTCAGACCGATTCGTAGATTGTTCGAAAACTCGTTTATCATGGAGAGCATTAGTTGCTATGTTCCCGATGGTTATCTCCGTCACCGACAGCACAGACTGTTCTATATCCCGGCTTGCAGAATTAACTTGCCGATGGTCATGCCAGTCGGGAAATCTGTCTTGTTGTTCCAATATCGATATATTTAACATCAACGAAGCACAATTTAGATGGCAAGCTTTGTGCTGTTAGTCTGATTGTGCTTCACTGATGTTTAAATTGCTTAAATCTGCTTGTATAATCTTTATATTTTCTCTCATTTAAAAACGCATTGAAATTTTAATTTTGTAATGTAATACTTAAACGAATTGGTATTAACTCTATTACTGTTGCAGTGAGAGATGTTTAGTTTATGTGAATATTAAGAATTCTACTCTTATCGTGAAAATCACTTCAAACCAATTCTAAATTAATTTCGATAAATGAATAGATCAATAGTAATTAACCTAATCAAATTGTTCAAATTTCTCCTCATCTGCTTTTGAGTATTTGAAACTAAATACCGTATAATATTAATGAACCAATGAATGTGTTTTTAATTGAAATAATCAAGAAAGCCTCAAAATGTAAACTTAAGTAGGTATGTCGGTATGTCATAATGAAATCTAATTTAATTTCGTAGGAGTGTATACTAAAATCCTCCTAGTTTCACGACATTCCGACCATCCCCCTCTCTAGTCTTGTCATGTATCCATGATGTGATGTGCGGTGTCAAACATAATTTGACGACTTGAAACTTAAAGTTATATCAGCCCGTCACGAAAGCTAAGACGAAAGACCCCGGATACACTAGAAGTGGAAGAATTACAGAAGATGCGTTCATTTGTAAATCAACTTGTGCTTAAAGAAAAGATTTTCTCATTGAATAAGAAGATAACACTTATAATCTAAATGAAAATATGAAAGAACACAAGACACAGAAAAATATAAAAAGACAATGGTCGCAACTGGGACTCGAACCCAGACCTCTCGTCTAACCGGGACGTGCGCGTTATCCAATTTCGCTATTGCCACCTTCTGTCAAACCGTCTTATTTGTCAATCTCATATTTCAAATATTTAGAATCAACAATATTATCTTCAACTAGTTCTTTTTTTCCATATTATAGGCAACTACTCTTTTTTTTTAAATTGAAAAGATTTTCTGATTAAAAGATTCCGCAACACCTGGTTTAGCACCGTACTTTTTTCACTTTTTTTTGTCTCGACGCAACTATAAAAGGTTCAATATTATTGTTATATCTCAAAGACGACTTTCTGCCTCTGTATTTGAAGTTGCACTATATGTATAGCGCTACTTGAAATACATAAAAGGTGACTTCTAAAGTCCGTTTGGACAATAATTTAAATGCAAATATTTTATTCACCTGCGATTATCGTTGTGAAATTTGCTTCGGTCAGGTCAAATTGAAATCCTGATTTACTTATCAAGGATTATAATATTAAAAAAAACGAGTATGCTTTAGACCACACGACTGAAGTAAAACTTCGTTAGCTTCATCTATATCTATGTATATATATGTATAATAAATACATGTACCTTTATACATTTATTAATTTTCTACAAATATTTAAATTTATTATGGGTTTTCATTAATAAAATTTTTGAATATATTTTTTCGTTTTATTCATTATTTTCATTATCGGATACATCAGTTATTACTGTGGTTGATTGTAAGACCGCGACAATAGGCTTATGGTACGAGAAATAAGATACATATGTTTTTTTCTTTATTTTTAATTGGAAAAAATGTCAGCCGGTGGCAAAATGAAAACTACACTTTTTATTCCAAATGAGCTCAAGAATTGCTGGTTAAAGTCATCGGATTCCCTTTATTACGAGAATAGTAGTTATATTATAATAGTTTTGTTATAAATAAGTTAAAAATCATACTTTTTCATTCAGAGTCTATTGAGCTAAAGCTAATTTTGGAAAGCCATTAGTTTCCCATATTTATATTTTTATACTGAAAAAAAGACAAAAACTACCTAAACAAAGTGAATTTCGATTGTTAAATAAGTATATTTTGTTTGTTTGAATCACCAAGATAATTGCTAGATTAAACTTGAATGTTTATAATAATTAATCATTTATTTGCACAGCCCTTTCCATTTCGTCCAATGAATTATGAAATCTGCGAACATTTATTATCGTTTCAATATTCTATTGTTTTTGTGGTCTCGCACTTGCATACATACGGCGCAGCGCTAGGAAAGGAGACAACAGTACAATACAATATTGTGATTAGACCCTATTACAATCAGCAACTTCCCTACCAATATCGATGTCCCTGTGCGAAGCTACGTTTTTGAAGCTAATATATGAGAAGGTACAATCATATCAATGTCTGCTATTCTGGCTATCACCGCTAACTTGTCTCTTTCCACTTGTTCCTTTTGGAAATAATATAAGGTAGTTTGAGTACAAATAAGCCATCAATATATGAAAAGGTACAATGCAATAGAAGAACCGCATCCTAGCAACTTCCGTTGTCTAATTCCCTTTGACGTATTTTTTTGTAAATAATAAACGTGCTAATAGTGGATTATTTGTGAAAAAGTTTTAGCATATGGTGGGCCGTGTCCTAGCTACGCTGTTTTTTAATTACTTTTTGACACACTTCCTTCAAATTACACGAACAAATTATACGGTTTGATTTCTTTTCTCCCTTGTTTATGTATTATATTTAATCACTAATACATCTAAGTTTTCCAATACTATTTTACGGAACAAAGCGTCATGTACACGACCATCCTTGTGGAAGGTTGCCCGCGTAATGACGGGAAATCAAAGATACCGTGGTTTTCATGTATTTTGGATATTCGCCGTTCGCCTGTTTTCGTAACGCTCTCGTCACGCATTCACCAGCTTACTCCCCAAGTCAAGCGTGCTTAAAGAAGTTTTACTTCAAAAATTCTAGACTAGAATATCCCCTTAAATCAGATCAGATCTAAACCGCGTCTTCATCGTGTACACAATCTAGTGATGTACACACCGCCCTTAAAGTGCCGATGCAAATGTGGCATTAAACACCGTTCAGCACACACAAGCGGCGATACGGAGCGCGGCGAGCGGCGCGGCGGCCTTATACCGCTGTCGGGGGATAAACAGGCTGCTTTACGACTTAGCTGGCTATATCGCCGCTGGAACCGTTACCGCCGCTGTCACTGCTCCGCTCCGGCCCCCGCACTCGCTTCTGTATCGCGCAGCACATCGCGAGGGGAACTAAATTGACGAACAGAGCCACGTTTGTCAACTCTTACCGAGAATTAATTGATACATAAAACAGATTGTAGACAATACCTGTTAAATTTAAAGTTAATGTAAATAGATTGCAAAAATTAAAGTTTTTTTTGAGTCATTTAAAGAAGAAAAAATAAGTTTGCTCGTGATTTATTATAAGTTTTAACGTATACAACGTTTTTATATACTTTTTTCGTTTCTTTATTCGACGTTATTAATTAATTACATTACATTTATAATTACGTTACAGGTGTGTATCACTAGGAAAACCTATGCTGAGAGCAGGAGCAATTTATAACAATGAAAAAGGAAGTTGCGAATAATATGGAAAAAATTGGCCGAAGATAATATTGTTAATTCCGAAATTTTAAATATGAGATTTACAAATATGACGGTTTGATAAGAGGTGGCAATGGCCTAATGGGATAAGGCGTTCGTCTCTGTTAGACGAGAGGTTCTGGGTTCAAGTCCCAATTGCGTTATCTTTTTATTTTTCTTTGATTTGTTCTCTTACATATTTTGGTTTAGATTATTAGTGTTATACTCATCAATGACATATTACGTTGATAGGAATAACCTTCAAAAGTTATAGAAAGAGAGATGTTATTATAAGAATTTCATATCGTGTATTTCCAAGTCATGAAATCTCGAGGGAGGAATGGTATTTTGATATTAAAGAATACCTTGACTTTAAAATTGTGTTTTATTTCGTAATAATAGAAATAAGCGACCAAAATAATGAACCTATTAACATTTTAAAATCTTATAGTGCTTAAAGTTAAAAAAAAACACTGGTTTGGTTTTATCAAGTGTATAAATGTTAATTTATATTTAATTATTGTAATTTTTATTACAATGTAATTTAAATCTTTCTCTTTGAAATACGTCATTACTTATTATGTTAGTACTGTTATCTGTTGTGTGTTCCATTTATTTGTGATTAGATGTACATACTTATTATAATTTGTTGTATCTAAAATATTTTATCTGTATCGAGTATACTATATTATTTTGTATTCGACGGTATTTTTTCTTCCTCGTTTTTCTACCTATATACAGGTTGTTGAAGGACGTACTTCACTTACTTTAACCGGTAATTCCTGACATTACTTGAAGAAAAAAAATGTAAATGAATTTTAGGTCTCCAGAGACAATTTTGACGTTTTTTCATTTTTTTTCTTCAAAACCAAACAAAAAAATTTCTTCAAATTGTCGTCACTAATCACACAGCTGAATAACCGCTGAACCTCTCACCCTGATCCTAACTGTCAAATATCTACTGTATTTTTATGTTTTAAGTTGAAAAAATATGTGTATCAAAAGTATCACCAAAATTTCATTAACATTTTTTAATCCAAATAATGTCAGGAATCACTGGTTAAAGTAAGTCAAGTACGTCCCTTAACACCCTGTATACTCGATGACTGTGTCTTATTATTCAGTTACTATTATGTCTAGATGAAGCTTCATTTAAGCAAAAAAATATAATGCCT
Organism: Glyphotaelius pellucidus; assembly: GCA_936435175.1. Taxonomy (NCBI): domain Eukaryota; kingdom Metazoa; phylum Arthropoda; class Insecta; order Trichoptera; family Limnephilidae; genus Glyphotaelius; species Glyphotaelius pellucidus. The sequence continues at coordinate 6,406,909 of OW386553.1, read as the reverse complement.
AACCACAAAAAAATGGATTTTATAAAAAAGTGAAAAAATGCCTTTAAGTTGGCAGACATGAAACCGAAAGCAAAAAACTGCGTTTGCCGCCGTTACTTCCTGGCAACATATTTTGCTGGAGCCTTAAGGAAGGAGGTGGTTGAATTGTGCGTAGACAATACCTCCCGACCCTCCCCACCCCCTTCTGCCCATCTCATCCGTTCTCTTCCATCCCCGCAAGCAGCGCTGTTAGAGGGAGATTCCCTCATAGATACCGTACTTTAACAACACAATTACGCCTTAAGTCTTAATAGATAAGTACAAGTACAGGCACATATTTATGTATCTTGCTGGTTTATGCGTGTACGTATATCTCTTTGCGTACAGAGTCGGGTACGTCAGTAAACTAACCCAGTTGGGCATTTCACTGGAAATGGATTCCCATAAAAATAAACATTGGTTTTCGTAAAAATCGTTTCCTACGTTATTCTGGGTTGCAGCACATAGCGTAAAGATTACCCTAATGATAGCCATTCTCTGATGAGAGGATACCAGAACAAGAAGATATATTATAGTACATCATAGTAGAAGAAGGTTATACTATCAAATCTTGGAAAATCAATGAAAAAATTTCGAAAATATTAGTTGAAGATAATATTAATAATAATATTCTGAATTTGAAATATAACCGACAAAAATGACTGAACTGCTGAAAGCAAAAAGGAAATCCATACTTAAGATTATAAATGTGAAACTGCGAGTGTTTTTTTTGTTACGTTTTCACGCATAAACCAATAAAACGATTTTAAAAATTCTTTCAAAAATGGAAAGCATAATTATATGCGAGTACTATAGGCTGTATAAAATGGTAAGCTCTGGCGTTATGAATTTAAAAATATTAATATTAATATATAATATTTTTTATACATTTTCTATCCGTAACAAAAAAAACAATTCGTTGTCGTGGAAACGATGTAGAAATATTTGCGGGAAATTTTATTTCAGGCGTCGTTAATATTATCTATCTCACATAACTTCCGAACGACTACACCAAATCGGATAGTTCATTTTGAGCTCTGGCGTTATGAAATTTGTAATAGGTAGCGCGCGAGCTGTTTGAAAAAACGCATGTCGGGTACCAGCTAGTATTTATTATAAAAATTGAAATTAGTGAAGATCGCGTTCAACACATCTATGTCTGTGCATAATCTATTAAAGAAGATACAGCTTCTTATGTCTAGTTCTAACGAGGACAATACAGAAGACAATACAATATTGTATAGTTCTAGTTTTGACAGTACAACAATTCGACCGTAGTTCAAATTCGGATCACTGCGAAAATGGATGCCCGACACAACGCCGCGCATTATGAATTGTTACTCCAAAGCCTCGATTACATTGAGCGAGTTTACAAGCTACTAGCCGGTGAGTTTAAAAGCGGGTGAATCGGCGAGTGAGATTTTCATGATGACACACAAAACTGCCTACTCGCTCAGTAGCGAACTAGGTAGCGAGTTGAAACCGAGTATTGCTTTCTTTTCTGGGTATTCTAGCGTTAAAAATGAAGTGGAACATAAATCAAATTCGTTTTGCTTTCCTTTTTAACTCGTTTTTGATAACATGAGCTAATATAACGACTCTCACGTGAACCAATTCTGGCGACATTTTGTAGAAAGCCAGTAGCGAGTATAACGATTCCCGCGCGAACTAATTCTGACTGTCACAAAAGCAGCTGTTGGTGGGCCGCCGTCTTGTGGCACCCGCTAGCGAGTAGCGGGCAAAGTTGATCCCCTTTCAACTTTTTTTCGTAGAATGTTCACAATCTGCTAGTATGCTAGTAATACGATTATAGTGAGCGAGTTTACTAGCAGATAGTGAATTTTTTGGGTTGAGTTTACTATCAGATAGTGAATTTGCCAGCTAGTAGCTTGTAAACTCGTACAATCTAATCGAGGCTTAAGATTACGAGCGAGTGCGCCTGGCCCGCCCGTCTATCTCTAAGATGGTTCCACGAATACTCAACAAAGTGGCATGTCAACACCCCTTTGAAAAATGATAATTTTTTTTAAGTGGTACATAACCTAACCAAGTTTTTTTTCGTCACTTTTAGCGACCTTTCAAAGGAGTGATGAAGTTGTGCATTGTTGTAATATCCGGTCACCTTCTAGGACACGTTCATGAACTGGTTCATTATCTTGTCCTCCAACTTTTGTTCACACTGGGACAATGGATCCAGAACTTGCACAACACAATTGTACGGGACGATTCTTCGACACCTGGGCAGCTGGTTTTTACGTTGCAGGTGTGAGTTGCAGGTGCGAGTTGCACATGTTCCTTCAACAATATTATTGTAACAGGGCTGAACTTGTGACGCAGGTGCAATTAAAATTGTACCGACCATTTTGTTTTTCAGTAATTACAAAATTACTTAGCGACTTTAAAAGCACTTTGAAAGCACAAAGCAATTAATATTAACACCTGCTGGAAAAAAGTAAACAAATTAGTCATCCTTTGCACGTGCAGCGACAAAACAATAACATGTTTACGTAAAACTTAGAACACGTGCATTCATATTGTAATATAAAAGCTGACTTAAAATAAATATGACCATTACTAAAAAGATCTCCGAGTTGTTAATTACAAAATATCTCCATAACCGAAGGAAAGATTGGGGTCCAGCAGCCTAAGTTTTACAGTATTGTATAGATCAAACAAATCGGTCTCATACAACAATGTTGCATTGTTTTCGTGTGAAATGAGCATTACAAATATATTTTCAAGACAATTCGTTTTTCTTTCGTTGATGAGTAAGAATGGCTCCCAAATGTCAAATTCACCCCTGTACGTATATTTCCTTTATATTACGTTCATATTCGTATATATTATGTATCCTTCTTGTTGATACAGCGAATATCTCCCTTGTTTATAACTTCCCTGCCAGGCCTGACGTAATATGTCAGGAAATCTCTGGTTGAGATGGGGCATTGGCCCGGTATTACTCCACATCAAGACGCGACGAAAGATCACAATAATCTATGCCTCTATTTCGTGATTGAACATTTGCAGGAGTTGAGATCATTGCGGGAAATGTCGTAACTCACTTACTCTGTTATATTAAATCATTCGAGGAAAACGAGGACCTTGAGAGAAGCCAGAAGCCTCATTTATGTATGTACGATTGTGTTTATTCACATTCCTTGTTACTTGCTTATCCCATTGTAACAATCATTTCAGATTGCGTTCGCTTGGAAATTTCATGAGTTTTGAAAAATAAGCATTTCTATGTTTTTTGTGCTTTCTTTTAGAGTGGAGGATTATAATATATGAGGATAACAGAGTACCATTTAAATCGATAAATTGCTCACAATTTGGGAGGTGGGTATGGGTTCCATCGCTTCGAAAACCATTTATTGGATAACTAACAACATAGTTCACCCCAAGTGGTTCGCTAGGTTGCGTAGAGTGCCCGAGTTCATGGGGCTTGGCAGTGGATGTGTCTGCCCACAAGCTGCGTGGCAGGCCGGATCGGGGGAGATTGTTTGAGGGAGATCTTGTGACCTCTCAAGCAGAACTCTTTTGGAACATCGCATTGCACCACAGTGGGATGGATGGATTCATATGTCCGTCACTCCAGGACTCACCGACTCCCAGATTACTACCCACCCATAATACCCGTTTCTTTCTCTGAACTTCCTTTCCTTTGAAAGACCCTTCACTTAGCATCCCCAAAGATGACGTAGGTGCTGAGGGAAAACATTTTCTCAGAGCTTCCTGGATGGAGCTATTGTAAAAAAAGGTAATACAGACTAGGTTCTAACAATTCTCCTATCAATTTGTATTCCTCTCTTATCTCTTTCTCCATCACGATATACCCTAATTTTGAGTGCCTTTGGTGTTGCCCATTTAGCAAGCGCTCTGTCTCGTTTACCTACACTTGCCTGACACCATATATTATATCGCCATCCCGTTTGAATTTCGTAATCATTAATCCAATGATCGCGGGTTCAAATCCCGGCGAACAAAAGTAAAATTTATTCGATCGATTTGTGTTATTTCACAATTAATTAATTTAAATAAAATCAGGAATAATTGCGGAATGTTTCAGTGTAAAATACTCTCATTATCACCTAGGTGCAAGACCATCATTCAGAATTGAAACGTTAGTTAAATGGCTTTAACCGTATTTTGTGATCAGTTCTGAATAGCCAGGTAATCCCCACCTTCCTCATCTCCTTTCCTCAACGTACACCAATTAGGGAAGCCGTAGTCTCACTGTCTTCAGATGTTTGGGAACAGTTTAGACTATTAGACGTAAAAAATAAATTGTCAAAACACAGTCTTGTATTGGAAATTTAAGACCCTATTAGCCAGGCTTTTGGATCACGAAATACGCCCACTGGGCCTTTCTTTTTTCGTTATTCCATGGCCATATTCTACACTTGCACACTGGACATTATGAAAAAGCATTGAAATCAAAGTGACATGTATTTCTTATCTTATTGTTAATTTTTTTTCAATAACAGCAAAGTAACCAATGTTTCATTTTCACCATATCTTTGCTTCGGTTTTGCAACTTATTACCCAGATCAGAACAGCGGGAGACATCAATAACCTACAACAGTACCTAAAGCAGTACCTACAATAGTACACGTACAACCTTAAACACTACACACTCCTAGATGCTACCCTTATATCGGCTAAGCACCCTCACCCTCCCGAGAGATTTAACAGTAATATTTGAATCGAGCTTCCCTTTTTTTATACATGATTGATTCGTTTTTTGCCACCAGATTGCTTTTTAGTCGTATGTACGGTGTTTCGCGGTGCTGCGAAACGCTCCTCTTCCGAGCTGTAATAGCTCGAGTCTTGCCTGTTATAATATGAAGATTTATGAAAATAAGGTTATTCCTTGCGAGGCATTGAGATGCGTAATGGGATTCCCTCTTATCGCCTGAAACATTGAAGTGTAAAGTCTAGGAAGTATATGTTATTTTATTTCATATTTTGTAAAGATATTTTATAATTACTTTGGGGTGTTTGCAAAGAATAATTCAACGAGATAATTCAAAGTGAATTCTGGTTTATCCATCACCAGAGATTCAAAATTTCAAGAACCTCGTAAAATCCCAAAACCAGAACAAATCAAATAGAGCAGCCAAATATAACTAAGTGTCAATGAAGCTCTAAATTTTCATTTGTAAAGTTGTTTTACGTATTTTTCCTTAGTACTCGGTATCCCGAATTTCTACCAATTTATAACAATCCTTGAACACTTAAGTTTTAAGCTCTTAAAAAATATACGTTTTTCTTGAAGACAATTTCAAAGTTTTTGCCAAAAAAATCGCTAATTATGCTGCAAAAAATTATTATAAACACGTTTTTCGGTTATGAAAAAAATTTAAAATCATTGATTCCTGTTATCATTTGGAGAAAAAAAATTATTGAAATTTTGGTTTCCGGTGACTTTTTTGATTTTTTTTATATCAAACCCAAACAAAAAAAACTAACAGATGTTGGCACTGGTCACTCAGCCGAATGACCAACCGCTCTCCCCGACCTTAACTGTCCAATACCTCAATCGATTAAATGAGTCAAGCACCTATGCATAAAACGATCAGTTTTTTAGAGGCTAACTCAACTCTGAATTCGATGTAGCCCTGTGCAAAGTTACGCCGAGCATGCCAATTTTATCAATCTACTACTGTAAAAAATCACGGGATCCTTTGTGGAGCTTTGAAAAGCATTTAATTTTTGTATTATATTTTAGTCACCCTGAGGAAAGTTCAGGTTGAACCAAGACCGGTTGGTTTTAAAAAATATAATAAAGTTAGATAAAACAAAGTTATTTTATTGTCTTTATTACTGAAAGTATTTATAAAATATTTGTTTCAGGATACATGCCTTTCAAAAACAAAAATTTTCAATTTTGTTTCCAGTTAATTTCTGTTTATTTCCAATATTTTCGTCACTTTTACATATAACTGCTTTATCAAAACAAATTTCTATTTTCGGATATTTCTGACTAATCAACTCGACGATCCATATTTATTTACCGATCAAGTTTGTGAAACTCAGTTCTTATCCAGGTATCAGAAAGTATAAGTCTGGGAGAAAAACAAGATTAATACAAATGCTGATGATCTCTAATGGCTCATTAATGGAGCATAAATTCTACTGCCGATATAATGTCGATTAATGAGATAAAGTTCTGGAATTGAGAGGGTTGATTACCCACCCTTAGCCCAGGGATGTAAGTATGCAGGTAGGGTAAGTATTAAGTACCCATTACGGCATTAACTATCCCGTATCCTCGCCTGCGGTTTTATAGATTCATTCCGATTTAAGTATGATTTTAAAGTTATTAGTACCCACTACAAATGACTTGCCTTAAAGGTGCGCTAAAGCCGTTATGGCTCTGACTGGGAAAGTTTTGAAAGTACACACGTGGTGGATATATACATTGAAACTTCCAGCGCCACTCACCAGACTAATAATATTTTATTATTACGACATCGTTTCGGAATAGGATTCAGCGCTAAGTGCTGCTTAACCGGGATACCTTTTCAACAAACTATGAATATTAACCCACTTTTGCTGAATTCCGTAGAAATATTGACATGAAAACAGCATAAAAATTGCTACGACAGATCCAAAGCATTGTCAGTTTTGTCACCGCTTGGTTGCCTGAATAAGGAACTCCAGTGAAAAATATTATTGCTTTCAAAAAATATGTTCATATAGATCAATAAACACTGATTCTGAATGTATAAGTTTTATTAAATAATATTAAACGTAGAGTAAATTTTTTTTTATTAAAAAGCCCATTTTAAATTGTGTCGTTAAAACACACTGTCAAGTTGGTATTATTGTATTTTTAGTGCTGACGTCACTGCTCTCCATAATTCTCAGAACACTTGCTGTTTTTCAGCTCCGAACTCCGAACTCGCAAATGGCGGACGTCGAACAACTGATTCGGCGTTGTATCTTTTCAGTTGCATACATATAATATTAATAATGTAGATCGTGGAACACTTTTTTTTTTTTTGTTTTAGGCAATTCACCCTGGAGAGAGTGCTTTGTGCCGGTAATATTTAAAATGGATAAGAAATTTCGGTTAATCTAATGGGAAAATAATAAAACAAATTAAATATTGGACTCATTTAGATCACTAAAACAAATTAAATATTGAATTCATTCAGGTTAATAAACTTACATAAAGCTTTATGAACAAGAGAATTGTTAAGAGATAAAAGGTATGAAATATTAAGGGGGGACTGGTGTGTGATTTTAATAAGCCGGCGGTATATGTTCTTGAAAGATGAATGGTTTTTACAGTTAAAGAAAACGTGGTCGAGGGTTTCCTCTTCCACACCACACTGGCAGAACGGATCATCTAAAACTCTAATTCTAGACAAGTGAGATGCAATTGAACAGTGGCCAATTCTCATTCTCGAGATACATGAAATGAATCGTTTTGAAAGTTTTTTACCGTGAAACCATGGCTTAGCAGGGATATGGTTTTGAATTCCCGCATAGAAAGATCCAGTTCTTATTTTGGAGACTGCCCAATTTTCTTCCCAGGCACGAGTCATATTGGATTTAAGAATCGGAAAGACATCGGATATAGGAATTCTAAAATTTAGTGGAATAGTTCCGGAATCTGAACCAGATTTGGCGAGAAAATCGGCCATCTCATTACCCTCGATACCCAAATGGGCAGGGACCCAGGCCAATATCGTCTCAAACCCAGATTCACTAAGAGAATTGAGAAGATTTTTTATTTTACATATAATATTGTCTTCCGGATAACGTAAAATATTTGACCTAATTTTAGTTAGAGCACTTAGCGAATCAGTACATAGTAAGGCTCGATGAATGTTGAGAACCTGAATTTGATTTAGCGCTTGTTCAATTGCAAAACATTCGGCTGTAAATATGGAAGCTTCTTTCGGTAATTTATAAGTGAGATTGATGTTGAATTCTGGACTATATATAGATGCTCCACATCTTTTATTTTCAAATTTGGAACCATCCGTGAAAAGGATGGAAAATCCAGGGAATTTCGAAGCCACTATGCTTTTAAAGCAATCATCCACATTTTGAAATTTATTTGGGGAAGATAAAATATTCTTCCGAAAGACTGATGTTATTGTGTTCGGCATAAAAGTGATTGCCTTAAATGGAATATTGTATATAGGAAGATTGGGAACTTCTTGAAGATATTGGAGGGAAGATGATAGAGAATTATAGAGATGAAAACTTTTAATTAAGAGAGGAAAACATTGTTTTTCTCTCAATCTTTTGTTAGAATTCAAATTAACACTTAACCTATTAAGACTTTGTTTAATAGGATGATGTGATAACGATAAAGCCTTGAAAATATATTTATTGGCAAGGAATTGCCTTCTGAAATATAATGGAGGCTCCACACATTCCACCTGAAGCGCATTAATTGGAGAAGACTTCATAGCTCCAATAATCATTCTGAGGGCTTTTGATTGAATTCTTTCCATTTTCTTATCTAGATATTTAGGGAGTGGGTCAAAAAGAAATGAGCCATAATCCAAGTGGCTCCGAACTAGGGAATTATACATTAATTTAAGAGTGGTAGGATGAGATCCCCACCATACTCTGGAAACTGCTCGCATCATATTAAGTCCCTTTTCACACTTTGTAGAAATTATCTGAATGTGTGGAAGCCAGGAAAGTTTATGGTTCAAAAGAAGACCAAGGAATTTGATTTGAGTAGCGGTTTGTAGAGGCACATTATCAAAAGAAATTGAGAATCGGGGAATTTTTCTTTTGCGCGTGAAAGCCACGACCCTTGTTTTAGATGCCGCCAGATTCATCCCATTTAATGACAACCAGCTTTTAATATATTGTAAAGCCAAATTCATTTCCTTAGCTGCAAGAATAATATTTTTATGTAACAAATATATAAGGATATCATCCGCAAAGTAAAGACGCTTGATAGAAAAAGGAATTACTGAGTCTAGGTCGCTTATATAAATATTAAACAACAGAGGACTAATAACAGAACCCTGGGGCAAACCTCTCCATAGTTTGCGCCTTAAGCATTTAGAGGAAGACTCAATAATAATGGACCTATCTGAGAGCAAATTAATAATAAATTGGACTAATTTCGGGGGGATTTGTTTTTTAATTAGCTTTTCTTTCAAAACATTCAGTAAAACATCATCGTAAGCTGATGAAAGGTCAAGGAATGTGGCCAATGTATAAGAATTTAGGGATTGGGAAACTCGGATATCAGTTGTGAACAAACTTAAATTATCCATTGTAGATTTCTTTTTCCGAAAACCATACTGATTTGGTGAGATAATATCTTGACTTTCAACAAACCACTCTAATCTGTTCTTCATCAACCGCTCCGCTACTTTCATCAAACATGATGAAAGAGCAATAGGCCGATAAGACGAAATTTCAGATGGATTTTTTCCAGGTTTTAAAATGGGAATGATTTTTTGAGTTTTCCAATCATCCGGAATTAGTCCTGTTTCAAACATATTATTAATAAGAGATAAGAAATATTCAACCGCCATATCAGAAAATGATTTAATGAAACTATTAAGTATTCCATCGGGACCCGGAGCAGAGTCAGAAAGGGTTCTTATTACTAGTTTCATCTCATCAATGGAGAAAGGAGCATCTAGCCAGTTAGAGTGAGATGGATATGGCTTAATAGAAGGCATTTCTTCACATCCGGCCACTGATGGGGGGGCTATTTTATCCGCAAATCCTATAAGAATTTCTTCTGATATATGCTTGGTTCTCGGCGGAGAATACGATGATCCGAATTTTTTTAAGCTAGACCAAACTGAAGATTGGGGAGTTTCCGGAGACAGGTTCTCACAGAACTTCCGCCATCCAGCGCGTTTTTTATTTTTCAAAATTCGTTTGGTTTCTGCCTGGGCTTTTTTAACTGATAAAAAATTTTCTAGTGTCATACACTTACGAAAAGAGGAAATTGCTTTTTTACGAGAGTTGACGGAGCGAGTGCATTCCTCGTCCCACCACGGAGTAGAGTGTTTTATTTTAATGTTCGCATTGCGTTTCGGGATGGATTTTTCTGCTGCATTTATAACCATAGAGGGAAACGTCTCACATTGCAATCTGATGTCTCCCAGGGACGATTTTTTTTTTAAATTAATAAGGTTATCTAGTTCAGAAGAGAAAGTGCTCCAATTCGCATCATTTATTCTAAATTTGAGATTATTTTTAACTGGTGGAGGATAAGTGTTAGATTGATGTTGGAATCGGATTATAATTGGAAAATGATCACTAGAGAGGGGATCGTTTAGGATGTCCCAAGAGCATTTAGATGCTAACGAATATGAACAAAGAGATAAATCAACAGCACTTTTCCGTTGATGAGGGGGGGTGAATCTGGTTGGAGATCCGTCATTTAAAAAACATAGGTTATGGGTATCAATAAAATCTAAAAGATTGCGGCCAGAACGATTTGTTATTTTGCTACCCCAAGAAGGGGAATGTGCATTAAAATCTCCAAGGATCATAAAAGGGGAACAAATCTGGGTTAAGATTGGTGCCCATTCATTTTCAATAAAAGTGGTAGAGGGAGGAATATATATTGATAATATTGTGATATCAGATAAGACAGCTGCTATTATCTGGATATCGTCGGAGGGAGTATGTATATTAATTTGTTTAAACGGGATAGAATTATGGATTATCAGAGCCGTGCCGCCTTTACCATCCGGTCTGTCGTGTCTGAGACAATAATAACCCGGAATTCTTAAGTGAAAGGAGGGTTTTAACCACGTTTCAGAAATGGCGGCCACTGAAACGTCGTGTTCATCGAGTAACTGAATTAGGTCAGATTTGTTAGCGAAGAGGCTTCTACTGTTCCACTGAAGAATTTTGTTCAGTTTCGAAGTCATTGGGGAGGCAAGATAATAAAGATTTAATGTAATCGGCAGCGTTGGACGGTACAGTATTGTTGTTTGTAAGGATAGAAATTAAAAGGGTAATTAAAGTTTGTATAAAAGAATTATTATTCAATATTTCGGGGAGAGCAGGAGGGGATGTATTACTATTAATGGCACACCCATTGGGGGTCCGAGATTTGGCATTCCCATTCGGGCTGGTCAAAATATTATTCAATTGTTTTTTATCAAGGTAAGGAGTATATTTTGGGTTGGGTTTGACTGGCTTGAGAATGGTTTCTCTGTGAGAAGATGACGTTGAATTTAAAAAGGTGGTTGATTGGAAAGGAGCTGAGAACGATGTCATCTCTGCGAATGATTTTTTCGCAGGAGAGAATAACTTTGAGGCCTGGAAGTACGAAATGTTGTCGGTAGCCATTTTATGTTTTATGTTCCTCTGTCTTGTCAATTCCGGACAGGCTAGACTGACCGCGGTATGTGCACCCGAACAGTTAATGCAAATGGGATTATTGGAAGATTTTGGACATTGATCAAATGGGTGACCTTCTCCGCAAAAGTAACAACGTGGAGGGGAGCGGCATACGGATTTTGTATGTCCAAACCGGCAGCAATTGAAGCATTGAACAGTTGGAAATTTATAAACTTCGACGGGAAGCGAGGTATAATAAATAAACACACGAGACGGAAGGGATTGTCCCTCAAATGTAACAACAACAGATTGGGAAGGTTTCCAGATCGTGTTCCCATCAGTAGAATCCTTGTAGTTCAGTCGACGTGCTTTTATTACTTTCGGGGTTCCTTGGGAATTATTCAAAGCATCAACAATTTCAGCCTCTGGGATCTCCGTGGGTATTCCTCGAACAAGACCCATTCTCGTAAGGTTAAATGACGGGATGAACGATTTATATTTATGGTTTGAGAGCGAGTCAATTTTTTTTACAAATCCATTTGCGGAAGCGGCAGTATTAAACTCGATAGATAATTTATATCGCCCTTCCGGTTTAATTGAACCGTTAACAATACCAAGGTTATTATTTTTTGAGTCAAATAAGAATTTTCCAAAATCTAAAGGATGAATAAGTTTTCCTTGTTCAGTTCTCTGAACAATTACGATAAAAGGACCGGAAGCGGAAGCAGGATAAAGTAAGTCAGTACTTTTTGTATTATCGCTAGCTAAAGTACTTGTCTGGGTGTTACTATTGGGGTTAAGGTCATTAGAGGTCGAGGTTTGTTGAATCGGCGGTATAGTTTTAATTTTCGATGGGATGTAAAGGCTATGCGATGGTCGTCGTTTACGAGATGGAAGCGTAATAGAAGCCTGGCTAGTGGTAGATTCCGAATCAGAAAAATCTAATATCGATCCTGGGTCGGGAGGTCTATCTTCGTCTTCCTCCATTGTATAAAAAAAAACTTAACTTTTAAAAATTAAACTGAAAAAATAATACGCAGTCTATTTCATTGACTGTACAAACAAAAACGGATTAGCCGTAAGTAGGAATGCAAACAAATAAGTATACGATAAACAGAATTAAATAAAATGTAACAATAATCTCTTATCTGTATGAGGCACGGGAACGGGCGAACGGCACTAAGCAATAGGTAAGGTACACACAACCACTGTTGACCGCGGCTCGAATCGGACTGTCGTGGAACACTAATAAACTGGTTTTCGGGGAATCTTGAAAAGTTAAAAAAAGTTATTAAAACGAAATAAAAAAATAAATATGCAGTTATTTAAGTTAGAAGGTCATTATTCATTAAAAAAAATAAAAAATTGGACTGAAGTTCCTTATTACTAACCTTATTTTATATGCGCATTGTAAAATTTGGCGATTAGGCTATGGGTCCAGCAGACTGCTTTGGAAAAAATGTATTTATATACTTATTTGGTATTCAATTAACATTATTTTAATATTTTTTAATGCCTTATAGTATAAATATACAGTAGGGTGTAACAGATATAGAGTGCAAAAAATGTGCAAATCATTATGATGACCGATGTTTTTTTTCTATCGCTCGTCGCACTGATCACACTGCTGCACGTTACGATGGATCACATGATTCGCGCTCCGACTTGTCCGTTACCGTGCTGCTGAAACGATACCGAGTGCGTATTTCGTGACCAGCTAGGTTATACGCGATACCCAATGGCGAGTTATTGTGAATTTTTTTCGTTGTTGTTTTTAATTGAAAAAATATCATCGGATAGCAAGATGACATCCACTTTACACCCTGTACACAAAACTTAACACATATTTTTTTAAAGCATTTTCTACGTTGTTCCGGTATGGTTCTATGGTTAATTAAACAAATGCGCACATCCCTGCCGATTTTCTACCTCAATTATATATTAAACTTTTTACGATAGTGATGAATCTATGCACTTATAAAAATTAAACAATATAAGAATGTTCGATATCTTCAGAAAAGCTTGATTTACAGGCACTAAATTAAATGAATGTCTATGACAATAAATTTCGTTGCATGAATCCAAGTTGGAGTGAAATAGAGTCACGCCATATTGTGTCTTGCTTTCTTCTCCAGAGGTATTCCAATAAATTTACACTCCTCTCTCCAAGGTGATACCAATGAAAACTAATGTGAAGAGGAATGTCTTGTACAATAACACAAAGACATCTACTACTTCGAAGAGGAATAAGGATTGGATTGGAACTGAAGGAAACATGGAATGGAAAGAGTGGTACGAGCTGAATTGATAACCGTCATGACAACAAAGAATGTTAACACATATACAGCATTACTAACAACGACCAAACGTCTAAACCGATATTTAACAGCCATAAAAAGTAATACACAACAAGGCTTACTAAAAAACGTCGTAAATATTATGTACAATGGATAAACAAAAGTGTACGTGAATTCCCAGAGAACAAAAAAAAAAAACATTTTGGATTCATTGTTGCGCAATATAAAAGCTGATTTTTTGTATTTCATATTTACATACAACTGCATAAGGCATTTATGTTATTAAAAAAATCACTTTCATTAAAGTGTTTGTAAAAGTCAATTATAAAATAATACCTCAGAAATCACCTAACTTTCAACACGGGAACAACGTGTGTCCTTTTGCTAAAATTCAACGTTGCCAGCTCTTTCGCACTTGAAGACATTTTTTATTAGTAAAAGTTTGAAACAGCAATTATGCAGTATTTATTCAATGAACAACTAGAACACCGTGTGGCGGTTGAAAAGTATTTTTTGAAGTGAAAACTTATTTAACACCGTTGTGATTTGAATCTCGATGAAACTGAAACAAGCGAAACTAAAAAGAGACAAATACATACTTCTTTAACGGATATATAAGACTTAGATTGCGAGAATGAGATAGAATGAAACCTTACCTACGTACGTACAGTACCTTCGAAGCGTCACGCTCTGTCAAGTTGTCTTTTAGATAAATAAAATAACGTTTTAATAAATCCGCCGGAAGACAAAACATAATGGTCGTAAAAAGCAGCGAAATGTGATAGTGTTCTCCGGTGATTTTTTGACATTTTGGCGTTGTTTTTTTAATATTGGAAAATATTGATTTCCCTGTTTCCCTAACCTAGGTACCGTATACAACGGTCCAAGTGCGCGCATTGGCCGCTTTGATTATGAGCTCACTTTTCAAGACTCCCATTGGTTGAGATTGTGTTGTGCATTTACTCTTGTTTACATATTGAAACTAATTTTTGACGTGAAAACTTCTTTATCACCGTTGTGATTTGAAACTCGATGAAACGAAAAAGCGACACAAAAAAGAGACAAACACTTACATCTACAGGATTTAGCCTGCAAGAGAATGAGACAGAACAATCAGTATCCTCTTTGTGAGGTGCTTCGTAACCTCCCCACTCTTGTCTACTTTAGTTTTCTAAAGGTTTCACCTCTACCGCGTGTGAACTGCACACTCTGATTTTTTTGTATTAGCGAAGCTTATTGTGTTTAACAATTATCATTAACAAGTCACAAGATATTAAAAATGTTAAAAAATGTCATTACTTAAAATACATTATTTTTGCATTTTACATCCAAAAATAAAGCCACTGTGTTAAATAATCAAAAGTTTTAAAAAATAACATTATAAGAGTTAGAATTAATCATAATTGTAAGAAAAAATAATCATTAGAATTTAGTATCAGTTTTATAACGGTAAGATGTGAACCTTATCTTTCGTAAATATTACAAGTATTATTATCAAGTCACCCTCAACTTTTTACACTCAAAACTCTCAAAGTTCAAAAGCCTGAATGCTTTTTAACATTGCCATTCGAAAAGTTAACTAAGTTAAATTGTGTTGAGTAAATACAAATGCGATTATCAGAAGTCTTGAATAATTAAGCTTTGTGGAAAGACTAATGGTGAGTATTGAGCAAATACATTTATCAAAACTAATTCAATTAATTCCATTTTATGGCGCATATATCAAACAATCCGAAAGGAGTGGCCCGAGTAGTTTTGAATCAAAAAATCCAGCTTTCCCGCATTTTAATTACATTTCTTCAATTGAAGATTTTTACTAATTTGACATTCACATTTTCTTTCTCAAAAACAATCTAATCAACAAATTAAACTCATCTTTTTTTTTAAATTCAAAGTGTCAATCTCCATAAATATCTGGTACCTTTAATAACAGATTTAATTTGACCAATAACTTCTATTATATTAACGTAAGAACAACTCGAGATAAACTCATAAAACTTCTGAAGCTGTTAATCTTGTAAACGACTTAACACAACTTTTATTGCTGTTTGCATGCCCTTTTCATAAGCCAATAATTTTACGCATTTTTCATTCACGACCTCCTCGTATTATTATAATGTTCTTTAATAAATCTCCAAATGCATTTTTTAGAAAAATTTAAAGAAACACGTTTGTACGTTGAACTGTTAATATATATTTTTTTTAACTTAGAGTTTTCAGTCAGTTTAGAGTCACATTGCTCATGTAATGCAATAGAATTCAAATATCTCAAATATCGATTATGACAGAAAAATTGAGAAAATTCCGTGAATTAATTTTTTTTTTGTTTTATAAAAAAAGCACGTCTGCTGTTTATTTAATGTCACCGATATTTTTAGATTTTGCTTTACATTAGTTCTACACAGGTGGTCCTGTGGTAAAAAAATCCCTCAGGGTCTGTGTCATCTTAGGGGATGCTGTATGGAAGGCCTTTTTAAAGAAAGTAAGAGAGGAAATAAATAGGTATGAGGGGTGAATCCGGGGTGAATCTGGGGGTCAGTGTATCCAGGTGTCCAATCCATCTCTTCAACTGCGGTGCAAGGCTATAGGTCGCGAGAAACCGGCTGGAGAGGTCAAAAGGCCTCCCTAAATCAGTCTCTCTCGATCCGGCCCGCCACGAAGTAGGTGGGCAAACTCAAAGGAAATTTTGGGAAGGAAAAAGGTATGAAGGGAGGGTAGCAATCTGCGGGTCACTGCGTCCAGGAGTGACGTACGTCCAAATTCATCCGTACTGCGGTTCAAGGCGATGAGTTGAGAGTCCTCGCTGCCTCAACCAGACAGATGCACCCGCCGCCAAGATCTAGACAAACAGCCCATGAACTGGGGCACCCCTTCTAAATCGCCAAAAATAGCGAACTACTTGGGGTGACCTATGGCAGACGTCTTGATTATCCAATAAATGATTCTTGTGACGGTGGCAATTATAACAAATTTAACTTATTGTTATGATTTTTTTTTTTATAAAAAAAATAAACTTTTTTTTTATGATTACAAAAAAAAAACCTGTATATTGCTGTTTTTTATAAATTTTTGACAAATATTCTAAAGCTCGTCAAGTAATCTTCAGATACCGTTTTTCCAAAATAATCTTAACGCAGGAAAGTTTCTTTTGCATTTCATGAGCGACATATCTATATGTATTAGTACTGTTCATTATTTGGAATATTTGCTAGTAAAACTCTTGGCTTCTTGTATCTTTTGAGGTCAAGTACAATAATATCTTTTGTAAGAATCAAGAACCGTTTTCGAAGAGTATTGCAACAATGTAATAATTTGTTTAACTGTTAATCTGTTTTCTGTTAAAGTAAAGCACACTTATGATTAAATTCCACCAAATCATCAATGTAAAATTAAAGACATTATTATCACAAAGATATTGTCGATGAAAAAATCTGGAAAAAAAACATTTTCATTTTGAGTTTGATCGAAAATACAGCCCTCAAACAATTCATCATTCTTTAACTTTCTTAAGATTTCTAAGAATTTTATTTCCTGGATAAGTAATAAATTGTTTCTCCTCGGATCCTCTCCAGAAATCTCTGAAAAAAAACAAGCCTGGAAAAAGCATTTCGGATCTTTTTCTATAAACAACACCTCGGGGTATTATGCCCTCTTAGGAGACTAAAAGCCATGAAAAGGAGAAAAACGCTCAAAACTACGGCGGATTAAATTTATTGACTCTTTTATTGGGGCCTGTTCCGTGCAGCCAACACTAAAAAGTTTTTTTTCCAATTTTCACGCCTTGTAATAATCAGACTTAGTGCCGTTGCTCACGGGCCTATCTAAACAGCCCATCGCTTCCTGGAGCGGCAAAGGGACGAAATGAAAACGGCGGAATTTTACACACCATAAATAAAAAAGGCGGAATCAGATACCCCAAAGATGGGAGGATACGGGAAACTTTGTCGAGGCCTTGACATTCTACATTTTTAGGCGGTGTGTGGTTTCACAAGTCTTAATCTTCTGGTTTGTATAATACTTTCTCTGGTTGAGAACCCAAGCTCATTTCACGCGATGGTGAACCCCATTTTGTTGTCAGTATCATGTTATGGTTAGCATTATGTCATTGTCCGCATCATGTTGTGTTGTTGGCGACATGTTATTTTCATTGTGTATTGGCATCATGTTGTAGTCAGTATCATGTTGTGGTTAGAATTATTTATTTATTTATTCATTTTATCAAGTTCTCCATAAAACAGTTATACACCAGAATATTATGGGGAAGATTACAAAATTTAAAGAAACAAAAAATTATATGGGGCAGTTTCACTATCTTGTGACGTATGTCAGAAGATAATTACTGAATTCTTTATAGGTGACATTGAAGATGTCGTTTTTCAATACAGATTCATTTAGCAGTTGAATTGCTCTGTTTAATTATGTCATAAAACGCATCACTTTGTTGGCGACTTGCTGTGGTCATCGTGTATTTGCACCGTATTAGTGTCAGTATCATGTTGCGGTTAGAATTATGTCATAGTCTGCAAAATGTTATGTTTTTGGCAACATTCTCTGTTCATCTTGTATTGGCATCATATTATTGTCAGTATCATGTTGTAGTCAGTATCATGCTATGGTTAGAATTATGTCATAAGCCGCATCGCGTTGTGTTGTTGGCGACATACTATATTCATCGTGTACTTGCACCATGTTGTTGTCAGTATCATGTTGTAGTTATTAGTATGTTATAGTTAGCATTACGTCATAGTCCGCATCAGTTGTTTTGTTGGCGACATACTATATTCATTGTATATTGGCACCATGTTGTCGTCAGTATCAAGTTGTAGTCAGTATCATGTTTTGGTTAGCATCATGTCATAATCCGCCTCATGTTATTTTGTTGGTGACGTACTATGTCCGTCGTGAATTGGTACAATGTTGTTGTCAGTGTCATGTGGTAGTTAATATCATGTTGCGGTTAGCTTTATGTCATAGCATCCGCATCATGCTGTGTTATTACGCACTATGTTCCTTGTGTATCGGCATCGGTCAATACCATATTATGTTCAGCATCATATTGCATTCATGTGATTAGCATTATGTTGTAGACTGTAAAATCCTGGCTTTTTAAAATTATTTTAATCGGTGTGTAAGACAAATAAAAACAGTTTTCTGAATTGTGTGATTTTGTCATACTTTCTCATGTTTACCAATCTAAACTTTTGACATAAGTTTTGTTTTTTTCTCTGAGACTGAGAATTAAATGAAGCGATTACGACGAATCCAACTAACAATGTTCAAATACTGAAAAATGCTATTACGCCGCTTTTAGCGTGTATGCACTATTGTACCTGATAGAATAACTGCAAGGTAAGTCGCATGAAATCGTTCAGCCGATTTACCGAACGTAAAATTACAGTTAATGCGCGCATTCGCCATGGCGATCAAACCTAAATCTGTTATTTTTACTGCCATTTTACAACGCATAAAATAAGGGCGATTTATTCTACCTCGAGAATTCCTGACGAAAGTGGCTTTCATTTTTATTCGCCCCCGTTCATCCCCCCATCCCTCCACCCTTACGGTCCCCCAGGCGCATTTTTCCATTTCACATGTTGCTAAGTACAAACTAGCCCTCATCGGATTTTTACGACCTTTTTGAGTTGTGATGAAATCCACCCAACGGATGGAAAAAGGTTCTTTCCCGAGATTTTACTTAAGGTACCGGTTCAGCTTCGGCCCGGTGTTGTTATTCCGGGATTTTCTCATTTATTTTGAGCAAATGGATGTAATCGCCGTATAAATATTTCTTTACTTTTATGAAAAACGTTATTTGTTTTGTCGGCGTTTAAGGTTAAGGTAGGATGAATAAGGACTCGGATTTTGTTTTCGAATAAGTTTGAAGGAAATTCGAGACATAAAAACGAAACCATTCTTGTGTGACATAACCTTGGGAATTTTTTCAGGTTAGTGTGGATTATGTTAAATCTTATTCTAGCACATTTAGAAAAATGTGTTTTCAGTACCCCACTTTGCTTAAGTTACCATGTTAGGAAAAACTTTTTTCTCTAACAATTGGCAAATGTGCAATCAACGATTGTATCTATTATTTGTTTTAAATCGCAAAAAGCTGTTTATCTTGAGATAGAAATGAATTTGTGATCTGAAAATACTTGCGTTGACCTAGAAACGTAGTCCGAAAAGTTGTGCGAAATCTGTCTACTTATAACATAACGGTCGCAGTAGTAGAGGAGCAGGGCTCTCGACCAGCAATCTGAAGATCGCGGATTCAAATGTCTGCGTGCGCAATTAAATTTTATTTGATTGAATTGTGTTATTTCGCAGTTTAATAATTTAAAATAACATAAGGTATATTTGCGACACGTTCCGGAGCCGAAGATACTCTCGACATCTCCCTGGTGTAAGAACACCATTCAGAATTAAAAAGTTGCTTGAAATGGCTGTATCCGTGTTTGGTGACCTCCCCGCCTTCCTCTTCTCCATTTCCTTCTCCTCCCTACTATCTTCAGCCTCACAATACACCCTTATAGCCATAGTATCTCACTGGCTCCAGGTTGGGGGCAGTTGGGACTCGTGTGCGGTATTCACATTAAAAATAATAATAATAAAATGAAGAGTGTTGGTGGCTTGATTTATAAAAAAATCTATATTATTTTTTTGAAGATTGATGAAATTTTTCACACTTCTTCAAAACAAGAGAAAGGTCGCTGTTTACATTGAATTTCAAAAAACTGTGTAAGGCCCTGGAATCGCCGGGACTGTAGCTAATACTTAAGGCCCGACTTCCCTCATTTCTACCGATTTATTACATATTTTCCTTAAACACTTTAAGTTTTAAAGCTCTAAAAAAAAAATTGTTATTCTTGAAGATAATATCTCTACATTCCCCATGCCGTAACGGCAATTATACGAAATTCCCTCGATAGAAAAAAAAACGCAAAGCATGCCCCGAAAAATATTATTAACAAGATGAGATTTTTGCTTTTTTCAAACGAGTTGTATTTAATGAACATTTTAACAATTTTCGCTTAAATATGATCGTTTTTAATATCAGCGCGCTCCCTCTAACATTCATATTTACATAACTCTTCTTCTTCTTCTTTTTGAGCGGGTACACCGGGCCTTAATAGCAAAGCGAAAGTTATTTGCTCCGTAATTTATTTGCCTTTTTTAATACAATATGATTGATAAATTTTATCAAAAATTATATTTACTTAAGAATTTATCAAGCAAATATTGTTAGTACGTTGAAGGAAAAAAAGGTAAGTCAGTCAATATCATGCGCCAACGAAAGAGCAAGAGTCTGCTGTGAATAATGAAATCCTTTGATGCAAAGTAATTTCAATAATGCGTTTTTCCTACAGTACAAATAGACGACATCTGTCGGCTCGCTGTAAAAGCACTCACGAGCGTATGAAGATAAGACTAGGCCTTAATGGAAACTGTAGCATGCACTGGACAAGTAACTCCTAGAACTGATCTTTATCAATTAAAAACAAAACTGACATCTTTCTATTTATGTAAAGAAAAGTGTCTGCTGGCGGGCGGCGTGGATTTGATAATTCTTCAAATCTGAAGTTTTATTCAGAGTTTGATTAAATTTTGAACTCTTAACCTTCAAACAAAAGGTCACTGTCTACATGAATTTTCAAAAAATCTCCCCATTCCCTTTTCTAATCACTTAAAGCAGAATTTGATGTTTCTTGGTGAAATTTTGCACACTTGAAGTTCAAAATAAAAGGAAAATTACTGTCTAAGTCTGATTTATCTTCAAAATCTGTGCAACGCTGAGAACTGTAGCTATTAATAATTAAACAAGGGCAGGCTCTTGAAAAATCATGGGATATTATAATGTTAGCCCAAAAGCAGACTTTTCGAAAAATCATTAAATCTGTCAAGATACCTTAGAAATTTGATCAAAAGAAATACTCATTTCAAAAATAATTACAATAATTTTATTGTAAAAAGTATTATACTGTGGGTAGGTACTTTATAGCTTGTCTGAATTTTTATACATCAGTTCCAATATTTAAAAAGGCAAATAAATAAAAAAAATCTGTAAAAAATTATATTGATAATATCAAGTAGGTACCTTAGTGCTGCTAACACTTAAGGCGGCACCATCCGAATTTCTACCGATTTCTTGCATATCTCCCTTGAACATTTGAAGTTTTTAAACTCTTAAAAAAATATACGTTATTTCTTAAGATAATACCTATATAACCCCCACGCCGAAACATAAATTATATGAAATTCCCTCGATAGAAAAAAATCGCAAAGTATGCTCAGAAAATTATTTAAAACAAGTCTATTTCTATTATTTTACAAGTTATATTTGTGAAATAATTCACAATGTTTCTTTAAAAGATACTTAAGATACCTTTTACGTAAGATTTTCCTATTCTTAGGCCCCAGACTGGCAATTACAGCAGAAATTTGGTATCCCCAAAAAGCATTTATTGGATAACCAATAGCCCTACCATGGTAATCCCAAGTGGTTCGCTACATTTGGCGACTAGCAGGGGTGTCCTGGTTCATGGAGTGAGGATTGTCTATGTGTTGGCGGTGGATGCGTCTGTTCGTCAACTGTGTGGCAGGCCGGATCGGGAGAGACTGGTTGAGGGAGACTTTTTGACCTCTCCAGTCCAGCAGGTCAGGACTCTTTCGACCCGTCTCCTTGCACTGCAGTGGATGGATTTATACATCAGCCACTATTGGCTACACTGACCTACAGATTCCTACCAACAACTCTTCCACATTTCCTTCCCAGAACTTCACCTCCTTAAAAAGATCCTACACACTGCAACCCCCAAAATTCCATAGGCCTTGAGGGAAATTATTTTACTCAGGGCCCACGGTCATACGGAAACGTTCTTAAAGCACTTCTATCGAATTACATCTTCAGTGGTAGCGTAGAAAATAAGAATAACTCGCTGAATTAATTTAAACCACTGTAGATACGCGAGTAGACGGAGATACGCTGATATTCCTCTATTTTGGTTTACATTACCGGCCTTTTTATTATTTTTGCAAATCAAATTTATTCGCATTCGCGTTCGTTTGAGATACAATTCGTTGCGATGTGTTTACCGATACGAACTAAGAGCACATTCAGGGTGATGAAGTACTATTGAGATTTATCATAAATCTTTGTACTCGGTTCGCCTCTTCAATATTATCTTGGCGTAATATTTCTCTTGCAGAACAGTTAAAAAAACGTTTGTGTTCGTATGTAATTTATTCACGATAAAAAAATCTAAATTTTAAATTCAGAAGCTAAAATGTGAAGAAAAGTTAAATAAATGAAAAAAAAATTATGCAAAACATATTATTTTTTACACTGAATTTCCAAAATGGTTGGATGAATCTAGGGTATTGTAATTTTATTTCTACAGTGTGGTAAATATCGTAATAATGCTTATGAGTATGTATAATTTATTATTTTTTTATTTTTTATTTAATATAGATATATAAGGGTATAGTGGTGTTTTGTAAATTACATATCGGTACAGAATATATTTAAAAATACAATCTCACCAAAGAATAAGCTATTTTTTTTTGTACGTATTATTTAGTTACAAAATTTTCACATCTCTTATCTAATGTAATCTATTCTATAACTTCTCTAATGATATTCTATTACCTACGTAAAATTTGGACTTCACAACATTGAGATATTACCCACGAAAAACTGCAAGACTTTTAACTTCCTTAATACGTGTAGGGGGTTCATTGAATATTTTTAAGCCTTTGTAATAAATGTTGTTATGTGTTCCCGATAAATTAATTGGAAGCCTAAAATCAATTTCTGTAAGAATAGCAATGAACTATTCTATTAATTCTAACATTGTTCAATGTATAATCTGGTAAAATTTTATTTTTAAACATATATGAGAACACCAAAAGATATTGAAATATAAGAGACGTGCTAACCTAAGTTTTTACTGGGCGTCGCGCGTCGCCTATATTGTTAAGCAATATTACCGAACACCTTCAAAAAATCAACTAAATGAACGAATTCTTTTCATATTCAAACTTTATTGTTAACCAATACTACTGCACACCTTCAAAAAATCAACTAAATGAACGAATTCTTTTCATATTCAAACTTTATTGTTAACCAATACTACTGCACACCTTCAAAAAAACAACTAAGGACGGGTTGTTTCAAAAAATTTGATGAATTCATCAAATATTTGAAGTTAATTTTCACGTTCTGTGTAGGTTCTATGCAAGTTCTGTTATTATATCATTACAGGCTAGTTACTGCATGAAACTGAAATAATCACAGAACTTGAATAGAACTTACACAGAACGTGAAAATTAACTTAAAATATTTGATGAATTCATCAAATTTTTTGAAACAACCCGTCCTAAATGTACTAATTCCTTCCATATTCAAACTATATCACCAATACCATTGCACACCTTCGAAAAATCAACTAATGAAAGAATTCTTTCCGTATTCTTCAATCGGAATCCGAAAGAATTCAATCCAAGTTATGTTTCACTTGTGTTCATAAAATAATTAAAACAATCTAGACACTGCATATTATGATACACACTGACTTGTCAATATTAATTTTCTTCAATGAAAGAAATGATACCCCGAGATACAAGTAAATAGGAAGCGTTTTGCTATTTTATTTCCTCTCATTTACCCCTAAGTAGCGAGTCGCTGGTACTTATAGGGATGCTGCAGAGTTCTAGGAAGGTGGTTATTTTTCCGCCTACTTAGTTCTATGGCCCTGGTTATTATTAAGTTCCCCCCCTCTCCCCGACTTGAGAATCAGTGGCGCCATCTCGATGTTACGCCATTATTTATGTTAACTTTTTTCTAAGAACCCGCCACCTCTTTTTCCTACGCTTTTCCGTGATTTGACATTTAACTCTTTGCTTACGTATTTGAGTTTTTTTTTTATTTCTTAAATATAATATTTTTTAAGAATATTTTTTAATGCACAAAACACATTTCAATATCAGTTTAAAACTCAATATGTCATTGTAATTTTTTTTTAATATGTTTCATGTTTGTTATGAAATTTTCGCAACATTGGTGGACATTTATTTGTGATGTTGGTACAGAGATAAAATCCATATGCAGGTATTGTAATATTTCATTCTTATAATTACATTAGTTATTTTGTGTTTGTATTTTAAGGTTCCGTATTAAATGTTTAAAAAGAAGAAGAAGTTTTTAAAGGGATTTATATATTTACGAATGTTATAAGGAGCACGCTAATATTAAAAAAAAAACGATTTTAATTAATGGGTGTAAATAAAAATATTTAATAAAGCAGAACTGATTTAAAATAGAGCGAAATCTCTTGACAAAAGTCTTATGTAGTATTTAAATAAATACTGTGATTTTTTTTATAACAATGTGTTAAATAACAGAATCAGGTGTGTTTTTTGTTTTCATAATTTTCGGAGCATACTTGGCGAGTGTTTTCTAATGGAGATTTCATATAATTACTCCTTCATCTCTGTATATGAATTGAGAGTATCTTAAAAAATTACACTTAAGTGCTTCAAAGCTTAAAGTTTTCAAAGGAAGTATGTTTGTAAATTGGAAGAAATTCGGAATGTGAGATCTTAATCTAAAGTTGTAAATGAAAAGCTGTACTTTTTTGGGGGGGGCTTTTATTACTTTAGTTATTAAGAAGTTTATCTTGTGTTGTTCTAAACATGACTAATTGATTCCCTTTTGACGTTTGCGATTATTAAATAAATTTCAATATTAATAATATTTCAACGATTTGTATAGCGCCGTTTTTGTGAAAAATCACCTCAATATCTTTACTAATATCTAGTAAAAGGTGAGATGTAATCAACCTGACCATTTAAAACGTTGTGGATACATGTCCTATCTGTCGTGTTCTTTTACGATTTGTTTGTAGTATATATACTTGAGCCAAGTTCAAATTTTGAATTAATTTTCCTTAGACGGTTTCGCTGGCTTCTGTAGATCTATATATTACATTTGCTATAATAGGATTTCAAAGAAGAGCGATATCCGTTAGAGGAGGTATGTTGTCAAGATGTTTTAACTTTTGCGGTACAAATGTCAAAATCATACTTTTCAAAGGATTCTGCACATCATATGACAGAAATGTGGGTCGATTACACTGCTTCCCTAACCTAAAATTTGTTTATAAATATGCTGATCGCCAACTGTTTCGCCTACCGAGATACTGCAGTGCTACGGAAATGTTCCAAGACTCTTTCAGAGCACTTCTTCACCACCGCATGAGAAGCTTATGGTACAACTACACCAATCAAAGAACACGATCATCTGATGGTCTTCTGGAGATGGGAGAAGGTCAAATATCCTCCATAAATGGCGATTTGCATAATTTTTTCTACAAGACAATTTTATTTTTTCTGTTTTTATTTTATCTACCTACGTATTATTATTTTGTCCGTTTTTTGTTATTTTTTCGACACGTGAAATGCATTGCATTGCACTATCTAATCTTCTTTCTTAATCGAACCGCTGAAGTGATGTTTAAATTTAAGACGTTAGTTTAAAATCAATTACTTATGAATATTTTTTAATCTGATCATGTGAATAAAATTTTTACTTAAAGGAAAAGAAAAAAATTGAATTTTCTGAAAATACTACTGATTTTTTTTATCTTAGTAACATTATCACACTTTTCTGTCTGTTGGATATTGCATTGAAAGGTTAAAACCGTAAAAAAATTCAAACACATAAAAACATTTCTTATTTAAAATTCATTCATTTATTTTGGTAATATCTGCGATTGCCTTAAAACGAGGCGAGATTTAAAAAAAAGAAGCTGAAACAGGTCCATTTCACGCGTAAAACAAACATTTCACAAAGAAAACAAGATAAGAATGTTTTCAGACGAATAATATTGTTCTCTTAAATTATTTCATTCTTCGATACAGCCTGAAATGTTGTCGGCTTTATCGCCGGCATTCCTTCGATTAAGTGAAACTTTGTACTTAGAAAAACAAAAAGAATAACGGAAACTGCCGAATACACTCTACTTGTTGTTTAAATAAATACAGTGTGGGAAGAACTGAACCGAAAGTTCTTAGAAGTGTGGTCTTTCTGATTTCAAAGAAAAGTGATGTTGATTGGACCAGTGGATGCGCTCTACCGGGGGGCCATTTGAATATTTTGGAGATAATATGCAAATAATAGATGTAATTAAAAAAAATCGGTTGCAGTTTACACGATGTAGAAGCGACACTTTACCGAAACAATATCAACCAATACTTGAAAAGTGAGGTCATAATCAAAGCGACCAATGAGCGCAGACCCAGATTATTTCCGTTACATATCTCAACTAATAGGAACCTTTAGAAGTGACATCATAATCAAATCGGCCGATGAGCGCAGATGATGAGTCGCAAGTGCACTAATCGTCATTTCCGTTTCATCCGAAATCTAAATCATAACCGTGCTATAGAAGTTTCACTTCAAAATTATGTGAATACCGCACACGAGTCACAGCTGATCTCAACTGATTAGAGACAGAGAGATTATTGTATCCCCAATTGGGGCGTGTTTTGTTGGGGAGAGGAAGCATGAGGAGGAGAAAGATGGGGAAATACCTGGCTCTTCACACCTGGTCACCAAACACGGTTAAAGCCATTTCAAGCAACCTTTCAATGCTGAATGGTGGTTGACCACGGAGGCCGTCAATCCGCAATTGTGAGAGTTATATTGTAGTGTAAAATGAAAAGAAGGTATTCGAAATAAAAAAAAACATCCTGATTCTAATGCTGTTTGGCGTTAAGGGCTTGCTTAGGTAAAAAGTTGATGGAAATACCGTGATAAGTTGTAGCGTGGCTGAAGGAACATCCAGAATCAGGACAGGCTGATGTCTTCAGATGCCAATCATCCTCCCAGGATTACGTCCAGTCAGCTTCTAAGATGACGAGAGTCTGATGAATGATCAATCATTGTGATTTTAAGTCGATCCGCCGTATGTCAGTCCAGAAGATTGCCCAATGCTCTGGGCTGCCGCACAAATAAAGAAGTATTCATCAACTTCATTTTGGATCCCACTGCTTTTAATCCTGCCTGCAGGTTTGACAACAGCTCAACTCCAAAATATTCCAGGACTGGCAATCTGATCAATGCCCTGCGCAAGTACTGAACAGCCACACACCGAGGCCATAACTATGGTGTGTATAAAAGGGTGCACACACCTTGTTACAATTTTTTTTTGTATAACAAAGGGGTGGTGTAATAATTATTGTAGGATTAATAATTATTTTTATTGCACGTTACCTTAAACGTTCAGACCCTTTACTCGTCAAAGTTAACACTAATAAATTTGAATAAATAAAATACTCGTTCCATGGACCGACATAATCACCGACATAGAAATTCTCAGGCGGGCTAGAGCAAATAGAGAACTGTTCACATTATTAAAAGTCAAGAAAATTTCATATCAAGTGGAGCAAGTGATACTTCGAGGGGAAAGCATCACTTGCTCAAATTAATATTGAAAGGAAAAATAGAGGGTCGCCGAAGGTCTGGGAGGAGACAAATGTCTTGGCTTTGGAGGACCCACCCTCTTTCCCGCCCTGGTATAGGTAACAGATGGTTACCCCTTCAAGGCCTCAAAGGACTCTAATTTTGTAAACGGCTCTACTCAGATTCAAGACTCTAGACCTCCAAAGTCCCCGCATACGTTGTTAGTGAGCAGTATGCAAGTGCTCGCCACATGCAAGTGTTAGTAATAACGAAAGATCAGGTGACTTACCTTATGAACTTTGGAACAGGGGTAGAAAAGGAAAAAGAAAGAAAACAAGAAGTAGGCATTTTGCCTATCCTAGCGCATGTACATAATGAACAGTAAAAAAAAATTAAAAATGAAAACAATAAGGAGATAGAAAAAGTTCACAGGTTTTTGAAGAAGGGGCGATGCGGCGCATTCCACCCGGCAGTCCTGGTGATAGTGTGTCGGTGATCAGGTAGACAAGAGCGGCACCTGGTTACCGCGCCCCTTAGCCGATCTCCCGGTGGTGCCACGATGAAAGTAAATAGGAGAATGGGGTGAAACGCCCGAAGACCCTGGGGACAAAAGCGTCGGGTGGTCGGAGGAAGGGCGGAAGGTCCCCAAATACCCACTGTCGTCCTTCAGACCGGCACCAGTCCACAGGGGTGGCGCGGGTGGTCAGCGAGGCTCCGCTCCAGGATCGCGACACTAGAGACATAGCGGGGACAAGGTCCATCCCACCCCCAATATGGGGAAGTTGGACAGAACAGAACATAGAGTGGTTCAGTTTATCACTTTGAGCGCTCACAGCAAGGGTCACAGTTCTGTAAGTTTAGTAAAAAAAAAAAAAAAAACAAACAAACAAAAACACCCAGAATCAAACAAAAGAAAATAATATAAAAGAAAAGGTTTTACAAGGAAGCGATCTAGACACTCGACAGGATATTCATTGAAAAACAGCAAGCAACAATGATATAGTCTCGGTAAGCCTAAGTAATGTAAGTTACATGAAATGCCAATGTAGCAGTCAGCACATCGAAGTGGTTTACTCGTCCGCTGCAATAACAACAAGAATCTGGTTTTTGTGAAGATAGCAATAGCAACATCTAATTGGTTTACTCATTATATGGAACACAAACAGGGAGACGGTCTAGTGGAAGGAAGCACTCCGAACACCCAACCGGTTTCCTACTTAGGAGTTACTCTTAAGTTAAAATAATAACAAAAAATGATTTTATGAATGGAGCATTCATGACATCCCACTGGATTACTGATTCGTTACATTACCAACAAGAAACCGGCTCCGTGAAAGGGAGCACTCCGAACATCAAACCGGCCTCCCACCGAATTAAATCTGCCTCCCACAAACAAAGAAGCAGTCTGAACACCAAACCGGTATCCTATCGTGTAGCCATCAAAAAGCTGCAATAACAACGAAAGACAGGCTTCTGTTAAGAAACATTCATAACACATTAGTTACATTTTAGACAAGGAAACCGGCTCCATGAAAGGAAGCACTCTAAACACCAAACCGGTTTGCCATCGCAGAGCCATCATTAAGTTGATAATTGGAAGCCGGCATGAGTGTAAATAATATGGAAAGTAGTAGAAATACAGTTGTGGCTGCCAGCACGTCAAAGCGGTTACCTGTAGGGAAGTAACTATGAAATCATGACAAAGTAAGCATAATAGTAGGCATGAACAAAAGGAGATAAATCACAGAAATAATAAGTGAAAACATAATTAAATAAAAGTAAAATCAGGCATAAACAGTAATCAGAGAGCAATAGGTCATGGTCCTAGGGATTCAGGAGTTCGTACACCTGGTTTCTACTGAATTTAATCTAATCGGCGACTCTAAGGACAGACCATCTCTCCACCCATGTCTTTGTGTACTTCCTCAAACACTCGAAATTCACCTTGTTAGACACGAGATCGGAGTTCCAAACCGGTCTCATTAACACGTTCAAACCGCCCAATAATTCATCACGCGCGTCCGTCATTATCTCACAGTTCCACAGAATGTGCTCGGCTGACTGGTTCGTGGCGCCACAGGCGCAGTTTGGATGGGGAGACAGAGAGAGGCTATGAAGTCTCCCCCTGAATTCCCCATGCCCGGACAAGAGCTGGACCATATAATGGTCCAGATTTATAAAAGCCCCTTCCATCCTGAGTTTAACTGATGGGAAGAAGGAGAAGGTCCATCTTCCCATATTCGACCTATCCCAACGAGCTTGCCACTCATTAAGAGTAAGCTCTCTCATGTGTCTTAGGGAGGGTCCGGACTCCTCCCGGTGTTATTACCACACCAAGATGGGTTGCAGGGAGACCCCTGGTCAGCTTCTTTTTAGTAAGCACTTCCCTAATTTCTAGATCGATTGGCAATATACCAGCCAGCACAGGCAGTGCGTCCGAAGCAACTGTTCTATATGCCCCAGAAAGTGCCAGCAAGGGAGTTCGCTGGCCCCTTTTGAGCGCCGAGAGTATCAGAGAGTTATCCAGACGGTGCTCCCACACAGAGGCGCAGTACGAAACTTGCGACACACCCCTGTATAATAAGCGGAGCGCCGGCCTTCTCAGTCTGCCGTGGAGATTCTCCTCAGCTTCAGAAAAAGGGCTTGGGCCTTGCTGGAGACTTCCTTAACGTGGGCTAGGAACGAGGACGATCGATCTAAAGTCACTCCAAGATATTTTGCCGTCTCAACGAACTTGACTCTGGTATCTCCCATATTGATGGTGGGGTTTCTCTCTCTGCTGAGAAAACCCTTCATCAAGAGACCCATGGTCTTCTGGGGAGCGAAGGTCATCTTATTTCTTTCACCCCATTGGAGGAACATATTCAAACCATCTTCAGCTTTTCGCTCCATTTCTCTCCTGCTGTAAATGTCTTGGCTGCGAAATATACGAGAGTGGACCGGCATAGAAGTGCGGTGGAGCTATTCCGGGCAGCACAAGATAGAGACATTTTCCAGAAATATCGCCAACGTCGGGGGGACCTGATAGGGCACACAAAGAAGAAGAAGAAGAAATACTCGTACATTTTAAATATAGAATTTTTTTAAATTCTGGTGAAAAAAATTTATATTACAGATAGGTCTATCGCATTTCTGATTTCTCCTGACCCACATCACTTCCAAATTATCGATTTTTGTTTGGTATGGATCACACTTCTAAGGGTTATCGGATCAGTGGTTGGAAGGAAAACGAAGGGATGTTAATAAGGAAAGGTACAACGCTAAAGATTTCATGTGTACTCGAAATACAAAGAACGATTCTTCTTTTGCAAATGAAGTCATTCTCTTTTATTGGATGTTTCAGGAAACAAACGAATATTATTGTTCTGATTAATTTATTACATTATGTCGTACATTCTGTGTAACGAGGTTAAATAAAAATGACAAATAGTCATCTTACGAGTTACGAGCATTTGGCCTCGACAATTCGCGAGAAGAAACCCCAGTTGTCATATTACAAACACCTTCCGTCATCGTGTTCGTACCTTAATTTATATCATCATCTCTCAAGAGTATGAAGCTGTGGTCATACTAATATGGATCGTCCGGTTGATTAGTCAGACATCTCCAAATACTAAGTTTTGTGAAAAAGTTTTTTTTCTTTCGCTCCACACATGGGGATCTTTGGGGATCCTGTGTAGCGGGTATTTTTAGGAAAGAAGGGCAGAGAAGTTCTGGGAAGGAAAAATGTGTGAAGAGTGGGTAAGAATCTGGGGGTCAGTGTGTCCAGGAGTGACGAACTAATCTATCCCTCCCACTTCAGCACAAGGCGATGTTGCAGGAGAGTTCTGAGGTTAAAAGGTCTCCGTTGACCAGTCTCTCCCATACCGGCCTGCCATGCATCCGTCACCAAGATCCTAATAAAACCTTTCCACATGAACCCGGGCACCCCTGCTAAGTCACCAAAAAGTCACTCACCTCGCAATATTCGAGCGTTCACTGTAAATGAAATATTATTTACATACAAGCTATAAAATAATACCGGAATTTTTGATTTTGAATTTTTTTTTCACTAGAAATTTTTTCATTATACGAGTTATTAATTTTCTACAAGTATTTAAAATACTCTTTTCGGATGTGCTTCTGTCTGCAACACCGGTTCAGTGAATTCTGGAATTTTGATTTGCTTTGAATATAAGTGTCATTTTCAGAAATGAATGTAGGAACAATTAATCAAACATTCCATAAAGTAGGTACCAACATTATTTCATTTTAATTGATTACTTCAAAATTTTAAATTTGAATATATTTATTTCTTTTTGCATTTTTTAAAGGTGTCGTAATTTTTCAAGTTTAATAACTTTTGTTAAATCGAAAGGTAGATTTCTGATCATGTTTAAATTTGATAGTATTTATTTTTGAAAGGCAATGATTGATCCCGAAAAAAATATTCTTTTCAACTTCGCAAATCCTACAATTATAATACCCCGTGATTCTTCACGGGTCTGCGCTAGTTTGTATAAATATAATACATGTGCACATACATTTTTGCTTTGCTGGTACTGAACGAGTGTAACATTTATGGAAATTTTATTGATAACTTACCGATAAAAATACTTATGGTGTCGCAAATACACACACTATTATATTTTACATAATAAGTTTTATGTTTTTATATTGGTTAATGCAAACATATTTTCGTACTTGTAAAAATTATTAAGAATGTTTTCAAATGCAGTAATTATTTCTGTTGATCAAACTTTAAAGAAGGTTGATTACTTAGAAAAACGTCGTTTACGCGAACTTTATCTCAGTTGGTAATGAGCTCAGAATCTCACTCAGGAATAGATTATTCAGAGGGTGTCTTGATTATAAGAATCTGAGTGTAAATTCCCTAATATTATTTACACGCGCCCACACCCTCCCCTAATCTTGTTTACGCACCTGTCCGTGTCACAACCTCCCCCCTCTCACCCATCCCACCCCCGTCTTAATCAGCTTTCCCTTGGCTTTGCTGTTCTCCCGATACCCCATTTCCTTCTCATCGCTTTGGAGTACTACATATTTTTGAATAAATCGGAAGGCTTCTTTAGATTTAGAAATCTTCGAAATCATTTTCTTCGACTCCCTTGGCAGTATCTTCTCATTAAACATTATCACCAGTTCAGTCGTAATGTTTACTCTTCTGTATGAAAGTCACCTTATAGGAAAGTACCTATACATGGTGTTTGGAAACTAGTGGTGGAAGGGGAAAACTGGAGAATCTACATCACGATAGAGAATACAAAAAACCTCTTTTTTCTTTTTTTTCCCCCGTTCAACTTGAAGCATTTTAAAAGTCAGTTGATAGCAACCACGTTCATACATGAAAGCAACCTTATACATTAAATTTGGCTGCAAAAATCAACTTTGTAATCAAATTTTTGAAATGGAAAGCTCTAAACAAAAAAGTTTTGCCTCATAATCAACGCTAATGTAAAGTATGCAAGTGCTTTTGGTAGAAAATGTAAATTCAAGTCTAATTGAATTCGGCTTTTAAAATATTTTTTCGTTAAGTAATGCAGTACTTTTGGTAGAAAATTGAAGGCTATTTTTCTATGAAAAAGCAATAATTTAGACAATCTTCGTTAATATTTTTTAAGTATTTTATTTTAAATTTCTGTCTAACATTGTTTTTGATTTTTTTTTAGCCTCAAACTATTATTTAAAGAGATTGCGCATTTTCTATACGTAAAATAATTTTTTTACAATTTTTTTCCCTGTTTACATAATATTTGTGAATGTTTTTCAACTGTTTTCTCGGCAAATGCCACGGGAGGAAACTCGCAAATTTCGCGAAGTTTTGACTTTGACGTAATATTTTGTGGGTTTATTTTATGCTATCGTATATAATATTTACCGAGACACATTCCTTGAACAATGAACTACGCTTAAAACAACATTATTTCCATTTATTTCACAAATTGATAGGTTTATCGATCTTTTCATGACCCACGACGCTCACAGTTTGACAGCTCGAATCGCGGGAAAGATGACGCTAAAGGTCGTAGATAAATTAAATAATTATTATTCCGAGGTAGCTAGGTGTGTTTCTGATATCTGTTAAGTCAAGAACAAGAATGCCTCAAGCGATTCTGACCTTGTCCTTCATACATTTTTTTTATACATAAGGTTTAAAATCGCATTTCAATTTTTTTTTTTAAATTTTATTCGGCTTGCCGGCACGTACTCGGCACGTGGCCGGAAGTTAATCCGTGTGAAATAGTTAGGGTGCGGGCAAATTCTCCAGTAAATGTTGAAAGTCTTGTTAATTTCTGTCTGTATCTATTTTTTCTCCTAAACAAAATAAAATAAACCCTAGCCCAAAGTTCACTTTTTGGACGTAACTGTGGAGGTGGACTTAACTTCCATATTTTAAATCAATCTTTGGACCGTAGAATTCTTAGTACAAACCCAAAATATCGGTTGATTTGCTCTATTGGACCGGAATTATTGTTGCGGAAGAAATGAAAAATTAGCCCAAGGCTCGTCCATAAATTTATAAAATTTTTCACAAACATTGTTAAGGGGTTTTTCACAGAATCGTCTTCGGATCATCCACATTTAAGTTTAAAATATTTCAATCGATTCGGTCACACGGAGAAACGAGGAACGAGGAATATATTTTTCATATTAACTTCACACGTGAGTCCTTGAGGCTTTTTTCCTGGAAGCCTGTGTGATATCTGTGTGGAGTCTGCCCTGAGTCAACCTGGGTCTTCAAACCGTCAAATCAATCCAAAGCTGGGATGAACGAGCCATCGGATGTGCTACATATGTCAACCGCGTAGGTACAAGTGTTTATTTTTCATTACATTTTTATGATAAATATAATTTAAAACAAAAATAAATAAAGTAGCTCACATCCGTACTAGATATTTGATATACTTTTTGTACGATATATAAAAATAATTTTTCAGTTTGGTTGGGTATTTTGATCTCAAATCTGGAATTGAGATTTGAATGAAACCGGCCGAAATGGGCCGCACATACGTTCCTCTTCAATGATTTTGATTTCAACGGTGATGTTCGAGAAAGAAGTTTTATATTTTAAAATTTTTGACCGATTTCCCCGAAGCTTGTGATGAATTTCACCACAAGCCCTCTGCGCACTTCTATCACTTTTTCTCTTCATTAGTACGAGGGAGACATTTTTGTAATTTAGAAAGGCGGCACCCCTTCCGCACCACAAAAGTATGGCGATCTGTCACCGCGTTGCAGGGCAAGAAGGATGAGGAAGAAGAAATATAAAAATCAGCCTGTCACAAACAGCTGACTCCGCTCAATTAAAGACTCTTTGCTCCCCCCGGCTTTTGGAGACGAGGCTGCATAGATAAAATAATAATTGTAATAAAAATTTCACGGCTTTCAGCAGCTCTATTTCTTTAATCCTTTATTTTATTTTACTGAACAGAAAATCATTAGAAGTGTAATCTGTGTCGATTTGATAGGAAACTGATGTGGCCAATTTTATTTTAAAAAACTTCTGGACTCCGCTAGCTGACGAAATTCAATATCAGTGATTTTTAATGGGTCGGCGCTAGTAAACAATATAATTCCGACTGTGGTGTGATGTGAGTACGTAAAATTCTAAAATTCAAAATACTTAATTCTTATTATTTTATCAGCCGTTTTTACTTATATTAAAGACTAGCTTTTCCCCGCGGCTTCGCTCGCATGGTATTACGGGAAATTACTGTAGCGGTTGAACTTATCAATTATCCCCCCTCCTCCCCACTCCACCCCCTCCCGCATTCCATACATTCATTCCCTTACATTCAGTTTTCAAACATCTAGCCTGCCACCTAAATTTCACAAAGAAAAAAGAATTATCCAATTTTGTTCATTCGTTCGGAATTTATGCGCTTACAAACATTTCGGATGTTTATTTTTAATTAAATGTTTGGAAGTTTGTTAATATAATACAAAATTACACTATTTATTATTCAGTCTTTATAATCGTTACGAATTATATTTTTAATGTAGGAACTCTTATCTGACATTTATTCCAGCTTGTACAATAAAAACAAAACATATTCTAATATTTGAATTTTCTGGGGCAGTAGCTGGCCAGGGGGCTGAGTACCTACCAGCTTAGAGCCCACAAATATATCAACATCATTTCCATGGGAATGATTTTTTTCTGACATTTGCAATTAACTCGCTTTTGTTAGCGACAGAAAACGTATAACAAATATAATATATTAATATTTATAATTTCATAACGCCAGAGCTTACCATCATATACAACATGTAGTCTGCGCATATAATTTAGCTTTCTATTGGTGAATGAATTTTTAAAGTCTTTTTATTGGTTAATGCTTGAAAAGGTCATAAACAAACTCGAGCAGTTTCGCATTTATAATATTAGTATGGATGTATGTATCTTAATAGTTGGTTTTATAAAATGGTGAGGATGGTTGCCTTCCAAACAGTTGATCGGGAGTCGATTCTCGAGCTAAGGAATTTATTTTTTATGTGTTTTTACTTATTTTTTAAAACACATTTTTTATACCTCGCTATTTTTCACGGCTCTGTGTTAGTGTATATGTATTTTTTTGACGATTTTTCAAACAACGAATCGTGTTTCGTATGGTTTCAAAAAAGTTGATAACCAGACAGTTGGTCTTTTGTATGTTAACTTTCACAAAATATAACTAAGTGTCTCCGAATGGGTGTGCAGAGTCTACATACTGTACGTACCAGCGTACTAGTACAAAAATCGAAATTGCATATAAATTTGTTGATATCCATACCAATTTATCATTAAAAGTATTTTTGAAGTAGATTTTAGGTATGAAATTGTTAAATAATGCACAAAAGGTTATAATTTTATAAAAAATATCATTTCGGAGATCAATTGTTGGGTCGTTGTTTTGTGAGAAATTATTTTTTATAGGTTCGAGTCCCAGAGGTGCCAATATCTTTTTCGGATATTTCGGTTTCGATTGAGATTTTCGATTGAGTTTCGCTAATATTGTCTTCATTTAATTTAATATTACAATTTGAGGTTTTACTCATAAAAGTTAAAAATAAAAATAAGTAAATTTCCTCAATTTTCACGCTTTCCAGAAGCTCCCCTAATAATAATACAATAAAACCAAATACAAAACAAAAATGAAATTATTTCCACTTTAATTTATTTTACCTTAATGGCTTCAGCTTGTTAAAGCCATCTTCAGACTGGTACAAATTATTCTTAATCTACAGTTTATATACATCATATATGGGGCAGGGGAAGAAGGGTGGTCTACAAGGATTTTATTTAAGTATGTGGATTTTTTTACATTAGTTACCAAGTCGTCTTTGAATGTCGAATTTCTAATTGTTTTAGTTATTCCCAGCAGGCTTAATTACTTCGGGTTTGTAGTTTACTTTCATATTGTTTGGGGAATACCTTACAAGTACAAAGAATTATTAATAACAATAACACAATTTTATTGTTTTCATGTCTATTTTCGTAATTAAAATCGTTATTATATTTATGATGATATGGAATTTTTGGTTGATGAATCGCTCAACTGTGATATTATTATTAAATATCACGACCACCCATTCCTAAATCCTCAGAAGTAGGAATGTTAGCACGACTTTAATCAAGTCATTTGTCTTCGTGGTACCCGCCTTGTTTAGTTTAACTAACTTTTCGAATGTTGGCTCGGCAAAGAAAACTTATCCGTTTCAATCGAACGTGACGGGCGCTTCTAAAACTTACAAACAGACTCTTTTTACCATTGTGAAATGCACTGCTTTCTTAGAAAAAAATATCGATTGATGATGTTAGAAATCAGAGATTGTATACTGCTAACACTAACTTCATCAAAAAAATTGTCGTGCATCGCAATTCTGAATTTTTGATGGTTGAACGGTTTTAGCTTGACGGCCACCGTGGTCGAGGGGTATGACTCTCGATAAGGAAGTTTGTAGCTTTCAAATCTCGGCGTGCGCAAGTAAATTTTATTTGAATGAGTTGTGTTATTTCACAATGTATCCATTAAAAATAATAAAAAGTTTATTCGCGGTGCCTTTCAGAGTGGAAGGTGCTCTAACTATCGCCTTGGTGAAAGACCACCATTCAGAATTCAAACGTTGCTTTAAATGGCTTTAGTCGTGTTTGATAAGCAGATCGGTAGTATAATAGCCAAGTCCTTTCCCATCTACCTCTTCCTCATATTTTTTTCTTCTTCACTACCTTCAGCCTCACAAATTCCACAATCTGGGGGTGCAAAAGTTTCCGTGTCTTCAAACGGTCGGGAACAAAGTTGGGACACTTTTGCTAAAATTTATTTCATAGTGATAAAATTACAAGCTTCACAATATTATCTTTATCTTTTGACCATAACCTAAAATGACTATTGCAGAATTCATACGAATACATTGCAATAAAATTAGCATTAAAAACAAAAAAAAACAAAAAAAACATTTTTTTAATTAAATTTATGAAACGATGCGACGTAACGAAAATGCGCTTATAGTTAGAAATATGATTCAAAAGTTACACTTGAGGATTTACTTTAAAAAAAACTAAGCATAATTTGAATTTACTTTAAAAAATATTTCTGACCTTAAAGTGGTTTGAAATTACTTGGTCAAACAAAAGTTGAATGTCTTTAGTAAATCAGAGCTTTTGAATAAAAATTAGTAAAAGAGACGTTAAAAAATCACAAACCTTGAAAGCTTCCAAAACTATCTTAAGGTCTGGGCGCTTAGAACTCCATGCCATGTCGATTACCATATTTAATTTAGAAAACTCTTCTCACCAAGAAAATATAAGTTTAACCATCGCAAAACTTCCAAATCTCTTTCGAGAAAATAATTCTCACCTGATCAACATTATTTGCCACTCTGAGCTTAGTTTTTCAACCGTTTCCTTTCAATTAATATTAATTGAAGTTTGCGCAAAATTGGCTTTTATTCTTCCCGAAAATGGTTGTCCTGTTTCAACTCGACTGTTTTGCATTTCGTTTGTTCTGTAAATGTGTGTGTACGTTCGGTTTCCGATTCAAGATAGTGACCAAAAACCAAATGGATTTCGGTATAATAATAAATATTCCTTTAATTAATCGAAGGACAGAGCAAAATAAAATTTTTTGACAAAATGGCGGCTCCTCAAAAAAAAATCGATATTTTACCAAAGTTTTAGCCTTATATTGTTTATAAAAAATATGTTTTTATTGGTGAGAACAGGCCTTCGATTGATAAGTGTAAAATATACTTAAAAAGTTTGTGTTAAAATTTGACATTGATCGGTTAAGCCGTTTCGGAGTAATCTTGGTCACTGACTCTGAAAACACAGTTCTGAGAAAATCGCGTTTGAAGTTTGTCTCCTACTTTCAAATGCTTTGACACGTCTGTACATATGCGTGTAACTTCGAAAATATTCGCCGGATTGACTTGATTTTTTTTTGTGTGCTTTAATATATGTACATTACGAAAATGATTACGAGATTTCTTGAAAATTCTAACTGTATATAACCCCTTAGTGTAACGTTTTTCTTAGGCTCTCAGAAAATAGTGCACATTGCGAAAATCTATTAAAATACTAAGCCTTCGTTTTAAAGTCTCGCTTATTCGGAATTCTCGGTCGTATTGCAAGGAATCTCCTTGTTTTTCTCCATCGCGCTCGCCGCCATCAAATCTGTTTTTACTCCGGGTGAAGTGAGGAAAGTTCTCTTTAAGTTTTCAATAGGAGAACTATCGGAAAAACATTTAGAGTTTTCATTGCCTCACCGATCCGAGGCTGGCTCGGCGGTCAAATGCGGCCAAGGCAGCTAGTCCCCGTTCCCGGACAGTTTTACTCATTCTAGCGGCTATTACTTTAAAGGCTCGGGACTGCGCTTCATTCTAAATACCGCACGGTCCGACACATTCTTAAGAGGAATATAAACGCTAAAAATATTTCGATTCTCGTGCCTTCAAAATTTAAAATCGAGCGTTTTGTTTGCATGAGGCAAGTAAGCGATGAAGTGGTTTTTATTTATTTTTTGCATAATTTTATAAGAATGAAAAAAAGTCAGAACAAACAAAACCTCAAAAATGGTCTTAGCCATAAAGGGGTATTTTTTAAAAATTGTTTCTTATATTATTACTTCATAGTTAAGTCATGCAAAAACATTTTTTTCAGTAGTACACGCTTATATTTTTTGTTACATAAATAATAATTTCATTGTAATTCCAATACATAGAAAAGCTAGTAAAAGCTTCAATTTATCCGCAGCATATTTTTGATGTTCATAATGTAAACCGATTCGTCATAAAGAGTATCTAAATAGGATTTCACGTAAAGCTTCATCTTAAGTTGTAATTACATAACAGGAGAGATTCATCGAATGTTTGTTGTGTTTGGTGGCCAGATTTTTCATTCAGTTTGGTAGGCGGTAAGTGTACAACAAGTGTAAGTGTACATTTATTTGAATACCTAAACCTTTGTCTCTAGGTTACCCCAAGTGGTCCACTAAGTTTGAACTTTGCAGGGTTGCCCGGGTACATGGTAAGAATTTTGTCTAGGTCTTGGCGGCAGATGCGCCTATCCACCTACTGAGGCTGGTTGAGAGAGGCCTTTTGCCAATCGCCTCGCAAGGCAGTTGGCGGGATGGATTTATACATCCGTCACTCCTGGACACTCTGACCCCCAGATTCCTACCCATCCCTCTTCTTCCTTCTTCCTCCTTCTTCTCCTGCCTCCACCCATCTTTTTCCTTCCTCACCTTCCTTTCCTTAAAAATACCGTCCACACAGCATCCCCTAAGATGATTTTTTTTTGGGAAATTGTTTTCTTCAGGGCCTCCACACTGGAGGCCCTGAAGAAAATAATATCCCTCAGACCCTATGTCATCTTTGGGGATGCTGTGTTGAGGATTTTATTTAGGAAAGGAAGGAGAAGAGAGTTCTGGGAAGGAAAGGGGTTTGAAGGGTGAGTGGGAGTCTGGGGTTCAGTACATCTTGGTCATCCGCCTCCAAAACCTAGACAAACCTCACCCTTTGAACCCGTGCCTCCT
Source organism: Glyphotaelius pellucidus (assembly GCA_936435175.1). Classification (NCBI taxonomy): domain Eukaryota; kingdom Metazoa; phylum Arthropoda; class Insecta; order Trichoptera; family Limnephilidae; genus Glyphotaelius; species Glyphotaelius pellucidus. The sequence goes on along the minus strand of OW386553.1, from coordinate 6,365,825 downwards.
ATGTGGAGTTGATGAAAGAAAAAAATCTACATGCAGGTACTTTCTCACCATCCGCTACCCCATCTCCTTCCCCCCCCATTTAGGGGATGGAACAGTTGGGTATTTTAATAGTTTTAGTATTCTCATAAAAATAAAAAACGACGTACATATTTCAATGTTGGCAACGTAAAGGCCGTGATGGCATAATTGCAAATCAATATAGTATTCAGATAAAAATTGACCAAAAAAAATAACCTAGATTACATATTTCTTTCAATATTAAGAACTTTTTATATTTTATAGATGTTTCTTTTAGTTAAATACTAATTTAGAGAAAGTAAACAGCCCCTAATTTAGAGAAAGTAAACAGCCCCTTCATAATCATGAACTTCTTATACGCCTTCTGCCAAAGAAGTCCTCAACACTGAGCCATTTTTCTTGGGACCCTTGCGTGTTGTTCACACAAAATAGTTTAATTGGTTTAGATTGAAATGCATTTAATTGAATGCGTACATAAGCAAGTACACGCTGTGATATAGGGGTACACCTTCTTTAGCCAACATTACACAACTATCCTGATGATGGACACTGTAATGATGCCCGGAAGCGTATTTTCAAAACCTATACCGGTTCAGTCGCCGTAGCGGCAATTAACACTTTAAATACACCTCTATATTGGTTATTTTTAATCACTTTGCAAAAACAAAAATTGTTAAAAAATCTAGATAAAATAATCTATCTAATGCGTATATTAGAAATTAATAATTTTATTTCTTAATAATAAAATTTTGATATTATTCCCGTATTTTATAAATATATCTTTATATTGATTATTTTTTATCTCTTTGCAAAAACAACAATTGTTTTAAAGTCTAGATAAAATAATCTTTCCAACGTGTTTATTAAAAATAAATAATTTTATTTCCTAGTATTTAAATTTTGATGTTGAAAATGTAAATTATTGACTGAATCAGTATAGGGTTTGGAAATACGCTGCCCGGAAGCAGATAGAGCAATCGGTGTAATACCCCAAAAATAAATCACAAGATTAAAAATACCCATTATGAATATAAATAAATACTCAAATGATCCGCTTGTAATTTTCTCCTTTGGTTTTAAGTTGAAATATTCTAAGAAAACCGAACCACATAAAAGTTTGTGTCATCGGATTTCTAAAACTTTAAACTCAGTAATTGATACCTCACTTTCAAAGCTAACACTTATGGGAACACTCGGATTCAACGAAAAAACGCCGAGCACGAAAACTTGATAGCCTTAAACTTTTAAATTTTAGACAAAAGATTCCGTAGAGATTCGGATCCTTCCGGCGGCGATCTGAAGAAATTTCCACCGTTGCATTAGAAAGAGAAGACCATCTTCCGCCATAATCGCCCCTGAAGCAGTCAGATGCAATTCCTTGATTGCACTAAACATTCCTAGTTGCATTTCTGTAGCAACCTCCTCCTCCCCGACCTTCTCACACCTCCCTCGATTCCCACCTCTCCACCCTCCTGATCCCCGGGGAAAACTATCCCAAGATTGGGGCTGAGAACCTTCTTGGAAATATGGCAAATTGGAAAACCACTTCGCTTTGAATGGCATTCATGAAATATCTTTTTGATGGGAGAACTTTGTGATTTCTAAACCTTTTAGTTAAACTTAGATATGCTGTTTTCTATAACAATTAAAACAATTTAGTCAATTACGGCAGAGACTATGTTTCATTCTTACATTCTTCACGATAAACAGGTTTCAAGCTTCATATTGTTATTAGTATATTGTTTATATGTAACAATTTAAGGTCAGAAAATTAAATGCATTCTACCATGCAACATTACAAATTTATAAAAAAACATTAAAAAAAAAGTTGCACCCTTTAAAAATAACAAAAATCTTAGACAAACGTCAATACTTCCTACTTTAAAATGTAAAAAAAAACAATAGGTCAGTTAAATCATTAATATCTCGGAGTTAATTTTTTTAATTCATTACCAGAAAAATTAGAAACATAAAATATAAAAGAATTTAAAACTCACCTTAAAAATTATACTTAAAACTTGAACTGAATTATGTCAAATAAAATCAATTAAATAACACCCCTCTCCATACACACAAGCTCTGCTTATTTATGGGGGTACATCAAATACATCTATTTTGTAATTAATTACTGTGTAAAATTTATGTGTAATTTATGTACCTTTTTGTGACAAATAAAAAAAATGTGTGAGAATCAATTAAATAACACCCCTCTCCATACACACAAGCTCTGCTTATTTATGGGGGTACATCAAATACATCTATTTTGTAATTAATTACTGTGTAAAATTTATGTGTAATTTATGTACCTTTTTGTGACTAATAAAAAAAATGCGTGAGAATATATGTATATGCATGCGTATACATATGTATATGTATAATATATGTATATGTATGTGTATGCAAGCGTATGTATGTTTGTGCATATTTATATAAATAGAGCAATGCACAGCGCAATATACACGTGCGCAATATACAAGTATATATTTACAGGTGCATAAATATATACTTTATTTGAGTATATATATTTATGCACCTATGTACCCATGTGCGCATGCATGCACGAATAAAAAAAAATTATGTTGATTTTTTAAAGCTAATCCCTATGCATGTCTATTTCTCCTTCTGTAATCTCCTTTCTATCATAAATTTTCCAATTTTCAGCAAGCTTATGTACTAAATCCATACGTTTACTCTAGACTTTATACAAAAAAACTATACTTTATAGTTTTTTTGTATATGAAACAGACAGCCGCCTGGTCTGGTGTTTTAATGTATCTACTCTATGTAAATGTCTTAATTAAATATCATGTATTTTATACACAAATAAAAATGTTCATTTTTAGCTTATAACAAATTGTATAATGTATTTTAAATCCCAGAATTTACAAATCATTTAAAAAAAAACGCCAGTCCCGATACCCGATCGGTATCAATATCAAAAATTTCGTAAATAGTTTTGTAAAATCAAATTCATATATTACATTCGTAACGGTACTAGTGTGGGGTCTTACTAATAAGCATGTTAAATCTAACTCAACCATTGATTAGGGTATGGGTCCCGCCAGTGGCGTAGCTGGCAGCTGTGTGGTAGTAGATAAAATATTGCACAATGGTGGTAGTAGATAAAATATTGTACAATGGTGGTAATAGATAAAATATTTCACAATGGTGGTAATAGAAAAAAATATTGTATAATGGTTGTAGTAGATAAAATATTGTACAATGGTGGTAGTAGATAAAATATTGCACAATGGTGGTAGTAGAAAAAGTATTGTACAAAGGTTTTATTTTTTTTTATTTATTTATTTATTTATATATATACATATTTCAAAACGAAACAATACAAAATGGTGCTTTGTCTATCCAACTGGGAAGGATTCCCGTTTCAGGACAGGCATATCGCATATTTAGTTCATAATATTCTTAACAGATGAAAGGTTCCATTGAAGATAACACAAGAAATGAGATTCTGTCCAAATAACTATCGAAAACATTAATAATTGCATTCTGAGCGTAGGAATAGATTCTTTATGTCCGTGAAAGAATCGCAAAGATGTGATTTTTCTAAGTTTGATTTGGAGAACACTAATAATTGCATTCAGAAAAATGAATGGTTTCTTATGAGAAATCGCAAGGTTGAGACTCTTTCCAGGTCATTTTGGAGAACATTTACAATTTTATAATTGAAAATATAGTATTTAAAAAATATAGTATATAACCATAATATTTAAACATTTGATAAGTATTAGTATATATATGACGGTGAATTCCCAATGTATTTATGACTATATAATTGATATAAAGCACTATAATTTTTTTTTTATATTTCCTAAGTAATGTAATTTACATATTTAAAAACCAGAATATACGACATTTGTATTCCCAATGTAATTCTGGTTATTTAATTAATATAGAGAATATCCCAGTTTAATTAAATTTGATTTAAAGGCAAATTTAAAAAGGCAACATTGAAAACTTAAATTTTGAAATGGGTAGTCATTATTACACAAGAATCAAAAAAGAGAGCAAAAGATACGGTAGGAGATAAAATATTGCACAATGGTGGTAGTAGAAAATATATTGTACAATGGTGGTAGTAGAAACAATATTGTACAATGGGGGTAGTAGATAAAATATTGCACAATGGTGGTAGTAGAAAAAATATTGTACAATGCTGGTAAAAGATAAAATGTTGCACAATGGTGGTAGTAGAAAAATATTGTACAATGGTGGTAGTAGAAAAAATATTGTAAGGTTATTCGATGTAAGTGTACTTTAAAAAGATATGCATGTCACAAGTGGTTGAGGTGATTGTATCACGGGTATTAAGCAATATAACCGACTTTACCTTTTCAGAAAAAAACATTAAAATAATTATTTCTGACTTTCGAAATCAACTTTGCAGTATTTTGTTTCCGGTTTTGACCGTAACTTTTTCGGTTGATTTATTTTGATCTACCTTCACCCATTACTGTTTTCGTTGATCCGCTTATATATTTTGGAATGAAATTGACCGTTGGAAAAGCAATTCCAATCAAACTGACAAACATCCTACTTTTAACGTCAGAAATAAAAAGAACAAAGATTATTTCTTTCTATCCACAATATTGGTGACGTACTAAAAACAAAGAAGATCTATATTTGGTATGTTTTTAGGTTTTCACGGCAAAAAGTATTTTTGTTTTTGTTTTTGGGGTGTTATTCCGTGTTTCGCTACCTCCTTCTTTAGCCAACGTTTCGGACAGCGTTACAGTGTCCATCATCAGTGCTCATCTGCCCTGATGATGGACACTTTAACGCTGTCCGAAACGTTGGCTAAAGAAGGAGGTAGCAAAACACGGCATAACACCCCAAAAACAATTTAAAAAAAATAAAAATAAAGATCTAAATTTTCACAAAATATTTGGATGTTTTTTATAAAATTTCAATGTCATCTTCAAAATTTGAACTGATAGTATGAAGAATTCAGACACCCCTTGATCTTTGCTGATCTGCGCAAGTAATATACATTTGATGAATGTGTTACGTTACTCTTTATACAAAAATCTTCCCTTAGCGTTGATTTCAATGGACACATTAGACTGCGGGCGGAAAGGACACCTAATAGCCAGAAATTCTCAGCAAAGGTGACCGGACAACTCGGAATGAAACCAATGCAGAACCATCTCAGATAAGCCATTTAGAGTGATAAAAAAATATATTTAAAAAATTGGTTACGTAGGTTATGTTAGGTTAGGGTTATCGGCTAATTTTAAATTATTTTTTTCATAGCTTTTAATGACTTTTCAAGGAGGTGTTGAGTTGACTTTATTCTCAGTTGGCATGGAACCCTCAGCAAGTATTCTATTAGAATTTCATTGTAGGAACTAGGTACTGAAAATAAAATCTCTGAAAGTAAAACTTACACCGATTTGAAAGAATACTGATGTCGCCAGTTAACCTTATAAGATCTTTCGATTTATCGACAAAAGTTCAATCGGGTCAATTAATTTGATTATCACCACCCTTTAACTGCGGTGCAAGGCAAGGGATTGAGGGTTTCTGGCTGGAGGTCAAAAGACTTACTCGATCAATCTCTCTCGATCCGGCCAGCCACGCAGCAGGTGGGCAGGCACATCGGCTCCAAGGCCTTGACAAATCTCATCCCATAAACCCGGGCACCCCTGCTAAGTCACCAAACGTAGCGAACCACTTGGGGTGAACTATGGCAGAGGTGTTGGTAATCCAATAAATGGTTCCCGGGGCGGCGGTATCGCCTCTCAAAATTAATAAAATTATAAAATAACACAAATGAATCAGACAAAATTTATTTAGGCACGCCGGGATTTGAACCCCTGGCCTCCGGAATAATATTCGAGAGCCTTGCCCCTTGAACAAGGAAGCCTTCCTTTCCTCAAAAAACACCTCCACATAGCATCACACAGGCCTTAAGGGAATTTATTTTCCCCAGGTCCTCCATTGCGAAGTTGATGTAAAAAAAAATTATTAAAAAAATTGTTCACCTATTTTCTCTCCACACAAAACACATCACATCAATAAGATCATGCTTTCTGGATTACAAAAACCTTTTTAGATAATATCGAGGAAACCAAACATTCCGTTCGTAATAAACCAATCACTTACCCATTTACTTATTTTGCGTTCCATCTTCCCGGGGTCTAGAGTAACGCATTGAAATTACGGATCATCTTTTTTCTGGAGGCTTTTTATCAGGGCAGGCGTCAGTATATTTATTTAACAATCTGATTGATCACGATTCATGATACGTCCTCATCTCAGACCCACTTACTTTATTACTCGAGGGCGTTCTTTCAATTTGACTACCTACTCCGTTTAAAGTGTTATTTATATTCATGGTTAATTGCGAAAATTATACTAATAATAATATCTTTATTGAAAAACATTAACATAAAGACGTAACTAAAAATTACATTTTAAGTGTTTAAAGTGAACATTGAATTATGTAATTACATAAAGTTGCAACAGAAAATAATACGCATATAAACAGTAGCTAAAATAGAAAGAATACAAATTAACATTTATAAGTTAACATTCATCAGAACCCGCCTCACTAGGGTAGTCTGTGTTGAGGCAGTCATTTTGTAAGTAAATTTATAATATATCATTGAAGAAGAAGATAACACTTTTAAATCTAAATGAAAATATGAAAGAAAACAAGACACAGAAAAACAGAAAAAGACAATGGTCGCAACTGGGACCCGAACCCAGACCTCTCGTCTAACCGGGACGTGCGCGTTTTCCAATTTCGCTATTGCCACCTTCTGTCAAACCGTCATATTTGTCAATCTCATATTTCAAATATTTAGAATCAACAATATTATTTTCAACTAGTTCTTTTTCCATAAATTTTAAAAATATTTTTCGGTTTGACAGAAGGTGGCAATAGCGAAATTGGAAAACGCGCACGTCCCGGTTAGACGAGAGGTCTGGGTTCGAGTCCCAGTTGCGACCATTGTCTTTTTCTGTTTTTCTGTGTCTTGTTTTCTTTCATATTTTCATTGAGATTTAAAAGTGTTATCTTCTTCTTCAATGATATATTACGTTGATGGGAATCAAAATCAAATCTTAAATATAATCAAAAGTTATAAAAAGAGAGTTTTTCTAGTAAAAAATTGAAAATTTATAATACTTATGAATATACATACACTTCCATTAAAATATATTCACTCTATAGTTTGGTTGCATTAATAACTTCGATTATGGGTGAGTGCACCGGTAAATGCCTTATTTTAATCCAAATTTGGCGATGTTTTTGAAATTTTTGTTCCATCTGTCGCAAAATATCTAAAATTTCCTTGACCAAAAGTAGTATGCTTTACAAGAATTTTTAGTTAGTCTTCGCTATTGTTTTGAGTACAGCTAGCATTTCAACCTTTTTCGTAGTATGTTTGTGTATTGAAGAATAAGGATTTTTTTTCGTGTATCTGCCGAACATCAAACACATTTATAATATTAAAAATTAAGTTCGAGTCGGTAATTAGAGGCAGCCTAAGGATTATTTTTGTAATAGTTTTCTGTGCCTTTATGATTAGACTTAGGATTATTTTTGTGATAGTTTTCTTTGCCTTTACGATTGGGTCACGATCAGATGCAGTGCCACCTCCCCATGCTGTCATACCGTACTCAATAATAGATTGACAGACTGCAAAATAAATCATTTTCAAATGTTTTAAGTCGTGAAAGTTTCGTATCGTCCTGAAAAAGTGCATAGTTTTTCTTATTTTGTTTTTAGTTTGCAATTATTAGTGTGAAGATTCCATTTGAGTAGTGCACTGACATCGTGTAATGTTCAATTAATTTCAAATGCATTGTAATTTTCAATTAATTCAACTAACTGGAACATTAATTTATACAATTTTTAATTAAAATTATTCGATTAATCGATACATTAATCTATTTGTTTTAAACTTACTGGCGTATTTTCTGGTTGTTAGTTTCCGTGGCAGGTATAACAGATCTAATCAAGATCTTTATGCGTTCACACACATGTTAATGAATCGATTTAATCACTTGATTCGATTCAGTAGAGCTTGATTTATTTCCAGACTCGATTCATTAACGAATCAGTTAATTTTTATTTACATCGGTGCATTAGAATTAAACTAATCAGTGACATAAAAATTTGACCGGTCAGTGGCAGAGTTGGAATCGCATTTGGGTCCCACCCGGGTGTCGCATGTTCGACGCCTCCGGTGGCTAAGTTCTCCATCACAACACAAACAACATTTTCCGCTTTCTGTGGTGGTAGTAGGAGATTTTCAAATATTGTCGAATTATTCGTAACCCGGGATTATTTTTGTCTTTCTTTTAAAAAAATAAAATAAAATAAAAAATGTCGAGTATTTTGATTCGATTCACAAGCTAATAAGTAAGAGGGATTTGTTCGAGCTTTAAGAAGATTCCTTAAAACTTTAATACAATTTCGCACTACACAATACACAGTAGAGTCGTGAACTCATTTAGTTTAATTAAAAGTGGGGCTTGGCCGCACAAAGACGAGACGGATGACTGTACTTGTTTAAACTAAGCGGCCGCACATTTCGGCCCCTTAAACGGGAGGTGAGCGCAAAGGGTTAAGGGGGAACAAAATTTTAGGGAAAATTTACGACAATGGACGATTAAGATGAATGGCGCCATATCATTTATATTGCTCTTAGTTCATAATGGGCGTCATTTGATGCGGAAGACGCCCCTCTTAATAGATGGTAAATTGCATTCCAAAAGACTTCAATAATTTCATTGTTCAGTGTAATCCGAGCATCGATAAAATTAATTATTCAACCAAAACCCATAATGTTCGTACTTCTACCTTATTTTCGTGGAAATGGTCTCGAATCAGACACTAAAATCTTCAGTGCCTTAATTTTGTTTTTAAAAGGTAGACAATTTACAAGCATTAATTAATACCACTTGAATTTCTTAAAATAGAACGATTTGGGAGGCGGGTATGGGTACTGCCGCCTGGGAACCATTTATCCTTTAACTAACACTCCCGCCCGTGGTTCTGGGAGAGACGATTGTTTAGGTCTTGGCGGCGGATGCTTTGCCCACCTACTGCGTGGCGGGCTGGATCGGGAGAGAATGGTTGAAGGAGACCATTTGACATCTCCAGCCGGACTCTCTCGACCCATTGGGAGGGATGGATTCATACGTTCGCCACTCCTGAACACATTGACCCCCAGTTTCCTACCCACCCCTCATACCGCGACGATCTGAAAACAATGCAACTGAGAAACCAGCACTGCCGCTCGCCGCGGCAGTCGCGTTCCACGAGCACGGCTCACGAACTGTCAAGTTTTGAAATATCAGATCAGAAAAATATCGATTTTGTCAAGGAGGTTGATTGCGATTGCGTCGACAGCTGTTTTTTTTTCAGTTTCTTCGTGTCATAGGTATTCATTTTGGTATCTTTGTTATGATATACTTAAAGCATTGTTTTACGCAAATAAAATTTTACATATTAAAAAGAATTGCCAAGTAAAGTACTATGACAATAATTCAACATTGAACTCAATACGGCATTAAAATTGATCCCTGAATTCGATCTCGCAGTTCTGGCTACAAAGTCAAATGCAATTTGATTCAATCACATAACGCATTCAAAACGGGAGAAGGAGCCTTTCCTTCGGGCGAATTTTAAATTCAATTGAAACTTTTCCTTACGCTGAGTACCTACCAGGAACCTCCCTTCCCTGTAGGCAGGTACTACACTGGCCTGGAGTGACGTTCGTGATATTCCACCCTCTCGAATTAAAGGAGAAAGAAGAATTTCAAAACGTTTTATGACCGTTCCTATAATTTAACCACAACGATATAGAGAATTATATTCTATTGTAACAATAAAAAAAATCTTTAAAATGTTGTATTATATCTTCAAACACAGCAAACTTATTTCGTGGCACCATATTTAGAAAGAAAAATATCGTCTCCACGGTACACGATAATAATAATAACATACAATCATCGTCAACACTACGTCGCGCCATTTCCCAGCCGTTTGCTGTCCGTTCTGTTGGTAGCTCCGCGCCCAGTCCTGCCAATCCGCAGGAGTTAGTAGTTCCCTCCTTTACCGACCGCAGTAGCTGAAGTAGTTTCCCTGTTGGCCGCCAGAGGCGCTAGCAGTACCTTTGGCGGCGAATGAGCGAACCAAACGTGTGAGGCCGCAATATTTAAATATGCTGCTAACAATACTTAGTTTTTACCACTTTTATTGTTTACAAAACCAACATGTTTCGTGAGCTAAGCTAACTTCTTCAGGGTTTACTAATTGTAATAAATAATTTACTAAAATTTTTTTTTTTTTTTGTTATTGTTTTTGGGGTGTTATGCCGTGTTTCGCTACCTCCTTCTTTAGCCAACGTTTCGGACAGCGTTACAGTGTCCATCATCAGGGCAGATGAGTAAATGATATTGGTAAGAGTGTTTACTTATTTGTGTCGAATCGATACCGTGCTGCCAGCTCCATTTCTCTACGAGCTGGTGTTAGAAAACATTCAGCATGGTTTTTTGCGTTTAGCTTTGGTGTAGCCGTCAATTACTGGATACCAAGAACTATTGAGCTTAGCTCCGTCGTCTCTGTTAATATTGATGGGGTTTTTATGGATTTCAATTGCCTCCGTAATTAGGCGTGCTCTGTAAGTTTTGGGTCTTCCCAGGACTTTAGGAACAAATCCAAAGTAATGGCCGGTTTCGATTAAGTGCTCGGCGATTGCCGATTTGTCAGGGTGGCCAAGTTTACAAGCACGAAAGTGTTCCGAAATCCTTTTGGAGATCATCCGCTCTGTCTGGCCTACATAGACCTTGTCACATCCGGAACAGCTGAGTTTATATACTCCATCTGTTTCCAGAGGAAACTTAGTCTTTGCCGACCTCAGTAGGTCTTGGATTTTTGTCGTGGTTCCGAAGACCGTCTTGATGTTCTCTTTTCTCAACAGCCTGGCAATTCTGTCTGTTACATTATGGACGTAAGGCAGGAAAGCGCAACCTTTTGACTCTTGTTCACCCCTGTCTTCGTTTCGTGCTGATTTGGCTCTTATGATTTGCCTTGTCTGCCTTGCTGGGTAGCCGTTACGCTCCAGTGCATCGGTGAGTTTGGTCAGTTCTAATCCGAGTTTTGGCTCCTCACATATTCTGGTCGCTCGGGTTACCAAAGTATGGATGAGACCTCTCTTCTGAGCGGGGTGATGATGCGAATCAGCGTGGAGATACCTATTTGTATGTGTTGGTTTCCTATAAACTGTATGTCCTAGGCTACCATCCTCTTTTCGCATCACCTCCACATCCAGAAAAGGCAGGACTTTTTGGTTATTTTCCAGCTCCATCGTGAATTTAATTTTGCTGTGTAGTGAGTTGAGATGGTCCAGGAATTCGTTCAGTTTCTCTGTTCCGTGAGGCCAGATGGCGAAGACATCATCGACATAGCGCCACCATACTTTAGGAACAGCCGAAGCTGTGTCGAGTGCCACTTCTTCAAACTTCTCCATAAAAAAGTTGGCTAGAACTGGCGACAATGGACTGCCCATCGCAACTCCCTCCACTTGCTCGAAAAGTTCACCCTGAAAAGCAAAATAACCTGTTTTGAGGCAGTGTTCAAAAAGTTTGCAAATGTCATCCTCATAAATCTCCCTGAGCAAAGTCATGGAGTCTTCTAGAGGAACATTTGTAAAAAGAGACACTACATCAAAACTGACAAGGATATCTCTTTCATCAGTCTTTACCTTCTTGAGCTTACTGATTAGATCTATGGAATCCTTAATCCAAGATTCAGTTTTCCCAGTTTGCATCTGCAACAATCTCGATAGGTATTGGGAAAGTTTGTACGTCGGTGCACCAATAGCACTGACAATCGGTCGCATTGGGATATCCTTTTTGTGGATTTTCGGAAGACCGTATAGGGCAGGAGTTCTGGAGGCTTTTACGAAAAGCCCAGATCGATCCTCTTTCCTAATACTGGAAGCTTTAACTAGTTCTCTTGTCTTCAAGTCAATCTTGTTGGTGGGGTTGTTTTTTATTTTCTTATAGGTGCCGGCATCGCACAGGAGGTCTTCCATCTTTTTGATGTAGTCTACCGTATTAATCACGACAGTGGCATTGCCTTTGTCGGCTGGCAGAACCAAGATTTCCTCATTGGCGCGCAATTCTTTTAGGGCCGCAAACTCTCCTTTTGTGATGTTTGGGCGGGGTATTTCTGCCCTTTTCAAAATATGGCAAGTCTCTTGACGTATGTCCTCTGCTTGCGTCTCTGTCATTTTGTGGACTTTCATCATTGTATGTAATGCCGTCTCTACACCACATACGATAGATTCTATAGGTATCTTTTTAGGGGCAACTGCATAATTCATCCCCTTTGCAAGCACAGAAGTCGCGTTTGGGCTCAACTCAAGGTTCGAAATATTAATAACAACTTTATTCTGATCGAGTTGTTTTCGATCACCTTTTTTGTCTCGGTTGAGTCTCTCAAACTTTTGCTTTTGCCTAGCATCTGTTGACTGCTTGCATCTTAGTTTTACTAAAGTTTTTTTAGTTTTACTAAAACATTATAAATAATAGATAAAAACAATGGTCAATAATAGGGAACAATACCCCTCTTCCCTCTACCCATTTTTACCTTTCCGTTGAATATGTCTATTATTTATAATTATGTTGTCTATGTCTATGACCATTGTTTTTATCGGTTATTTATAATTAGTTAGTAAACGCTGAAGAAATGAGCTTAGCTCACGAAACATGTTGGTTTTATAAACAATAAAAGTGGTAAAAACCAAATATATTATTAATTTTGTATTATATTGTACATAGGTTCTTTATCACTTGTCTGAATTCTTCTCACAATCAGTTCCATTTTTGAAATGAGTTCATTGAACAAGAATCACATGGACACTAACTAACCAACTAACCATCACGCCGTTTCCACGCAGGGGTAGGCAGAGAACTCGATCTTGGCACACACTCTTTGCCTCGTTCAAATTCGTACACCATCTGATACAAGCTCTTCTATTATTCTGACTCTTGACATGGCCCGACTCAAGTATCTGATTTACTTGGTCGTGCCATTTCTCCCTCGGGCGACCCGGTTTCGTCTACTATTCACATTTGCGTCATATATTCTACTTACACTCCTTATTCATTCGCTCTACATGCCCAAACCATCTGAGTGTCCCTTTCTTTATCTTATTCATTACGCTTACATCAGCCTTGCACTCTTTGCGAATCTCCACATTTCTCACACGATCGCACATGGTTTTACCACACATACGCCTCAGGGATCTCATTTCTACAGCATTCCTCCTACTTCTACTTTTATCTCTCCTCTGCCAGTTTCATGCCTTGCTGCTATACATCAGGGTAAGTACCAGCACTCCATTATGGACGGCTAGCTTCGCTTCTTTTGACAGTTTTTTTGTTGGCGCCAACGGCGTTCAGCTCTCTGGAGTTACCGGCATTTACCCTTTCAATTTTATTAGTACAAGTGTCATTATGGTAGGAACCAGGAAAATTTTTTAAAAATATGCGAAATGGCGGCTACTCAAAAAAACTATGTTTTTTAGTTATTTTTTAACTTTTCCGAATTTTTTAAAATAGTAAAAATAAAACTTTGGATTTTACCATTGGAAAATTCATGCCAAATTTCAAGAAAATCGGTCAATTGGAACTTGAGATTTTGTGTCAACGATTCAAAAAAGTAATTCCGAGAAAAACGCATTAAAAGTTTTGTTCTATTTAGATTCTCGTTGGATTCCGTCTAAGCCGGTCGAATTAAAATGGCTGTAACTTTTTAAATAATTCGAATTTCGAAAAATCCTTTTATTGAAAAATTTTTGAATATTTAAACTATTGAAATATGAAAAAAATATAGACTTGTAAGAATTAAAATCAAAATATATTATGTTTTGATCGGTTACACGACGAAATCACAAGAGCTTAGATTTCACTTACCAACACTACCATAATTACAAACTATCGAAATTACACGTGGAGAGAATTAAATTTATTACATATTACACCTATAGAAATTAAACGAATCCAAATAAAAATCAATGGTTTAAATTTTGGTATTTCAGTGTTTGCTAAATAAATTTAATTTCTGAAAAAATGAAGGAAAGAAGAACAAAGAACGAAAGGGATTTTTATTCCTAATATTATTAAGTGAAATAACTGGAATTAACCGACATGTCTCCGTTTTGTTTATCAATAACCGAAATTTACCTGTCACCGTTTTGATTACAAAAACTGACATCCACGTATCACCGTTTCGATTACCTATAACCTACTTCCACCACCTAACCTACTTCCGTCACCATTTTGATTATCAATGACTGACATTCACCTGCCACCGTTTTGATTACCAATAACCGTCATTCACCTGTCACCATTTTGATTACTAATAGCCGACAATCACTTGTCACCATTTTGATTACCAATAACCGTCATTCACCTGTCACCATTTTGATTACCAATAACCGACATTCACCTGTCACCATTTTGATTACCAATAACCGTCATTCACCTGTCACCATTTTGATTACTAATAACCGACATTCACCTGTCACCATTTTGATTACCAATAACCGTCATTCACCTGTCACCATTTTGATTACTAATAACCGACAATCTCCTGTCACCATTTAGATTACCAATAACCGTCATTCACCTGTTACCATTTTGTTTACTAATAACCGAGATTTACCTGTCACCGTTTTGATTACCAATAACTGACATCCACGTGTCACCGTTTCGATTACCTATAACCTACTTTCACCTATCACCATTTTGATTACCAATAACTGACATTCACTTGTCACCGTTTTGATTGCCAATACCCAACACCTGTCACCATATTGATTACCGATAACTGACAATCACCTGTCACCATTTTGATAACCAATACCCAACACCTGTCACTATATTGATTACCGATAACCGACAATCACCTGTCACCATTTAGATTACCAATAACCGTCATTCACCTGTTACCATTTTGTTTACTAATAACCGACATTTACCTGTCACCGTTTTGATTACCAATAACTGACATCCACGTGTCACCGTTTCGATTACCTATAACCTACTTTCACCTATCACCATTTTGATTACCAATAACTGACATTCACTTGTCACCGTTTTGATTGCCAATACCCAACACCTGTCACCATATTGATTACCGATAACTGACAATCACCTGTCACCATTTTGATTACCAATACCCAATACCTGTCACTATATTGATTACCGATAAAAGACAATCACCTGTCACCATTTTGATTACCAATAACCAACATTCACTAGTCACCGTTTTGATTACCAATAACCAACATTCACTAGTCACCGTTTTGATTACCAATACCCAACACCTGTCACTATATTGATTACCGATAAATGACAATCACCTGTCACCATTTTGATTACCAATAACCGTCATTCACCTGTCACCATTTTGATTACCAATAACCGACATACACTTGTCACCGTATTTATTACCTCTAACCGACATTCAGGGAGAAACAATTTCTTTATGGCAGGCAACACTTGCCGGGAACTCGCTAGTACTTAATATTTTTTTTAAATAAACTCTTTCATTTCATTATCAATAAGATTGTAATAATCATTTTACTTTTCATTACATTTTAAACACACATTTTACTTAGTAAAGTCTACTATTACAAATAGCGTTTCATCTTATTCTCTTAAATATAGATATAATAATAATTAGGCTTCATAGATCATAAATAAATAACTTATTGAGATTATTAGATATGTTAGAGCTGCGCAAAAATTCTTTCAGATCCCCATTTTACTATTACCACCTTTAAGTGCGTTAAAAACTTCGAGTCATATTTTTGTGGTTTGAGCTTTTACGTTATTTAATCATCTTGTATTTAAATAAATACAAAAGAACAGTATTTGATAATAAGGCGACTTCTTGCGTCATGAAAAGCAAGTAAAATTCTCATTTGCGTCGAATTCAAAAAGTCCACCCTTTTCGTTTCCGGCGTCGCCCGTGACAGCCCCGCGATATTGTGTTTAATATTCCATTAAAACATCCATCTTGTTACAAACAGATGACGTCACAATAGCGAATTACAATAATTTACCGAGTGAATGGAAATATAGGGGAAGCAAAATTCGCCCTAAAAAATTCGCTTTCCAAATTCAAGCAAAAAGTTAACGACTGTTGTTGGCTCCAGTAGTTATAATCTCATTTTTTAAATTAATTCCGCTGTGTTAAAAATATTTATTAAATGGAATACGGAGAAAAAAATCCCACCTCGCGACAGATGAAAATTCCATTTACATATTTAAGCAATAAAATGTTCTGTAGCGTTTCGTCTGTTTTTATGTTGTTTTTACATCTTTCTCTCCGTGGGTCCTTTATCACAATAAAACAAAAGAAGCCGCGGGCCCTTGATTACACATTCACCCCTTCCTGTCTTTTCCCTTCTCCCCGGCTTCTGGAAGTCGACACATTTTTAATTCATCTCCTTCGTCCAGGGGCGACAAGGAGGGGGTCGTTTATTAATTTAGCCGGCGAGAAGCGGCATTTATTAATTTACCTCCCGCCCACGCCTAACTAAATGAATGTTTACGAGTGCCGTCGGACCGCGGCCGTTGGTTGGACACCCCTGCATCCTGCGACGCCTTTTTTACCATTAATCCTAAGTGTATTTAAGAAGATTTTTAACCCTTTGCGAGGCGGAAGCGACGTATTAAGTGCCGTCCCGCTGGGACTTCCTCCATTTCGCTGCCACATTAAGAGTCAAGTGAGTCTGATTTCTTGAGTTTAAATATTTATAAATCATATTAAGTATACATACACTATCCTCACGCAGTTTTAAGTTAGAGAAATGGCACCAAATAAATAAAATTGGTTTTAATTCACATCCAATAACAATTATGGTTAAGGATTTCACTGGTGTAAAAAGTTGGATAATTTTCTCGCTTTATTTTCTCAATTATTTTAAAGCAATCCAATCATGTCTCTACACGTACCGGTATTGCCGCCCCCGCCCCCACCCCCTCCTTCGTCAAATCACTTTCAACCCGCGTACTTCGATCTGGACATAATAAAAACTGACATGCATCTACTTAGGTCTTGACTTCTGAACCGAACAGACACGCGAAAACGATCAGTTTGAGACAACTCAGGCCTCTGAAGATGGACAGTAAGATCTGTCCGAAACGTCAGGAGATAAAAAGTCCTTTTAAGGACTACGTTACGCTGGTAAACCGAGAAAATCATTCTACATCCTTATACATAGGTACGTACAATGACCGAACAGTGGTTGAGGGGCAACGCGTTTGGGTCCCATCTGGGCGTCGCGTGTTCGATTCCTCGGCTGGCTAAGTCATCCATCACAACGCAAGCTACAGTTTCGGCTTTCTGTGGTGGTAGTAGGAGATTTTCAAACATCGTTGGGTTATTCATAACCCGGGAATGTTTGTCTTTCTTTAAAAAAATATCGCCCTTTTACCTTCTTTCCATGTACTTATCTTATCTGACAATACACGTCAATATTACCTACATGTGACATTTTGAATAATAACTCAAGGAACGAACATTGGAGGTTATTAACCACTTACCCGCCCCGCTAACAGATGGTTACTCCTTCAAGGCTCTCGCAAGATTATATTTTTTTTTTGTTAAACGAAGCTACATTTATTTATTTTGAACGAATCTAGACCTCCAGTGTCCCTGCATACGTTGTTAGGAAGCAGTATGCAAGTGCTTAACAGGAAAATAACATAATACAACGAATCAGGTTAGTAATACAAGCAAAAAGAATAGTTAAAACAAAATAAAATTCGTTCCAGAAGCTTATGAGGCAGCATTGCATCTTGTGAAAAACCATGTAAGCACCTGTATAATTAGATAGAGAACTTACGATAAACAATTAAGTCTCAAATCATTTGGCAAGTACCAATAAAAAATGTAATTTTTTTTTTTGATCATTTATTCCAGATCTCGGGGAGGGTGGTGCAGTCCCACAAGTTCCATATTATACATATATTATAATCAAGTAAAGATAACAAGATATAAAAAAGATAAAAAAAAGTGTTTACATGGTAAAAAAAATTTAAATAAAATAATAATAATAATAAAACTTTTTGTTTAATCTATGTCCTCGGGATGCTCCATCGCTTGCAGATGGGACCCTGCCAAAAGTGGAATGCTGCCATCACAAGACTGTTTTCGCTCGAGGCTAGTCGCGTTCTGTAGTTGGTGATCCGTTTCGAATCCGGGAACGCGCCTTTTTTCAAACATCTCGGTGGCACTGCAGTACCAGGACCATTCAAAAAGCGTTCGATATAAATTGTTATACTGTACTTCCATTCTTTTTAGTGATGCTTTCTTGAAGTTGGTCTACAGCTCCGAGGTAAATAGGCTCGTAGAGTATGTGTTAAAAAGTTGCCTTTTTGCACCTGGGCTACACTTGTTGAATCTTTGAGAAATCATATTTGCCCTGACTCGGATATTGAGCGACAGTCGAGGGCACCCACCACTTTCCCGAACCGTTTTAAGGACCAGATTGGTCCCTCTATCGGTTCTCACATCAAGACTCTATATTTATTTTTTAAACGAAGCTACTTTGAAATGATTCTAAAAGCCCCCGACTGTCCCTACACGGCACAACATACAATTATACATACCAAAAAAAATTTTAAGTGTTCTCATCCGAGGCAGTTTGTTCTCGTTCTTGAAGCTAGCGGAGAGACAGCATTTAAGGAGAAATATAAATTAGAAAGAAAAAGCAATTGAAACGTGTTCCCACGGCAGCCACAGCACAAGAGCAGCATCTAGAGCTTCTGGCAAGCCACAGGCAGTCCTGAGGATAGACGGTGAGCAGTGGAAGGAAAGTTGGCCCTTTAAACCCTTCACACCGTCCCTGGCAGCACAGTGGCCAGACGTGACCCCTGATATTGAGCGACAGTGATCTTCTCTGTCGCTCAATATTCGAGTCATCGTTAAGGTCCGCTGTACGATGTGTTCAAGTATTAGACCTCGAATTTTTCAGCTATTTTTATACCGTTCAGGCTGAATTGCATTCATCTTGATAGCATCCGTGTCCCTTAGCCAACCACCCATAGAAGCCTCAAAGAAAGAAACGAACGAACAGTCAATTGAATTTCCCCTCCCCCCCCCCCCCTTCCTACAGCCTCATAACATATCCCCAATTGTTGTTGCCATAGTCTCACTGACTTTAGCCGGTTGGGAGCAGTTCATGCTCTTGTGCGGTATTCACACAAATAAGTTTTTGTAATGTATTAGGCCTTCATAACGCAGACTTTCCACTATTTCGTAAGTCTACAACTCCGCGGCCGATTGGTTGCAATTCTTCTGAGAACATTACCTTTCAAATAATTTTATTAAAATATTCCAGACGAGCGACCTCTGTTCCAAACGTTGAAATTAGAATTGAATTTCCGAGTTGATAAATTATTCTTAATTTTCTCTCTGTGGACTTGGAAAACTTTTGTTAATTGCTAGCGGTCACGCACATCAATTCTCCCTTTTACTCCCCCCCCCCCCTTGACAGCTCTTTCACTCTGTGCAATAAAATTTTGGATCCACGGCTTAGAGGAAAATAATTGCGCTTGTGTCATTTTTTGAGTTACATTGTGGAGGTTTTTTTTATGTGAATACTTCACAAGAGTCTCAGCTGCTCCCGTCTGGAGCCAGTGAGACTACGGCATCCCCATTTGGGTATGTTGTGAGGCTAAAGGCACGGAGGGAAAGAGATGGGGGAGCGGAAGGTGGGGAAGTATCTGGCTCTTCAGATATGGTCACCAAACACCGCTAAAGCCATTTCAAGCAACTTTTCAATTCTGAATGGAGGTCTTACAGCAGGGCGATACTGAGAGTATCTTCCAATCTGGAATGGCAAATATACTATAAATTTTTTTAAATGAATTAATTGTGAAATAATAAAAATTAATAAAATAAAATTTATTTGTCCACGCCGGGATTCGATTCCGCTTAGAGTCTTTGTCAGGACACACTGAACCCCAGATTCCTACGCACCCATTAAACCCTTTTCCTTCCCAGAATTCTCCTCCATTTCCTTTCCTTAAAAAAATCCCTCCACACAGCATCCCCAAAGATGACATAGGCCCTGAGGGAGATTATTTCCCTCAGGGCCTCCTGTGTGAAAAAAAAATTTGGTTGTCTGTAAAGTCGGTTTACGGACGATAATTTTACGCAATAACGTCATATAATAAGGATGGAGTGGAAGAGAGATAGATGCGTCACAAGCCGAACGCTTAGTCCGAACGCGACGCGACGCTTCGTGTCTTTGTCCCTCGCAATCTGTGTGTTTTCTTAAAGAAAATGGAATTGCATCTTTTGTTTTTGACTATTTTCCGTGAACACAATATAATGGTTAATATAACAAATTTAGTAATAAATTGTTAACACTAGCCTCGTGTTGGCCACCAGGGACCCAATTTTCATTTCGGTAGATAATTGTTCGCATGCGAGGATCGCGCACGATAAATTATCTACTGTTTCGATAAATGCGTATTTTCGACCGTCGTAGATAATGTAAAACAACCGATATTAATACCAACATAAAAATGTACCAATTTTATTTTTTTGTATGGTAACCCGTGTCTTTGACTCCATAGATTTGATACATTTTTTCTGTTTACGGCTGTCAATCTGTCAATTCACTTTGTTGTTCGTTGAAGAAGTAGTTGTTTCCTCTTGCGTGTTTTTCAAAATATTACCGACCTTTGCTTTACCTTTGGACTTTCTGTTACTATTTGATCATTAGCTGTGTTTCTGGACTTTTCTTTCTTTTATAATTTGACCTTTGACTGTGTTTCTGGACTATTTCTTTAACTATTTGACCTTTGGCTGTGTTTGGATTATTCTTTCTTCGTCATGTCTGTTCGAATTGGATATTTGTCAGTAATGCAAAAAAAAAAGTTGACGGAACTGGTGATGGAGGATCCCCAGTTGATAAGTGGGAAGTTCAGCCCCACGTTTACTCTTAAAGATGCGAAGAATCGATGGGAATCCATCGCAAATACGCTGAATGCCATTCCCGGTGGATGCAAAGACTGGAAACAATGGCGAAAAGTAAGTAGTTATTGTATCTAATCATAACGTGCAGTCCAGTGTGTTAGCTTGTATGAAATGATTATATTTTGATCCTAGTACAAAGTTTACTTTTTATGAAAATTCATAAGCTAATAATTATCATTTTGGTCAGATCAAAGAGATCGCTCCTTGCGATAGTCGTACCAATCAAGCATCATAGTTATATGATTTATTTGTTAAGTAACGTGAATCATGCTTTTATCACATTACGTTGTTTACAAAGAAATTTTTATGAGTACATATTTTGCAAACAACTTTGAACAATTGAATATAAGCTAATAATGCTATCTAAGTACTTTGTTTCTCTATAAAATAAATTGAAAAATTTCTGTTTTAAGAGATAGATGAAAAGTTATCAGGTTGATAAAGCATTTTGACAAAATAATAAATTAAAACATGTATATTGATTGATTTTTTTTTTGTGTCCGTATGTATTCCTCAGGTGTAGAATGTGTATATTAATAGGTAAAAAAAGGTAAATTTTTACAAAGCCGGGACCAGCTTCTAGCGGGCTTGTGTATGTTATCTTTACTTTAAAAAATAGCCTACGTTTTTGAATGGTTTGTCTGGCAAAGCAGGGTTTGTCTAGCGGGATTGTGTATGTTATCTTTATTCAACTTCTGCAAAGTGTTTTTTCGTGAAAAAGTGCATATTTACCGCTGTAATTTACAACATAGAGGTCATTGAAAAATGACATTTTCGTATTTTTAAATTTAAGAAATTAACGATAATATACATTTTTTTCAATTTCCGCTCACGGAATTAATTACATCTAATTATTACCTATCTACTGGGGTAAAAAATTTTTTTTTTTTAGTGTAAAATGAGCTGGTCCCGGTTTTGTAAAAAATTAAAAAAAAAATTGTCCCAGAATTCCTTTGTTGTGTTGAATACATTATTAACCTTTAACTTTCTTATGTTTCAGTGTTGGCAAGACTTAAAAGCCAAAACTAAAAATAAACAGGCCAATTTAGTTCGGTATGCGAGGGGCACAGGTGGAGGACCGTCTCTTGACGAAGGCCTCACGGAAGACGAAGCCAGAATCCTGGAGACAATAAACCCAGCATCGATACAGGGACATGTGGGTGTCTCCGAATCTATAGCGACATTTGATATGGGGATAGATGATACAGATGCATTCACAACACTCCACAATCCCAATGATTTTGCGGGCAATACAGTTGACATTTCAAGGGCTTCCATAGATCATGTTGGGACTGTGAACAGTCCCATAGGTGGTGATCAAAGTGATATTGAAGTAGAAGACAATTGCATCTTGGGACAATCAACACCAAATTATTTAAATAAAAAAAGAGTAGGGAGCATTATGGCAGCAAAAAAAATTATGAAATATTCTGAAGAGAACATGAAGTTGAGTAAAAAGTTTACATAAAATTATAAGACTACTAACAAAAAAAAATTATAAGCACTCAAATATTAAGTCAATTAAGTTTGAAATTATTGCAAACTCTAATATAACTCAGTATACAAACAACTAATATTTATAAAAAGTTAACTAAAGAATAAAAACACATTTTGGGTAGACACAAAACATTCATAAGTAGGTACCTACCTATAAAATATAACAAACAACATTGAAATCACCTTCTAAAATAATTATTTACAATTTGACGCTGAAGAGCCCTTCCAGCAAGCAAATCAATATTTGTTGAACTCCCTCCAACATTGTCCGTTGTACTGATATCACCGAAATCGAAATCGACCTGCTCATCATGAACTAAATCTGGTTCATTATTATCAATGCACATATTGTGCAAGACAACACATGCATTAATTATTTTAGATGCCTTTTCAGGCTTATAATGCAGGCACCTATGCTTTAACAAGCATCTGAACCTCATTTTCAACACACCGTTGCACCTTTCGATCACTGAACGTACTTTTCTAAACACAGTATTATGGCGATCTTCGGCTGTATGAGGTTGCGCATTTGCAATTGGGGTCAATATCCATGGCCGCAAATAGTATCCAGAGTCACCTAAAAATAGGAATATGAATAATGATATTGTTGTAAAAATATATATCCATACATACATAGGTGAAAAATTATCAATGCTCTTTATTTAAATATAACAGTGAAACATACATATATTATCAGAAACTCATTAGACATATAGGTACATATCTAATGATGAATGCTGGGAAAATATAACTTGTTTTGAAGACCTTAACTTTGTTCCATTTTCAAGTAAATGACGAGAAATAATTAGATAAAATATTACCTATCACATAGAATCCCCGGTGGCCTCTTCTATATAACATCTCTAATAAAGGTTCAATGCTAGAATTCCTCCAAATGAACGAGTCATGTGTGCTTCCAGGAAACAGTGCATTAACATGTATGATTTTGAGCCGAGCATCACATATCTAAAAAAGTACATTTTCGATGGTGTTATATTTATTATATTCATTTGATATATCACTAATAATTGTTTCTAGTAATTAAGGAAAACTCAATAACTTACCAACTGTACATTAATGGAATGATATTGTTTCCTATTCACATATGATCGTTCATCAGAGGATATGTTTGAAGGTGGAACTATTGCCAGATGTGTACAATCCACACATCCTACAACTCCGGGAAATCCATGTTCATTAAAAAATCTGAAATAATAATGTTCAAACTATATACATACTTTGAAAAAATTTACAGCTCTTTAAAATTTTTAGGGTTCAAATAATAACTTACACATTCCTATTTGCTTCTAACTCAGCTAACGTAGATGGGAATCGCACCCATTTGTCAAAAATGGTAGGATGATTCAAAGCATTCACTACTTCACAAATCGATTTTGATACAGTAGATTGCGATACAGCCATATTTAGATTTGACCCAACAGGATGTTGGTAAGATCCTGTGCCAAAAAAATTCAACGCAATTAAAATCTGAAAAAAAACGATGTTTTATTATCATATCACTGATTGAATACCTACAAAAAATGATTTGTTTGCATATAATAGGCATCATTAATCGTTCTTACCTTCGTTTTAACATCTACAGACTTGATTTTATAAGGTTCTTTCATCAAAGGCGACAATAAGTCTATTAATTTGAGAACCAAATGTTTAGACAGACGAAAACTTTTTATAAAAAGTTCATTACTCAGACTAAAGGCATCATTTCTTGAAAATATTTTTCTTGGTGGCCTTTCAGTTAATTCCACGTCTTCGATCGCTTGAATGAGCGTCAAATCTTCAAAACTCACCATTTTTGTAATAATTAACAAAAAGACGATACACGCAAACCGTACAAGTGACACTTTTTGACAGTTGAACTACTGCTAAAACCAATAGTCTAATTATCTACCGCTTTGTAATAGATTATCTATTAGAAATTCCAAAATACGCTTTACATCGAAAATTAGTAGATAATTACTAGATGATAGAAAAACCATAGACAAAGTACATAATTATCGCATGCGAGCAATTGTCTACTGAAATGAAAATTGGGTCCCGTCCCCCACAGGAATGTCTCGTGAAAATATGTGACCGAGTTTCAACGCGCAATTAATTTGCCACAAGTACGCGTAGATACAGTTTTT
Organism: Glyphotaelius pellucidus; assembly: GCA_936435175.1. NCBI lineage: Eukaryota > Metazoa > Arthropoda > Insecta > Trichoptera > Limnephilidae > Glyphotaelius > Glyphotaelius pellucidus. Next base: position 6,341,123 of record OW386553.1, on the reverse strand, counting down.
TAACATCACCCTCGGGCCCAAGTAGCCTATCTTTTATTGCATATTTCTACGACCATTAAGGGCATATTTTGATGGTATTAATATGTTTGAATTGTTAAAATATGCGGATAATGGTCACGATAATGCGTGTTCAAAGGTGAAAAAGTGAAATTTAACACAATTCAATTCATGCTGGTTAAACCGCGATTTAGACAATTTTATATTTAACCAAGTCGATTTGTGATCGTTTGTGATGAACTAACTAACTAATCATCACGCCGTTTTTCCGCAGGCAGGCAGAGAGGACGGACCGCAAAACAACTCGATCTTGGCACACGCTCGTTGCCTCGTTCATATTCATAAATGGTGTCAAGCATGTTCTTCTATTATTCTAACTCTCGACAGAATCATGTATATGATTCACTTGGTCATGCCATGCCTTCCTCGGGGGTCACCAAGTTCTTCTACCATTCACAATTGCGTGTCTTTACACACCTTTCCTCGTTAAAAAAAAAAATAATTTTTAAACTTCACAACGAATTAGCAAAATTCAAAACCACAGAATGATATGAGTTATTGTTCAACTTGTCACAATAATATATTTTTAAAAAAAGTTCGAACTGTATTATTTATGCAAAAACGACATGCGAGAGACATCTTTGAATCTTACCGTCGATAGTGATAATTAGCAGTTATTGGAACCACATTGTGGTATTGCCAATAATTCAAAGAGGGCGCGCCAAACACCATCATTGCAATATGAATTAATTATTTATTATTAATTTTGAACAGGAAAACATATTATAATGCGTAACCAAGCTGTCGCAAGGAACATTAAAAGTAAAAATTTGGCAAGAATTTTATTGATGTTGTTTTTCATTCAGCGTGCTTGTACCGAAATATTCTTTTCAATAGCATAACATCAGGCTTTGCATTTGATGTCGACAAATCAACTTAATTCTCCCAATTAGTCTCGTTCCCCGCACGTAGCTGTTCACCCACCCCTGTTCCGAGGAAATATTCCCGTTCGCGGGAGATCCAGCCCTGCGGTTAATTGCAGTCTATCAATTAAAAATGTTTCACTTTTTACATGAAAAACGAACGAGAGAATGCTTCAATAAGGTGGAGTAATTGGCGTGTCTGTTGCAGTCGGAATTTTATTCAGTTGTGCTTTATTAAACGTAAAGTTTTTCATTTTATTATACGAGTGAATGTTTTAATGGCTGCTTTAATAACTGTTATAAATTCAATTTGATAACATCATACAATATCATATTATTAGGTACACCAACAGCTTTCTGTGTAATTATTTTTGATATTGGAAACTGGTGCATTACATTGAAGCGAGCTTCAATTTGAAAAGTGAATAATCCTTCGTTGTTATCCTCGGTCTGATAATTGAATCGACGTTCATTTAATATTTCTAATTTGAAATATTCTAAGAGCTTCTTTTAATCGGTAAGCATTATGAAGAATCTGGTTATATAGAATACTAGCGAGTTCCTGGCGTGCGTTGCTATGCAACTTAATAAACAAATAGTTTCTCCCTGCGTGTCTTTTCCCATTCGTCCCGTTCCCCTTCCGCCTCCCCATGCTCTCTCGCGTCACCTTCCCCTCTCGTGTTCCCACTCCACCTTCTCCGCCTTCCCTCTCCCGACTCCCCTCGCCCTCTTCCCTCGGCCCGCGAACCACCCTCCCAAGTTCTCCTCTCCCCTTCCAAGTTCCCCTCCTCCCTCCCGGATTCGCCTCACCCCTCCCGCATTCCATACATTCATTCCCTGTACATTCAGTTTTCAAACAGCTCTCGTACCACCTACTGAAATTTTTTTTGCAAAATGCAAATTTCATAGTGCCAGAGCTCACCAGTATATAGAAACCAACGCTGGCAGGCACACATCAAATTCCCAAAGTTTCATCGCAATCAGATGAATGGTTTAGCAACGCATAGCATACATACATATGTACGTAGACAGAAGCAAACATATTTTAATTTTGGTCTCTTTTGAACAGATTCGATCGCTAGTCGATTTATATTTGTCACGATGCGCGACGTTCATTTAATATTTGTAATTTGAAATTTATTAGGCTTTTCTTATAGTCGATAAGCAAAGTGAACAATCTGGTTATGTATGAAATTGCCGGAGTTAATCTCTTTTGAACTGATTCAATTGGTGTTATCGTCATCGTCCTATTTTTTTCAATAAGAAACTCCAGTGAAAAATATTATGGCTTTAAAAAAATATGTTCATATTGACCAATATACGCTGATTCTGAATATATAAGTTTTATTACGTAATATTTAACGCAGAGTTTTTAAAAAAATATTAAAAAGTCCATTTTAAAACGTGTCATTAAAACGCACTGTTGCTGGATTTTGGCGGCGTGACGTCACCGCGCCGCGTCACCTGGGTCAAAGTTGTATAGAAATCAATAGAAATGAAGACGCAAGCCGTTCGGCATTCCGTGTTATTGGTTTATAGAGAATTGGACATATAATAGTTTTTGTTTTTATTGAAACATTATTTAGGCCTAAATAATTCAGTATCAAAAATAAAGTATCTCTATTAGTTTATCTATATTATTTAAAATATTCAAAAACTTTAACTGTACAAAAAACGATCGTATTGCCCGGTAATGTCTATGAAAACGCTCCAATGCTGAAATTCAAAATGGCGGGAGTCGAACAGCTGATTCCAGTTCCCTACAAGTTTCATACTTCGGTTAGTCATGATGACGTCACTAGATTCGGTGGATTTCGGGTGATCTTGAAAAATTAAAACTTTGACATTTATTTTAACTATTAAAAATAACTATAAAAATAAAAATAAATATGCAGTTATTTAAGTTAGAAGGTCATTATTCATAAAAAAAAAATAAAAAAATTGGTCTGGAATTCTCTATTCTCCTTTCGACCTCAGAACATCTGTAATTAACGAATTGGTACCTATCCCTATCTCTGTGGTTGTTGTTATAGTTCAATTTTGGGGTCAGTCTCTGTTGGAGTTGAATATATGTACCGCAGACAGCAGACAGCCAGCGACCGCAGTCCGCAGCTCACAACCCACGGCTCACGAGGACTGAATCAATCTTCGTTAGGGGCGCTATCGTCAAACTTCTTGTGGATTTCCTGCAGTCGGACATAGGTGGAGGCCACGGAGGTTGTGATGGTACTGGAGTTCGCAGTGTACTGATCAACTTTCACACAGGAGTACTATAAAATCATGTGATTAAAAATTAGATTCTTCGCAAAAAACCAAATTCTCTTAAAGTGTCAAAACGAAAATGTTCCGAATTATTGTTATTCAAGCAAAAGCTTTATGTATTTTCAAATATTATTTGAAAAAGTATACATTTTTATTTATTTTTATTTTTTGCAGAAACAAATGGTACATAATTACATAGAAGAATATAGTTACAAAGTTATAGAAGTTAATACAATAACTGGTACCAATGACATGTCATGTTTTTTTTTTCATTAACTCCACACAGGAAGGCCCTGAGGGAAAATAATTTCCCTCAGGGCCTATGTCATCTTTGAAGATGCTATGTGGAGGGTGTATGTGTGGATGTGTGTGTTGTGTGTGCGAATTCAGTGTGCTAGAAAAGTTTTCTTAAATAGAGGAAGGGAATCAAAAAATATATCGGTATTTGTGCTTGTTTGAGTTGAGTTGAATTTTTGAAGGATGCGAGAAATGGGAAGTTGGAAGCTGCAGCGTTTGTTTTATTACTAGTTGTGTAAAAAAGGTTAGTGTGGCGAATTATTTTTAAATGGAACGTTAAAATTGATTAGGGATAGAATTTCTGCAGTCTATTTCGTTGTGTATTATTTTATGGAGATATGTCATATCAGCTACCGTTCACCTGGATTTCATGGATTGGAGAGTGCAGATAAAATTATTGTTGTATTTAATATACATAATACTGTTATATATACTGTTGTGCAGAAAATCTGGAATTAACGATCATTTTACAGTGCGCTAAGAGATATACTTGACCTACTTTAACCAGTGTTTCATGACATTATTTGGATTAAAAAAGTAATCGAAATTTTGGTCTGGGGTGACTTTTTCGATTTTTTTTTCTTCAAAATGAAATTTAAAAAAAATTCTTCCACATGTCGTCAATGGTCGCTCAGCTGAGCAACCAACCAATCCCTCTCACCGCCTCTGACTTTCCAATACCTACTGATTTTTTTATGTTCTTAGTTTACATTTTTTTTTCCAAACGTTGTCAGGAATCACTGGTTTTATTCGTTATTGCTCAGAATACTTATGAAGATCTTATTATTTATGAGATATCATTTTAGATTTTCATTACCATAAGTATTTTCGTTATTTATTCCTGGGATATTACGCCGTGTTGCGCTTCTTTCTTTTTTAGTCAAAAGTCTTTCACCGTCCAAAACGTCAAAAAAAAATTAAATAAAGTTTGCCCCACTGGGTGCTTTACTCGTGATTAGCCCCGTTTACAATTTAATAAATTTCAATAAAAAGACGAAATGAAATATTAAATTGGTATAAAATAAAATATTATAATAAAGGCGGTAATCAAAAAGATATGCAAATATTATGAGGTATGGTTGTATATACTAAAGTGTGCATTGTATATTAGACGGATGCCACACACAGCTATAAAAGATAAAAGATCATCGCACGCACAATATTGCTCTCCACACAATCCAATCAGACGTGTCACACCTAAGCGGTTTATGCGCAGATCAACCATAGACAAAACATATTTATTTAAGGTTTTATTCCAGCAGGACTGAGAGCGGTGTGCAATCCCAGTCTGCCATATTTCATAACAACTATAATGCATACAATAACATAAGAGAGTAAATTAAAAGATCTGAAAAATAAAAATAAATAAAATATGATAACATATTAGGTACCTACCTAATTAAAACATAAAATGAAGACGAGATTCATCACATAAATAACAAAAAGATAAAATAACATAAAATAAAAAAAATGATGTAATAAAAAATAAGCATAAAATTAAAATTAAATTAAGCAAAAATTAAACAGAATAAAAAAATTTAATTTAATTTTTGCGATCGTCCATATCTTACGTCGTAACCGCTCCTGCTGTTATGCGACAACAGCTGTCAAATCGACAGATTTAGTACAAAGAAATAGCATTTCATGGCAGCTCCCTAATTCATCTGACCCCCTCTCCTACCATAGGAAGAAATATTTGATAGCGTAGTGTGACGGTACAACACATAAGCGCTCGCGGTCCAACAGATATCTACTCGCGCTTTTATCTACGCGCGTGTCCACTACATTACGTAAATATGTTTTGTTTTTTACGTTATAAAATTTTGGTTCAATTATCTTTTTGTTCTTTAATCCACATTTTATTTTTTACGCTTTTAAACTTTTTGTTTCCTTCATTTTTGTATCCATTCTTTTAAATTAAATAATGTGGAGTAAACCAGTTTTTTGCCATTTTCGTGTTTGTACAAAGGTTAAAATTAGTTTTTTTGGTTTGTTAAAAATAGTTCAACCACAAAAATATATATTTTCAAAAAATATGTTTACCGTATTTTTTAAATACTGAAAGTCTTTCAAATCCTCCCTTAACCAAAAAAAAATAAAATCATCCTCCAAATTATATATATCTGAAAAGACAGTTCAGGCTCTAGCTTAGTCCAACGTATATGTATGGCAATGCGTTGTCCATTTATCTGTAGTAGCTCGTGTCCGTGGGTAAGAAACACTAGTCGCATTACGCTAATTAGCAGACTGCAGCGGGAGAAGCTGTTTATCAATGTCCTTATTGAAAAGTGATTTATCAAAGTGAAGCAACCAACCAACGCCAACGTGGGCACTGGCCAGACCAGTGCAGACTTCGTGCACTCCATACAACACTCCTCCATGCCCGGAATTATACTTTGCTAGTTCCCGGTACCAACTTTAACTAGGGAGTTTCCCAGCTCTCTCAATCATTGGTACAAACCGCACTATAGGAGACCTTTGCGAGGAAAACAGTCACATTATTTGACAAATTCTCCCCTTCTCTCTACCCAAGTCAATTCACTATTTGGTTATTATTGGACCGATGCCGCCATGTACGACATTTTGCAGGAGTTAATGTTTTTTTCTGGGGAAATTTTATTAGCGAATATTCGGCATGCGTTGCATTCAAAGAAAGTGTTCGTGTTATTGTTTATTGGAGTCCTTTGGGATATACAATATTTTCGTCTGGTGCGGTCACGAATAAATCAGGAGGTTTTCCGATCCTGAATGTCCTTTCACATACGTGCCCCCGTACCCCTCCCACGTCCCCTTTTTCTCACGTGCTCTCTTTCTACCTTTCTACCCAGTCTTCCCCCTTTCTTGTGTCCTCCCGTCCCACGAATCTCCCCCTTCCACGTTTCCCTCCCGCGTTCCCTTTACAACTTCCCAGCCTTCTCCCTCCCTCGCTCCTCCTCCTCACTCATTATTTCAACTTCTCCTCCCCAGATTCCCCTCCCTCCTTCCCACTTCCTTTCCTGTTGCTAAACTATTTTAAATACACACACTTCTCACAGCTGTCCGTATGAGACGCATGGATTTCCCAAAATCACCTCCTGCTATCCCCTACCGTCACTATGTCTCCTTTGCATTCCTTCCCTCCACTTTTCCCTCGTCCCTCACCTCTCCGTCACCCCACTCCCGTCAATAATCTAATTATGGATTTCTGTTCTTTCAAGAGCACTTATTTCGGACTGTACACTGTACACGTAACATAAAGTCCGAAATACAGTTTATTTTAAATCTTGTTGTCTATTTGTGTTCCATTACAAAGAATATTTTTTTTTACGTTTATTTAAAGGTTGTCGATAATTGTTACCTAGCGTTCTCTTTTATATTGTAAAGCATGGAAATGAAAAAAATCTCAATAATTGTTTTCTGTTGCGATGAATATCGAATGGCCAAAAGTTGTGAATCTGTACTGGATAAAAAAAGAGAAACACTTTGGTCACCAGTCTATCTTGGTCACATCAAAATTACTCAACAGATACCTAATCTACGGAAATTTTGATGAAACATGGAAGAAGTGATACCCCACTAAAAAATTGTGATTAATATAAATATATAATGACATTAGGGGTGTCTGACTCAACACGGAATATTCCTAGTGAGACAGGCAGAGAAGAAAAAAAACATAAAAGAATTTTTCGCTGCTATACCTACTAATAAATGTAGTATCATAATTACCAGATTTTACCTTTTTGTGGTTCAAGATTTATAACGCAATGACCAATCTTTTCGATTATGTGTCAATGGTCCACTGCATCACGCCAATAGTTAAACTAATGTCGCCATTTCATTGATGTCTTTTTTGGCCGTTAATTATTTAACAACGATAACATTGACAAGAACTTGGCCGGTGCTGGAAACCACACAGTGGTAGAAGTTTGCTTTTCTTTGGATATACGGGGTGAGGCAGCGTAACTTCCTTTTTTAAAATGCGCGCCATTCAGTCAGTTGATGTCGTAGCGGAGCATTAGTGGTCTCGTTCGAGACGCGGAACTATAAAGTTTTTTCCCGACACAGTTCAGTCATCATCATGCGTTGGAACAGTGAGGAGCGTGCGTTTGCCGTAGAGGTCTACTTCTTGAACGGATGTTCTGTGATCGCAACCCAGGATGCGACAGCATAACTTCCTTTTTCAAAACTTAATAAAACCCATTGTTTGAATCAGAATACATTTATTTGTTTTTTTATAATGTAGGCACAAACCAAAGTTTTGTTTTACTTAGTTTTTGAAGATCAAATCAGGTAGGTGACGTCCCCCACTCTCCATACACTAAGTAAACCGATTTCAAAGTAGGCCTCAATGGCAAACGCACGCACCTCACTGTTCCAACGCATAATGGCAACTAAACTGAATCGGGACAAAACTATATAATTCCGCCTCTCGAGCGAGACCACTAGCGCCCCGCTACGACATCAACCGACTGAATGGCGCGCATTCAAAAAAGGAAGTTATGCTGCCGCACCCTGTATTTTTATTCTGCGTGCTGTGAGCTGATCTATCATTGTGGAACTAGATGGAATTAGTAGTGCCATGACTTTTTCATTTTTCCGTGAATATCATCAGTCTACAAAAACTGATTTTTATTAAAATTCGAAAAAGTCATGGCAGTTAACCGAAAATTGACATATTATTAGCAAAGAGCATATTATCATCAACAACTCTCCCGAATCAGAGGAGAATTTTGTGCTACATGTTTTTTACTAGAAAGAACTAGTATTTTACTGTATAATTAAAGTATTTGAGTTATTAGTACAACTATTTTACTATCTCTTTAACCTAGGCAAAGATGGACAATTTAGGTATAAAAAATAGTTCAAAATAAATAATAAACTTAGTTTTTACCACTTTTATTGTTTAAAAAACCAACATGTTTCGAGAGCCAAGCCCACTTCTTCAGGGTTTACACACAAGAAGTGAGCTTGGCTCACGAAACATGTTGGTTTTTTAAACAATAAAAGTGGTAAAAACTAAGTTTATTATTTATTTTGAATTAAAATGGTGCCACAAAATAAGTTTGCTGCGTTTGAAGAAATAAAAAATAGTAACATCTGATTGCTATTGGAAAGGAAACGAAAGATATTCCACAGTATATGGGGGACCCTTGTGGCCCTCCTTCGGGTGATAAGTGATTTTTACCTTCAGATGAATGTAAAAGTTAGAAAAACAGCCCTTGCTTTGGTCTTTCACTAACTAACTGTTGCTCTAAGATACAATTTTCAGGACTGAAAATTCAGTAGGTACATTTATTAAGTATATTATATTTCCAGTCTCGTTTCGAACAAAGCGAGGATTTTCTTCGGCTGTAGGTAACTGGTAGGTACCTTAATTATAAATTTATGACCAGGGCCGAACTATGGAATATTAAGATTGAAATATTTTTAAAAAATGAAATGCTTTTCGAATGAACTCAAGTGGAGTTAGCCGAGGGCGTATACAAATAACAATCTGACAATCACATGATCAACTCCGCCCCCCCCCCCCCCTCTCTCATGTGAATGCTAGAGGTCTTTGGAATTAACTATAGTACGAATGTATAACTCATGAGCTATCTGCCGTAATCAATCGCATGTGCTTGTCAGCATTGCAGCTTGATTTGTTTAACAATATTTTATTACAGCTGACAGTGACCATTTATAAATCGTTCGATTTTATTCAACAAAATAAAATAGTACAATAAATTGTAGGCCTTTCAATTTCTATGGATTGGAAACATTCGACGTCCCGGTATTTTCTGTCTTCGTCGTTTTTATACAAAACATGAGAGAAGGAGAATAATTGTGGAAGAAATTAAATTCTTTTCACTGACAGCTTTTATGTTCTTTTTGTTGATTACAGATTTTTTTTTCTTTTACGGTCCTGCTTTTCTCTCTCGTATTTCCTCCAAAAAGTTGACGTCGCACTTCCTCGCTATATAATATTATGTAATATTTGTTTCTCTCGGGCCATTATGCTTCCGGAACTATCCTTTTGTTCGGGAGGAGAACTTGGCTGCATTCGGAATAATTATAGGTGTTTGCATAATTAAAGTCGCCAAATAATAGCGTACGTAACGGAGATACTGGAATAAAATGCTGTACCTACGAGACCATCAAGCACTAAAACTTAGTAGGTATTTCACCATCCTCCTGATAGCAGATGCACACGATAACGAATGTTAATGAATAAATTAATAATACTCGCAACAGGTAAAAAAAACTCGACTAACTTATTCTGTGTAGCCATTATTCATAGGTTCAATTACCGAATAGTAAACTCACACTTTTTAAATAAATAAACCGTAATAATAATAAATTAATCGAAAATATCGTATGGGTAATGTATGAGGAGGGTAGTGAAATGTTTAATTTCCTGTCAAGGCCATACACATTATATTTGTAGGGATGCCGATACATTTTAAATGAAACTCTATTGATTGTAAGCCGCATAATTTTTATGTGAATTCCGCACTAGAGTCCCGATTGCATTCAAATGTCCGGAATGTAGGAATGTGGCATCCCAATGATTTGGGTATTTTGTAAGGCTGAAGAGAGTGAGGAAGGGAAGGAGTTGGAGAAAGTGTAAAGGGGAAGGGGAGGGGGGAAAGAGTAATGATGAAAGAGGAAAGAGGAAAGAGGAAAGAGGAAAGAGGAAAGAGGAAAGAGGAAAGAGGAAAGAGGAAAGAGGAAAGAGGAAAGAGGAAAGAGGAAAGAGGAAAGAGGAAAGAGGAAAGAGGAAAGAGGAAAGAGGAAAGAGGAAAGAGGAAAGAGGAAAGAGGAAAGAGGAAAGAGGAAAGAGGAAAGAGGAAAGAGGAAAGAGGAAAGGGAATGGGAATGGGGTGAAGGTGAAGGGGATGAAGAGGAGAGGGAGAAGGGGAAGGGGAACGTCAAATGGTAAAGGGGAATAAGGAAAGGGTAAAGGGAAAAGGGAAAAAGGAGAACGGTTAAGTTTTTCTGGAATTTTTAATATTGATTAATTAATTTTAACGACATTGAGTTTTTGCATTCACAAAAAAGAATATAAGTAGGTAAAATATTCGTAATAACAAACTGATACGGTTAAGGATTATATTTTGCATATCTGCGAATATGTTTACTTTTTAAAGGAAGCAATATTATTAAAATTAAATATGGTGAAAGAGCTTGTCCCATTACAAATTTACCCCCTGCTATCTTCTACCGCTAGGTACTATATCTCTTTCCATTCACAACACCCCCCCCCCCCTCCCTGCTGCTCTTTCCTCGACCCCCGCCCCTCCTTGCGTGTCCTTTCACAAGCTTTCGTCTTCCCCTACCGCATTCTCCTTCCACCTTCCCCGGTTTCTCCTCTCCATTCTTCCTTTTTCTCGTTGCCTTCTTGGATTCCCCTTCCCTGCCGGTAAAATGTATTAAATATACACATTTTCAAACAATGCGTGAGCTAGTTATTACAAATTATGGTACAAATTCATAACGCCAGAGCTCACCGTTGTATATGAAAACCTTTGCCAGCGTCAAATCACCAAAGTTTTATAGCAAACGGATGAATGGTACAGGAACGCATACGGTACAAACGAAGAAACATTCATTTTTTATAGATATATGCAATACGCATGTATTATTACCATCAGCCATCGTTGGCTATATCCTGTATCTATTAGTAGTATACGTAGTCCAATTAATAAATGAGATGAAATGTAAAATAAACAAATTGTGGCAGGAAACCTGAAAATAAATCTATTGCTTATAAGTAATTCAAACTGAGATTTTTATACTCGAGTATCACGCACCGATCGAACTGGAACCGATACGAATAGGACACGCTGTAAGCTTCTTAACAATATTATTTTACGAGCATTGTATACACTTGTTGTCCCTCTTCCGCTAGTAACGATAAGTAGGTATAAACAATACAAAGGACCTCGTCGGTGGAAACATATACGTATGCACAAATACCTACATGCTTCCAACCCTCGCAGCGTTACCTGTATCACACTATTAAATCATCACTTTATGAATAATCCCAATATTTTCGCGTCGGCGTCGTACCTCTATTAAAAACTGTTTTAATATGATTAAAAAACAATTAAGATTTTGCAAAGTTGGCCATCTTCGCCAAACAAATTTGAGAAGAATTTTCTTCCACTTAATGAAGTTCGGAAGAATCCCTCTTCATTATACGAACTACTTGTAAAATGAAACGGATGAGTTCATCGATGAAGGTAGTTTGCAAATCGTTCGGTTGACATTCAAAGTTTTCAAAGGGCAATTCCCAGCCCCAATAATGGCATGAATGATTAATTAACGTGTAGGCAATTTATATCTTTCTGCTAATTGACTTAGCATTATTATTTGCCATTTTATAACAGGAATCATAAACGGTGAATAACGTGTTCAACTTCTGTTGTAGGTTACCTACAGATTTTTAAACTTATTTGTCATTACCATATATTTATCTACTCTGCCTTTTTTAAACTTTATTTTTTGGGTACTTACTTTTCCTTAGCAGTCTCTTATTACATTTGTTTTTTTACATCCACCTTGCGAAAAAAGTTTGTTTTTCGATGAATTTACTTTTGCAAAAATATAGGATATTTTCACCAAATAATTGACCTGGGGATCAGAGAAATCAATAACTTTACAATATCGAATAGATAGGGTAACTTCTGACGATATTATATCGATATACTGAGCGCGGTTTCACCGTTGACAGCCGAACCGATAATGACAGGGAATAAGTTAGTAATCTATAAAATATGGTGGCAACACTGGTGGATTTAACACAACCTATTACGTAAAAATATTAATAAATTGGGAAAATCGAATTGAAACACTAACTTAAATACGCATTGGCAGTTCGTGTAGTAATCAGGCAGTTTTTGACACTAAACGGGAGCTAATTAGTTAATGAGATCTTTAATCATATGTCAACCATTTTCGTTTCTCAAAGATTGAACAGAATAAATTATTTGCGCTTTAGATGCAATATTTAAGTCTTTGGATTGCATATACGACTTATTTCATTTCTAAAAGCTTCGTTAGTTCAATCCGTCCATTAAATATGCCAGTAATTTTGGATAACGAACAAAATTATAAAGAAATATGTGTTTATTGACAGTTAACCTAAACTTATCGGATACTCTGGAGGCCGCGCTAAAATTTATCAATCGTTGGTCGGAATACATGTTATAACAATCGTTTACACTGCACGCAAATGTTGATAACTGACCATGAATGACGGATTTGGTCAATATCGTGCTGATATAGGGTTTTATTTATTTATTTGCTACGCTTTGTGGGCTATTGTCTTTCGAATCATTTCAACGGCAGTTTATTTGTTAGACATAATCGATTATTGCTATTGATTGGCGAAACGAAACGAATGCATAAACGAAACAAACATGTTCAGCTTAAGATGAAGCTGTACGTGAAAACCTATTTAGATTAATCTTTACGACGAATCGGTTTACATTTATGAACATCAAAGTTGTGCTACGGATAAATTGAAGCTTTTACTAGCTTTTCTATGTATTGGAATTACAATAAAATTATTAATTACATTACAAAAAATATAAGCGTAAACCACGAAAATAATGTTTTTGTATGACTTAACTATGAAGAATAATTTTTTATAAAATATATTTTTATGGCTAAAACTATTTTTGAGGTTTTGTAAATTCTATCTTTTTTTCATAACTAACTAACTAACCATCAAGCCGTTTCCCCGCAGGGGTAGGCAGAGAGGACGGACCGCCAAACAACTCGGTCCTGGCACACACTCTTTGCTTCATTCACATTCATACTACGTCTCATACATACTCTTCTATTATTCTGACTTTTGACATGGCCCGACTCAAGTATCTGATTCACTTGATCGTGCCATGTCTTCCTCGGGCGTCCCCGACTTCTTCTACCATTCACATTTGCGTCATATATTCTTCTTACACTACTTTCTTCGTTCATTCGCTCTACATGCCCAAACCATCTGAGGGTCCCTTTCTTAATCTTACTCATTATGCTTACATCAGCCTTACATTCTTTGCGGATCTCCACATTTCTCACACGATCATACATGGTTTTACCACACATACGCCTGTTTTTTTCATTCTTATAAAATTATGCACAAAATAAATAAAAACCACTTTTTCGCTTACTTGCCTCGTGCAAATAAGACGCTCGATTTTAAATTTTGAAGGCATGGTAATCGAAATATTTCTAGACGCCGTTGTGCTTTACAGGTGATCAAAGGAGGAACTAACGTATGGGCGAGCTTTAAAATCCATTTTTTGTATAAATATTCTCCAAATCAAAAAGGACAACACCACCGACTGCAAAGTTAACTCTTAGCACCTACTAACATTTATTTTTTTAAATGTGGCTTTCCTTTTCCTTAAATGATGTGGACTGAACGATAATTCTAAGTCGTAAGTAGCTCCTTACTTAGAAAGTACCTACTTTGCAGAATGCCATAAAAAATAATCAGGGACATTTTTTTAAAACGTCGTAAAAGGCGTTTTAAAAGTACTCAAGGGTGAGAGCATCCTCAGCGATGACCCCAGGGAGCACCTTCCTCCTCCAGGGGGTGGAGAAGGGAGTGGAGGGCAATCTAAGGGATGGCGGGCAGTAAGGGGGAGGGGGGTGATAAATCTCAGTGGCGTTGCGAAGATAATTTGTGGCGCCGGCCACAGATTTGTTGCCGCGTGGCCGGGGTTCGATATAAATCACCCACAGTGGCATAGAAAGGAGAGCATTGATACATTTTATACTAGATGAGTATCGAAACCGAACTAAATCACGTCCACTTTGGTATAATTTTGTCGACAAGAAATGAAGACGAAGAGAAAAGATGAAAATATCCAGTATCTACCTATTTTTTTACATTAGCTCCACACAGGAAACCGAGAGGAAAAATTTCACTCAGGGCCTATCTCATTTTTAGGGATGCTGTGTGGAGGGACTTTTTAGGGAAAGGAAGGAGAGAAATTTCTGGGAAGGAAAAGGGTATGAGGTGTAGTTAGGAATTTGGGGGTCAGTGTGTCCAGGAGTGACGGTTGTATGAATCCATCCCTCCCTCCAAAGGCGATGGATCGACAGAGTCCGGCTGGAGAGGTCTAGATTAGGTCTCCCTCAACCAGTCTCTCCCGATCCGGCCCACCACGCAGTAAATGGGAAAACGAGTTCGCTGCCAAGACCTACACAAATCTTTCCCCAAGAACCCTGTTAACTCACCAAACGTAGAGAACCAATTGGGGTGACCTATGACCTATGGCAGGGGTGTTGGTTATACGATTAATGGTTCCCGGGGCGGCGGTACCCATACCGGCCTCCCAAATTGAATCTAATCGTTTTCAACATAATATACAATATGGTAGATTCTCTCTGCAATGCTCTGTTACTTGAAATGACAACTTCTCTTGAACTGACAATGAAAATCCAGAGACATTTGAACTTTTCATAAACTAACTCCACACCAGGTAAATGATGTCTACCCAGAACACACTCGAGCAATAGTTACTCAAATACAGATAGGCGATTTTATTAATCAGTATTAATTATAAATACACTAACATTATAATTGCGAAATTGCATGTGTTTGTTTGTTACGCTTTCACGCATAAAACAATAAAACGATTTTTAAAATTCTTTCACCAATAGAAAGCTCAATTATATGCGGGTACTATAGGCTATTTACAATGGTAAGCTCTGGCGTTATGAAATTATAAATTTTTATACGTTTTCTATAGCTAACAAAAGCGAGTTACTGCTAACGTCAGAAAACAAATCGTTGCCGTGGAAACGATGTTATTCGTTTCGAAATGTTGGTACGCCCATAACTTCCGAACGACTGAACCAAATTGGATAATTCTTTTTTTACCATTGGTGAGCTCTGGTATTGTGAAATTTAGGTGACGCGTGAAACTGAATGTATGGAATGCGGGAGGGGATAATTGATAAGAGCAAGGGCTATAGTAATTTCCCCCTAATACCATGAGAGCGAAGCCACGGTAAAAAAGCTTGTATGAGATAAGCG
Source organism: Glyphotaelius pellucidus (assembly GCA_936435175.1). NCBI lineage: Eukaryota > Metazoa > Arthropoda > Insecta > Trichoptera > Limnephilidae > Glyphotaelius > Glyphotaelius pellucidus. The sequence goes on along the minus strand of OW386553.1, from coordinate 6,325,631 downwards.
GTGAAATCTAAGTGAATTCATTGGCCTTAAACCTTAGTAATCAATCCATAATATGTTTCCGTATTAATATTTGGAGAGATCATTATTAAATTAAATCGAATGGCCGAATCCAAAACCCAACATTCGGAAATCTCCATTGTTCGAGTGGCTATGACTTTGAGGATGCCGTTGAGGGGAGATATTGTCAATGAAAGTAGAGACCCCATGTTGTAATAGGGCCCACGACAACTCAGAATCATCTCAACTCAACACCTCTTTGAAAAGTCGTTAAAAGCTTTAAAAAAATAATTGAAAAATAGCCGATAACCTAACCTAACGCAACCTACATGACCATATTTTTTTTCAGTGACTTTTCAAATGAGTCGTTCAGTTGGGTTTATTCTGAGTTGTCCGGTCCCCATTGGAATAAGGGGGTTTGCAGCAAATCATTACAAAGTTAAACTATTGAGCATAAAATCTAAACCTTTAACCGATCACAAAAGTTACGTGTTTAGTAGGTATTTGGTATGTTTCGTTTCTTTTTTATGTGAGTACCGCACAAGAGTCCCTGCTCCCAACCGTCTGCAGTCAGTGATGATTGACACCCCCAATCGTGGTATATTGTGAGGATTGGGGAGGGGGAGGAGTTGGGAAGAGGAACGTGGGAAAATGCCTGGCTATTCAGATCTGGTCAGCAAACACGGCTAAACCCATTTCAAGCAACATTTCAATTCCGAACGATGGTCTTACACCAGGGCGTTACTGGAATTATCTTTCACTCTGGAACTATTTTAATGATAAAATTGTGAAATAAAACAAATTAATCAAATAAAATACTTTCCCACCCGTGACCTTCTGATTGCTAGTCAAAAGCCTTATCCCTCGACCACGGAGGCCGCGTTATATATAATATGTAATAGTAAAGTTTTTTATCATGCGTCTATGAGATCTAGACCAAAGGTGGCTGCCAAACACAACAGCGGGGTGTATTTGGGATTTATTCAGATGCAGGGGAAATAATATAGGCTATTACGTGTCTAAAAATATATGCTGTAGAATTTATTGTTTCAATTTTTCTTTCTGTTGGTTTTAGTGAAATTTGACATTATTTTATATATCTACCCTACGTACTTACGTTTACCGCAATGCCTTAATAAAATACAAATGGTATACAGTTTTTTTTTATTTATTTATTCAGCAAAATAAAAGTTTTATACAGGTTTTTGTGTTTTGCGATCACCAGTTTGCCCTGAGATGTAACACACGGCGTGTTTTTATGTCATAAGATGATCAGTTACACTGATCGTCTTATTTCTCTGGTGCGCCAATCTGTTGTGTCCTATATCGAAACAGGAAGGAAATGGGGGAGGAAAGAATAAAAAAAACCTAGATGGGTGCATTTAATCTAGTCCGATGCACCGGTACTTAATCTCTCGAACGAACCGGTTCAAAGATCGAATCCCCTTCATAAATAATACCCAGAGAATACGGATCCCTCGTAATATTTTTAAAATTCAAATAAATCAACGCCAAATACATTTTGGTATAATTTAATTTAGGTTCATTCATGCTTTATCCATCACTTTATCACAATCTTTCGTTCGTAATCTTAAGGAGAATTAATTCGTTATATTGGGCGTAATTTGCAAGAAGCGAGTGGGTGGATTGTGGGGTTTTTTGAGAGTGCAATGAAAGTGATTTAGTGATTTTTTTACGTTAGCTCCACACAGGAGGCCCTGAGGAAATTTATTCTTCATCTTTGGGGATCTTCGTATTCAGCTGTGTATATTTATTTATTTAAGGAACATAAACAGTCTTAGTAATATAATGTACATAAGAGGATGAATAAAAACAGACCAATTATTAATGTTATTTATTTATTTATTGTTTTAAATATTTACAGAGTGTTAACAATATTATTACAATAATAATAGAATTGCCGTTGATATAGTACATAGATATTAACACTTCAGTTAGAAATGTTCTCAGCTTGAGTAATCAACGTTAAGATGTTAATACTAGACGGAAATGCTTATAGTGATAAGTGATAACAGAAATAATGATAATCAAAATGAAATATAAAACATAGTAGTGAAATACATAACATATAAACATATTCACAGATAAGTATTTAAAAACATAAAATTAAGTGAATGTGAAGAATATTTAAGAAAAATAAAATCTGGTTGTCTGTAAAATCGGTTTACGGACGATAATTTTACGTGATAACGTCGTAAGAAAATATTGATGAAAAATTGCATTGATGCGTCATAAGCCGAACGCTTAGGCCGATCGTGCCTCCCTATCGCTTGTTTCGCCATCTCGCTTGCACGCTCAGTCATGCTTTTTCGTGGATGCAGCCGGCGTTCATCATTTATAAGACGTTATCACGTCAAAACCAGATCAAAGAAGCAATTTAAAAAAGTAATAATAATACAAATTTAAATTCAATAAATGATAAACCAATACACAACAATAACATAAATGTGATTATTATACCTGTTGGGGGTCTTTTGAGGAAAGGAAGGAGATGAAGTTTTGGGAAAGAAAGGGGTATGAGGGGTGGGTGGGAAATTGAGGGTCAGTATCTCCAGGAGTGATAGGAATCCATCCCTCCCACTGCGATACATGGCGATAGTCCGAGATAGTCCTGCTGGAGAGGTCAAATGGTCTCCCTCAACCAGTCTCTCCCGATCCGTACTGCCACGCAGCTGGTGGGCAGACGCATCTACCTCCAAGACCCGGACAAACCTCACCCCTTGAACCCGGGCACCCCTACTTAGTCACCAAACGTAGCGAACCACTTGGGGTAAGCAGAGATGTTGGTTATCCAACAAATGGTTCCAGGAACGGCGGTTCCCATACTTGCCTCCCAAATTGATTTCGTGGGAGTTTTTACGAAAAATAATTTACTCTTTAGGACTCCAGGGTATTTTAGTCATGGAATTTCGGAAGGAGGCAAATCTAATAACTTATTGATAGTTCTATGAACTATTTGTAGACCTCGCCTCCTAAAAAGAATGTTTCTAATTTTTTTCTCCTTAATAAACAAAAACCAAAATTTTCCCTGATATCCTTAGATACTACGATGGTAGGTACTTAAATACCAACCTGCTTAATTATAAACCACAAATTTTATGTGACATTTTTTTTAATTTCAAACCTGAAGTTTTATTCCATTTATCCAAAGAAACTTGACCATCTCAATGATAATTCTTTTTTCAAACTTTTTTTAGAAAGGTAGGTACTTATCATAATAATGAAAAAATGCTAAAAAGAAAGTCCAAAAAAACAGTGAAAATTTTACTTTTGAAAAATAATTTTTACTGAACCATTAGCGGTTACCATATTGTGAAACAAAAATGAAACCAATTTACAGTCAAAATACAAAACGGTCAAGTCAAAACAGGTGTTTGCTACGCTCAGTCAATTATTATAAGGTAATTTTAATACAATCCTATTTTTTTGACAGGGATCAGTCGGTTGTCATCAGAACACAATCTCCAAAACGAAGTCGGCTGTGTCAAAACAAATAGATCAACAAATGTCCATCAAATGTCAAATCAACAAATGATGGACACTGTAACGCTGTCCGAAACGTTGGCTAATGAAGGAGGTAGTGCAACACGGCATAACACCCCAAAAATAAATAACGAAAATACTTTTGGCCATGAAAATCTAAAATTATACCTATTCTGGATTTGCACTAAAAATCAAGGTCCGGAGAGAAATCGTAGATAAAATCTGCAAAAAATCATCATTCTTCCAGGGCAAAATGCAAGGCTTGGGGTCGAACTTTGAGGGCCGTTTTCTCAGGCTCTATGATGCCAAACTTACAATGAGTTTGGATGCTTTGCTTTAAATAATGGTCCGAAAAAGAATCATACGCAAAATCTGCAAATAGTAGCATTTCCCGAAAAATCATTAACCTCAAGGCAAAATATGTGCTGCGGGGTAGAATTTTGAAAGCTGATTTCTCAGGCTCTGTGGCACCGAACCAACTGAATTTTACCAGAGAGGTGGTAAAGGCTTATGATGGAGTTCTAGGCAATTTCTAAAGAAAAACATGAACATTCTAGAATTCATCATGATTTCTCCAAATCGTTGAAAGGAGACAGAGAGGAAAGAGACCGTTTACGCAAGCCCGATGCTGAAACGAAGCTTCCTCCAGCGTAGAGGGCCTCGAAGCCAACGAAGCTTCCTCCAGGGCCTCCACTCATGGAGAAACTGAAAAGAAACCAGTTCTCAACCCAATTGCAATCAACCTCCTTCACAAAATCGATATTTTTCTGATCTGTAATGTCGAAACTTGACAGTTCGTGAGCCGCTACCATGGCAACCTGTCAACAATCTGAAAAACCAGAACTGCTGGTGGCCGCGGCAATGGAGTTGTGTGGTTAAACCATGTATGATTGTGTGAGAAATGTGGAGATCCGCAAAGGATGCAAGGCTGATGTAAGCATAATGAATAAGATTAAGAAAGGGACGCTCAGATAGTTTGGGCATGTAGAGCGAGTGAATGAGGAAAGGAGTGTAAGGAGAATATATGATGCAAATGTGAATGGTAGACGAAGTCGAGGACGCCCGAGGAAGACATGGCACGTCAAAGTGAATCAGATACTTGAGTCGGGTGATGTCAAGAGTTAGAATTATAGAAGAGCATGTATGAGACGATGTATGAATGTGAACGAGGCAAGGAGTGTGTGCTAAGATCGATTTGTTTGGCGGTCCGTCCTCTCTGCCTACCCCTTCAGGAAACGACGTGATGGTTAGTTAGTTAGTTAGTTTAAAAATAAAGTTTGCAGAGAGGGTATGCGGGGTATAACCAATGTCGGTGTAGGTCCCTACGGCCGTAGGTATAGGCGGGCCAACTGTCGGGTCACGGTTGTGTACATAAATAAAAAATAACTCACAGAAAATCATACCTCATCACATTTAAATTCTTTTTAATGTGCTTCTTTAATTTTTTTTAAGATTCGAAACCTTAAAATTCAATCATTTTATTTCTAATTAAAACCCCATACAAAACACCAAAACAAACCACAAAAAATCAATATATGTTTCCGAGTGAATTGTTTTTGCATTGCTATATTAAGTATAGGAAATATCTGAAACTTTCCTTCTAATACCTTCTTTCCACCTTCGGGAAGGTTTCTGGATTTTTATAACCACAAGACAATACATCTGAAAAGTTTTTTTAATCATTACAAAAACTCTTACGAAACTGTCAAAAATGTCTCAATTTGAGAATGGCATTTTGCAAGCCATCGATTTATCAAAATTCAATTTTCTAATAAACTCTTTAAATTAATGAATTTAATCAAGTACTTACCTATGTTACCAACCAATACAATCGAAGACTTTGAATCTAATCAAAAATTATATTTATTTTAAATAGTTACCTATGTTAGGTACCAAATTTGTTTTGATTGTTCTTATAATGTACAAAAAAGAATGTTTGTAATATATGAAATTTTGTGAAAAAAATTGCAATGAAAGGGAAGGCGGGGGAGGTGAAGGGGGAACGCGTGAGGGGAAGGGGAAGAGGAGGCGGAAAGGGAACAGGACAAATGGGAAAAGCACGCAGGGAGAAACAATTTCTTTATTAGTGGCATTGCAACGCATGCCGGGAATTCGTTAGTTCCTAATAAATCCTACAACGCCAAAATCAACAATGTGCCAAAAAACTCACAAATATTTTTTAAAAATCTTTTTTTTAATTTATTTTTATTTTTAACTTAATGAGTATAACCTCAAATTGTAATATTTTAATTAATAAAGACAATATTGGCGAAAGTCAATCGAAAATCTGAAACTTAAATCTAACTTAAATCTGAAAAAGTTACGCAGAAATGTAAATGTAAACACTGCAATAATTAAAGAAATATGTTAAAAAAGATACTCACTTGCAAAATGAAATACCACTACATATTCTATATAAATTTTTCATTGCTTTTGATGGAATATGAAATCACTGAACACAAAAACATTTTTCACTCGAAAGAATAAAATATGGAAGACAGCATGAGTACCTTACAGCACTCTTGTGAAGATGAACTGCGAGCAAATGACGTCAGTACAAGTTTTTGTGTCCCAAATTTCAAAAGTTCGTACTTTGACCCAAACATGGTCTAAAAGCTGCTTACCACACTTACACACAGATTGCCCTTCCATAGCTTCTTACTTCCATGCCCACTCCCCTCCGCCTACACAAAATCAACGGCTCTTGGAGGCAGGTCCTATCTCCAGTGTTGCCAACTCTGAATCTCCATTCCCGCTAGATCGTGACGGATCGTCGGTCAGAATTCCGTCAGACGCCAATATTTTGGTCCATCCTGGGGGAGGTGGGGGTGGCTAGAGAATTTCAGAGATAAAAAGTTCTCCATAAATCCATAATTATACGCTATTTTCCCCTATAAACTGGTGTATTTTGTTACTTTAATCGAATCCGCTAGGAAATCCGTCATACTGTAAATTCCGTTAAACACAAAAATTTCCCGTTTCGGGGCACTCCAATCCGCTAGAAATGACGGAAAATCCGTCAAGTTGGCAACACTGCCTATCTCTGCCTCACTAATGTATTATTATACTCCGTTAGCTCAGTGCGGCGAGCGGAAATCCACATTTGGTCGACCGCGTTATTCTGGCACTGGAGTGATTAGTTACATAAATAAAGACAACCAGTCCTAGCGAAATATAAAAATATTTTTGGGTAATTTTTAAATGGAAGTGACCTTAACTCTTTCCAATCCAAGGCTTTTTATTTCTTAATTGTTTTATTTAAGTTTTAGTTTTTTTTTTTTTTAATAAAATTGGTATTAGTTCATCCGTAAAAAATAATTGAAAAAGTTAGAGGCGTAGTAAAAAATGATGGAATTTGAGGGTCCTTTACCGCCTGTTGTAAAATCAATAATTGGACAATAATTATCTTGGTTTGAAACAACATCCACCCAAGAAGAATGGTCTGCAACCGGAATAACACAAACACTTTCATCACTACTTAAAATTCTGTAAACTCTGCGTCTTCTTTGAAGTACTTAAAATTCTATAAACTCTGCGTCTTCTTTGAAAATATCATGGGAAGAATCAGAGTCTGTTATGGCGGCAGCCAATGGTCCTGGATCAGTTGCATATTCTCTCCTTCTTACAGGACAGTACAGGAACTTTAGGAATTTTATCTTCATTTTCACACTTGTCATCGATTTTAAAAGTTTCAAATACTTTGTCCAACACTCTCCTTCGAAAAGTGTCAAATACTTTGTCCAACCCAGTCCTCATCGTCACTACTCTCAAATTTATATTTTCGGCTTTTGGTCTTTTGGACACATTTCGCTTTATTTTTTTAGACATGACGGGATCGAAGATTATTTCACTAATACACAAACAGGCTATAGAAAAAAATAAGAGTGTGCAATTCACATGCGGTTAAGTGGTTTGAAGATTGGATATTGATTTTACAAAAATAAAAATGTTTTTTTTTTGGATTTTGTAGGATTCGAAACAAAATCCAAAAATTGACTCACAAATAATTGCCCAAGTTGCCTCTAAAATCATGAAACACTAAAATCTTTAATGGCCTATATCTTATAATTTAAAGCAAAATTAAATAAAGTAGCTCACATCTGTACTAGATATTTTTGATTACAAAAATAATTTTTCAGTTTGGTTAGGTATTTTGATCTCAAATCCAAATTTAAGATTTGTATGAAATGGGCAGAAAAGGGCCGCGCAAACATTCCACTTAAATGGAATTGGGTGAAAGGGAAAATAGGAGAATAACAAGAAATTATGTGAAAAAAAAACAAAAAACGTATGTACTAAATTAGGGTTTTTTTCTTTATTTATTTACAAAATTAACATTCAGAACACAAAATATTTATAAAAATGAAAATAACAATAGGTACAAAGTGAATTATTTATACACACACTGAGAAATCTTAACTAAACATCAAAAACTAAAAAAATTATTTCCTTCATTAATTACAATAATATTTTGGCCTGGCGTATCAGCCAGTCCATATCCTTGCTATATACGACATTCCTCGCTCAAATTTAAGCAGGCTAAATCTGCCACTCAAGCTTTGGTAAGCCACAGAAAAGTTCCTATTTTAGACACCGAGGCAATAGCAGTCACATGCCAAATCTGACATATAAAATGCATATAAAGGTAAATTTATTTGCAAACTTCTTTGAATTGTGTTTTTTCTTGTTGGGTATGTATTCAGATTTGTGTAGAAATAATAAAATCAGTTTTATTTTTGTGATTATATTTTTTGATAATAATCTCCAAAATGGGAGATTTTTTATTTTTTATTTTTTAGTTAATTAGCTATTCTGGAAAAACCTCTTATGATATTATCATGTAATGTACATGAATAATAAGACATAATTTCTGGTAAACAGAAAAAAATGCAAAAAAAGCAATTTCTTTGTTTTTATATGGATATTTGACCAGAAAGCAATAGGGTAAAATCCGGGCGGTTTTTCAAAATATGCCCGACATTTAACAGATTAATTGATAATAATCATCTGATAAGGGACGATAAGGGATCAAGTCTGAGAGTCAAGTAAGAGATTTTTAAAGTTTGAACATCAGGATAGTTTGTTTTGAGCGGTTAATTTCATTAATAGTGCACGACTCTAAAAATTATTGTGATTCATATAAAATTAAAAAGGTTCAAATTATCATTTATGAGGGAAACTTTTGTACTGTCCGGGCCTCGACACTTCTTACGTATGTGTTCATTTGTTGATACGGAGCAAGATCAGTAGTATCAGTATGAGAGGTGGGGGGGGGGGGCGCTGGATAATTTTACTGTGGTAAAGGGGGTGATTCTTTCAATATGGTTAAGAAACACATCTAAATATTTTAAGGCTTAACAAATTTTATGATGTAAGGAATATTAGAAGAAAAATATTTTTTATGGTTTTGATAATAGTTACAGATTGCAGCACCTGTGATGAAACACAAATATTCTACAGCACCTTCCAGTAAATAGGGTGAGGTGACAAGAGGTGTTTCAGAGTGGCTTCAAATAACACGGCACCTTAATGTATACACTTGGTGATGATGCCCAACTTGTGCCAGGTATGTCCCTATAACATTTATAATACCAACCCCTCAGGCCTTGAGCATATTTTGTCAGAAGGTCACAGTATTTCCGCTTTGCAATAAAAAGCAAATAAATTGAACATTTCTGGAGGTATTCAAAAATTAAAAACTGTTTTTGAAAGGTGATGAAATAAGCTTTCAAATTTTATTATTAGAAATAAACATATGCTTTTTGAAATATTCAAATGTTTAATGCAAACAGAAAATTTAAAAAAAATGGCTCAACTTGTGTTTTTTTCTAACTAAAATTAATGATAATGAGAAAAACTAAAAACAAACACAATTTTTATTAGACAAATGTTTATTATTATTTTTTTATTCAACTTTTATGAGTAAAACCTCAAATTTTAATATTTAATTAAATGAAGACACTATGAGCGAAACTCAATCGAAAATCTGGAAACAGAAAAATCATGAAAGAGAGAGGTCCTGGGTTCGAGTCCCAGAGGTGCCAATATCTTTTTCTGATTTTTCTGTTGTAGATAGATCTAATGGGTGTTAAGAAAGAATATAAAATATGAATTTGGATATAAAAACAATTAAAATAGGAATTGCGGTAAGGGGGACAACAATTTCTTTGAGTCCTATATGAGCCGTTCCCAAAAGCAAACAAATTAGCCTGAGAGGTTAACACAGTTATCTGCTAACACAGTTATAATATAGATGAAAATAAATAAAATTTACATACACTTTTATGAAACCAAACTTACCAACCACAATTTGAAAAAAAAAATTATGAAACTTAGGAAATTTTTTCATTAATTAAAGTGAGTTAAAGATAACGTTTGTAAAACAAATTGCCTAATAAAATATACGAGTGTGTTTTTTTTTCATTACCACTAAATTTTAGTAGGAAAAAATTTAAGGTGAGCCATTTTTAAAACCTTTTACGAACTATAAAATTAGAATATGACTTTTATCACCTTTCAAAAACAGTTTTTGTTTTCGGAAATATTCACAAATAATCCATTTATTTAGATTTTATTGCAAAGCGGAAATATTTTGACCTTCTGACAGAATATGCCTGAGGCCTGAGATATTAACACAGATATCTGCATAATATTGAAGTTAAGATGAATATTACAATACATTAATTTGTGCTAGATGGCAGCACCCGCGATGACATGCATGAACTGTGGCACCTTCCTGTGCCTAGGACGAGGTGACATGAGGTGCCTCAGTGTGGCCCTAGTGCCACGGAACCTGGCCGGGGTTGGTTATGATGCCCAGTTTGTAGTAGCGCGCCGTGGCCGAGGGGGCGGGTGGGGGTGGATTGGAGCCGGTGGGCAGCGAGGCGGGTTCACCCTGAAGGACGCCGGCACAAACCCATTGCTGTTGGTATTGCACTGGAAATTAGAAAAATGATATCAAACTATTGTTAGCCAAATTATCATAAACTTACAGGAATTCTCTAATGTGTTGACTTTCACATCTCCCATCTACTGAGATACCAAATGGTATGAAAGGAACTTAAACAAGTACACAATTATTCTTTTATTGCGAATAAAATGTTTCAAACTGCATAAAATTACAATTCAAATGAGTATAATGTTAAAATTATGGTTTAATTGACGTGTCAATCGTCCAGTTGATTAGTCAGACATCTCTACGAAAAATCTAAATTTGAGTTGGGTATGCAGTTATATGTAATACCCTCTATCTGGTATATACTCTGGTATATGGGCAATTCTACGATAATGTAGGTGACACACACAGCTATAAAAGTGCGAGCAGACATCTGTTAAACCGCGAGCGCTTATGTGTTGTACCGTCACACGAAGCTGTCAAATATTTCTTCTTATGGTAGGAGAGGCGGTCAGATGAATTCGAAAGCCGCCACGAAATGCCATTTCTTTGTACTGAATCTTTCAATTTGACAGCTGTCATCCGCCCATTTAGGCAGCTCCGTAATTAAAATTACCCCCTCTCCTGTTTACGGCAGGGGTGTTTCTCCGCTTCTGTATCCATTGTAATTTTCATAATAATTTCTAAAGTAAAATATATATTTTGTTTAAAGATTATTCCTTGTCCAATGTAAACATGTGTCCCTTCAAAAATCAATCAAAAAAATATAATAACGATTTGACAACATTAAATTAGGTCATTAATAATTCATTTTCTTGTAAGGTTTTTCCCGAACAATATTGAAGTGAGCTACAAACCCGAGATAATTAGCCTACTGGGAATAACCAAAATAATTAGAAATTCGACAGTGGTTGTTACAAGCGGATTGGTTGTTTAGATGTATGTAAGTACTTCAATAATATTAAAGACATAATATTAAAGTGGTGATAATTATTTTATTTATTGAAATGAAAACTACTCAAAACACCTTCTCATTGGCACAATACTGGCACCAATGCGGAACAAAATTCAACAATAAATCGCTTGCATACTTTAGGCAATAAATATGCTAATATCGATCATGTCGGTAATCTGGCCTCAGACAAAAGATGCATTACAAAATTATACATAAAATATAATACATCATGTAAACATAAACATACTTAGTAACAAATGTAATTAATACAATTGATTAAAATCCTTGTACACCATCCCTCCCCCCCTCCTCCATGTGTTATGTATATAAACCGTAGTCTAAGAATAATTTGTACCAGTCTGAATATGGCTTTAACGAGTTCAAACTGGTTACGGTCTAATAAATTAAAGAGGAAATAAATTTTATTACAATAAAACATTGTAGTGTTCTTAATTGAACATTGAAAATTGAAAAGTTTCATGACAAATCTTTCATAAAAATTCTATAATTTATTAAATTTACCATTACATTTATGTATATGCTGTTATAAACTAGCAGTTAAAACGTAGCGGTGTTTACAATTAACCCCTCAGGCCCTAAACGTTGTCTATCAGTAGGTCAGATATTTCCGCTTTGAATTAAAATCCAAATAATTGATATATTCGTGAAATATCTGAGAACTAAAAATTGTTTTTCGAAAAGTGATTTTATTATTAGAAACAACCACAAAAGTTGTTAAATGTAAAAATTTTGAAGGCAAACTTTAAAAGGTTTTAAAAAATGCACATCTTACGTTTTTTCTAACTAAAGTTACAGGTAATGAAAAAGAAATTAGCACCTCATTTGTTTGTCGTTAACACAGAGCGTGGTGTTTTCTCTTACCAATATCGTTTAGATCAAATTTCTCACTGTGCTAGTAAGGGAGACACAACGATTTCTAAGAGGCCTCTGAGTTGTTCCAAAAAAAAGAACGAAAGCCTGAGGGTTTAAGAAATCTCCTGTGTAGTTACCCTCAAGCCATAATTAGATTCTTATCAACAATAATATCAGAAAACAAGGGTAAGTCAGTCCTTCACAATTCCAATCTCTACCAACTCCCATAGTTGTGTCAACTTAAAACCTATTTAAAATTATTAATTAGTCCACAAATTGATTTCCAAAATAATTGCATTTACATAAACTCTAAACAAAGTGATAACGGACACATAAAACATGTATATACTAACTTTTCCACAGCCTGACGGTGGCATCGTCCCCGGAGGAGGCGAGCAGCGTGCCCGTGACGTTCCAGCAGACTCTCCAGGCCGGTGCGCCGTGTTGGTCGAGTGCCGCAGCCACCTCGGCACTGTACCGCCCACCACCCTCCCTGGAATACATATACATCTGTGTTATACAATCTGCCTATACTTTCTGACTTCACTTATTTAAATTGAACTTTTGAAATGGTCTCACTATTAAAAAAACTAAATTGATACACTACACTCACTACTAAAAAATTTATATTGAACTTTTGAAAAGGTCTCACTACTAAAAAAACTACATTGATACATTTCAAATTATATTATTGCGTAGACCTGAAACACACTTAACCACTTGGACCCATAAGCTTGTTTTCAAGATAATATAACACTACCAGACATATGTATGACGTACGAGGCGTACCTGACTTATTAAGATTGCACGCATTATGTACTTATTTTACATCAGCTCCACATAGGAGGCCCTAAGGAAAATAATTTCCCTCAGGGCCTGTATGGGTCAATGTGTCTAGGAGTGATAGACATCTGAATTCATCCCTTTCACTGTGGTGCAAGGTGATGGGTCGAGAGAGTCCTGCTGGAAAGGTAAAATGGTCTCCTTCAACCAGTCTCTCCAAATCTGGCCCACACATTAGGAAGGCAGACGCATCCGCCGCCAAGACCTAGACAATCCTCACCCCATGAGCCCAGGCACCCCCTGCTAAGTCACGAAACACTAGGGATGACCTACGGCTGAAGTGTTGGTTATTCAATGGAAGGTTCCAGGGGCGGCGGTACCCATAGCCACCTCCCAAATTGTAGAGGAATCAGATATTACTATTGATTTTTATAGTAGTAGCAAACCGTCCAAGTCTTGCCAGGGGATTTTAAAGTCTGTCACCAAACTCTATGAGATTCACATGCAAGTGCGTGTGCGCGGTAGGGCACAATTCCTAGGAAACTAATGAAGTGCACTAAATAATACAAATTTCAAGTGAAAAAGCTCAGTGATGACCCCTGACTACGCTGTGCGCACTTCGCATGGCCAATAAGTTTAAGTTATTAGTGTATTGTAAACGAATGAATGTATTCTTTGCTTTTTTACTTTACCAACAATTCTGATTTCGAGCTTGAAAAAATCTGAAATATTTTTTGTATTATATTTCCGGCAAATGTTAAATGCTTTTAAGTTCAAAGAATTCATTCATTTTGTTTTGACAAAGTTTCGACTATTTTTCTCTTTAACCCATTCCCTCCGAGAAGCCATAATTTATACAAAGCATGTTTATTATTATGTAAAAGTAGTATGCGTTGACGTCTTGCAGTTTTTTTTTGAGTAGGGTAAATCATTAATCAATAAACCAGGACAAGCTAGCACCAACATTAATTCCGTTTCAGTAAAAATAATTTCATATGGGATGGGTTAACATGCCAGGCATATTTCGAAAAATTGTGCGGATTTTACCTTGTTGCTTTCTGGTCAAATATCCATATAAAAACAAAATAATTGTTTTTTAGTGATTGTTTTCTGTTTACCAGATAATGCATCATTTTATTCATATATATTATATGATAATATGGTTACAAGTTTTTCCAGAATAGCTAACTTTAACAAAAAAATAAAAATTTCCCATTTGGCAAACAAATGTCAAAAAAATACATTCATACGAAAGTGAACTGATTTTATTATTTCTACACAAACCTAAATATGCACCCAACATGAAAAAACACAATTCAAAGGAGTTTGCAAATAAATAAAGACATTTATAAGAATTTGAAAACGTGACACTGAGAATTTTCGACTTTGACAATTGCAAAATTCGACCTACCAAGTCATAGATAATTAATTTTAAAATATTCTTGTGTTGCTAGATGAATGAAACCTTTGGCTATGTCAAGAACGATAATGGCCCAAGCGATTCTGACCTTGTCCTTCGTACAGTACATAAGGGTTAAAATCACATTTAGCGCTCCCGGCAAATGACGGGTTAAGTAGGTTTCGGGAATATCTGGTGAAGATAGACCCCATCGTCCCCTATGAAGAACCTCCACTGTCTACATTACAACGATGTAATATACTTTAGACACAATATCAACAAAAAATGCATCAGGCAGTTTAATGTTCCTTGCCTATTATATTACCGTGCTTTTGCTTTCATAGATTGCTATATTGTGCCTAAAGTATAGGATGTCATTGATGGGTTTGGATTCTTAGTTTCACTTACTTTTTACCAAAATGTACAACTTACGGCATAGGTTTCAGCGTCAATATCCTCACATCCGATGTAGCAACGGCTAACAGATGATAAGACCTTCCGAGATTGGGTGCGAAGGCCAGGTCGTTGACAGGCTCCGTGAGGGCGGGCCAGGAGCCCTGTGGCTCCACGCGCGCCCAGCGCCGGGTGGTCTCGCTGTACTCCAGCAGCACTATGCGGCCTCCCTCGGCGCTGCCGGCCGCCACCATGGGCGGGTGGGCTCTGGATAGGGAAGGGTTCCACGTGAGACAGCTCAGAGATACTTTGGTGGGAATTTCATGCTGCAACGTCCATTGGGCTAAGTTCATCACATCAGGAGCTTCGTATATTCTGAAATGTAAATGATGCCCCAAATTAATACAATACACAATAATGACCAAATCATAATACAGACATACTAGTACCCTTTACACACAGAGTTCAGAGCGGGATGTGCCCTGCGCCACTTCAGGCCGCCGCGCAGAAAAGTAAAGACCAAAAGTAAGACAACGGTTTACAGCGCAGTTCACTGTGAGACTAAAACCTTCTGATTTATTCACATACACACGCATGTAGAAAAACAAAATATATTGTGTATCCAAAAGCACTCGAATAAACAGAATTAAAATAAAAATATCAAACAAAGAGATTGCAACACATGTCGGATACTCGTGTTATTATAAATTTTTGATTTTCCAAATCACATATCTTCAAATCGTAATAAACTTCAACAAACCTCAAACCTCAGTGAATTATGTACGTAATGTGTATAATGTGTACGCATTTCCCTTCCAAGACTTAATTTTCCCTCCAATAATCTTATCAGTCAAAGAGACTCATTGGTGAATACACTTTGAAAATGGAACACTTTAAAGTATTGAGAAAAATTTACTAATCAAGTACCTAATCTAACTATGAAAGTGCCTCCCTAATTAAGTAAGAACCTAACTTAATGAAATAAATACCTAGCCTAATAAATTATGCCTAATATAATTTGAATGTGAAACAAACCTTATGATGCCATCAAGAGAGCAAGTAGCTATGAGCAGTCCGAGGGTCTTGGGACCAAACTTAATGTCCGTGACAGAGGTTCGTGAGTCCCCCAGACTCGCTCTGCGCGACCATAACCGCTTTCTGTTGTCTCCCGTTCCATTTATTTCTTCTGAAATCCAACATTACATCCCCATGGTATCACAATGGCAAACTTATATATTTGACATGCAGGAAAAACTTAGGTAACAAATTAGAGCATAATAATCGTGTCTGTATTCATTAAAATACTTTTATGCGTAACAGTTTTACAAGCATTTGTAGTCAGTTTTCAAAAGTATTAAATAATACCATAAAGTTTTAAAACTGCTTTGGAAACTGAAATAGACATCGCTGTAAGTAATGGAAAATGATTAGAAGTTTAATAATTAAAAAATTTGTACGACAATGCAGAAATTAGGATTCCAACACTTTCTTCGTTGAAATTATAACAGTGTTTTTGGGATGTACGCAAAGGTTGAGTAAATATTCAGTTGAATCATAATTAAGAAAAAGTCTATACTAATTAGCAAAACATACCACTTTCTTCCCAAATAGCAGCAGTTCTATCAAAGGAGCAAGTTGCTAAGACCTGTCCAAATTCGGGATGAGCCCAAGTCACTTTCCAAACTGAGCCGCTATGAGCCTTCCAACTAGCAGTTAGCTGCCAATTACCTTTTGCATCTTGATCCCAAACCTAAATAAATGAAACAATTAGTATCAATACTATCTGCTATCAACAGTAGCTTTTCAAAGTTTGAATGCAATCACCTTCACAAACTGGTCGCTGGAGCATGTTGCCATGCGTTCTCCGTAAAAATCGTAAGCCACATCGTGGATTAAGTCCTTGTGATCAGCATTAATAGAACACGACTCGAACATTTCAAAATTTATTAAGTATTTTATAACTATGAACTATGACAAGACAATCCAAAAACACATTGGGCAAGTTTCGCCGCTAAAAGTGACAGTTGCTCAAACATAGTTTTTTGGCTATTCACCGCATATTTTACAAGCCATGTCATTTTCAAGTAGGCACTCTATGGTCCATGTAAATGAGTGTAGCTATTGCTCTTACCACTTCTCTAATGGGGTATTTCTACAAACCAGGTATACCGCTAAAAACATGTGGAAGATTTAAAGATTATTTTTCTGAACATGATTATTGCATTAAAATTGTTTAATTTTGATATTTTCATTCATAATTATTGATTTCAAAATACGCGTAAACGGAACGAAACGTAAACGGCCCATAACTGCTTGTACGATTCATGACGTCGCAAGAGTCGCCGTTCCGAGGTTTATCACCGTGGATTGGTATATTTATGATCACCGTGTTACTATCAAAAATCTAAACATCCTAGACTTGTTCGGGGTTATGGACGGTTTTATTTCATATTTAAGATGATTGTTTATGATTGTGTTATGTTTCTACAGTTTTATATAATATTGTTCAGTTGTAATGACTGACAGTAGTATTTTTAACGGCGTAATCCGACAACTTGCCTAAAATAGACGCTACAATGAATAACAATAATTTTCTAAGCCCTAAATTTCGGGATTCTAAGACAATATGGTAATGAAAACATTTTTTTTACACAAACTCTCATATTATAAACGTTATATACTGGTTTCAATATTTTGACAAAATAGAATTAATTCCGGCCCTTTTCTTGTCTTGATTTAAAATAAATAAAAAATATATTTTTTAAACGTTTATTATAAAATTTATATATACAATTTATATATACATACATATACATATTAACGCCGGGATTGCTAGTCGAGAGCCTTACCCCTCGACCAAGGAGGCAGTCATTATTGTGTAGATATCCATCTTACGACTGTAAACAAAGGTGTTCCACGTTTAAATTATGAATTTAAATAGTCAATAACGAAAGGTTTTTTTTGGTAGCTTAAAATTTAAATCTGAAAAAAAGGCACGGGGGCTCCATCGAAGCCTCCTTCTTCTTCTTCTTACTGTACTATAGGGCCAATATATACTGCAGATAGTACACAACTGCTGACCCTGTACAAATCGCAAGTCCACCTGTTGAATTTGGCAGTCACCTTTGGTCTAGAGTCCCAAAATATTTGAAAATTCAGAAAGCATAAACGGGCGGTCCGTTCGATAGATTTCCCTCTCTAACAAATGGATTGCAATGTTTAGCGCGCAGGTTTCAGATGGGAATGGTGTCCTTGTTCTACCGGTATTTCAATAGAAGATGCTCCGAGGACCTAGCGTCATTGAACCCTTCGGCGGTGGTGTCAAACACATTAAACGCACTCCCAACAATTGTACACAGTCGATATTTTTTGTCGCCTTAGAAATGGTCGTTTAAACATCTTATTTTGGGTTTTTCTTGTAGTATTTGTAAACATGTCCACCAAACTATACATGTTTTGCAAGTGGGAAAATATAGGATAAATATAAAGATATAATTCGAGCAAACTGGAAGTCAATAAATAACACCAAGTACAACTTACGGACTCACTACAGGCGGCGATCACATGATGAGAGGCGCCTATGACGTCACAGAGTGACTGGTGGCAAAACCATCATTTTGGTGGCATTTTAAAACGTTATAGAAAGTTAAGTAGTCGTCATAAAAATAAAATAAAAATTCCGTTATCATCGTAATTTTTTGCTTAATTTTTTTCAATAATAAAAAAAAATTGTGGAAATACCCCATTGGGTGACCGGACAACTCAGAATGAAATCAACTCAGAAACTCCTCAGAAAAGTTGAGTAATGTTAAAAAAATATTAAAAATTGGATAAATATGTTACGTTAGGTTAAGGTAGACTGCTATTTTAACACTTAGAATTATTATTCTCATAGCTTTCAATCACTTTTCAAAGAGGTGTTGGTTGACTTGATTCTGAGTTGGCATGGAACCCTCTAGTTGTCACGATAACAGATGATAGATGCGACCGGACAACTCAGAATCATGGAACTTCAACACCTCCTTTAAAAAAAAAATCGGTTAAATCGGCTATTTTTCAATTTTTTTTTTTACTTTTAATGAAATTGCATGATTCTGAGTTGTCACAGAACATTAGTGGATTTTTTTTATATAAGTAGGTACTTGTACATTTTTAGAAAAACACCAGTTTTTCCGGACAAATAAGCAGTTTAAATTTACTTTGTGATTTTACTGAACCAAGATTTTTTTGTAGGTAAAATTTGTTATGGGTAAAATTGAAATATTCCAATTTTATTCAGTTATTGTGTAATCTATTAGAAATCCTTATATATTTATTTGAGTCGTGAGCTCAGTCAGGAGCTCAAAAATTTTCGTGTAGGTAGTTGTGCATATAGCATATAGGTTCGTGTGATCCGATGAACCCGTGGATGCACTCTGTTAGCCATAAGTTGTTATAACAGTTTGTCTAATCTGTAGTTAGAAGTAAGTTAGAGTATTGTAGAAATATATTATAAATTTATATAGCACCCTTGATTTAATTTTTCACAAAATTGGCGCTATACAAATCATCCAAACTTTTTGATTGGTTTAATTAAATTAAAACAATATTAGCGAAACCCAATCAAAAAACTGAAAAATCAGAAATAGATTATTCACACGTTGAATAAAACGAAAAGAAAATCATCCACTGGTTAAAGCAAATCAATCAGTAACTACATTTTTCCACTACTCTAGTGGGTGCATAGTAATGCAAGAAGTGGGAGAAATATCCCCTTATGTTTCCACCTTGATTATACCCTTTATGTGAAACGTACCAACTGACTTCCCATTTAAGTCTTCGAGTTCTAGATTTGATATCTGTGTATCTTTTTCAGATTGAGTTTCGCTAATATTGTCTTCATTTAATTAAATATTATAATTTGAGGTTTTGCTTGAAGTTAAAAATAAATCTTCTTCCTAGACTTGCAGAAAAGTCAATAGATGTCGCACATTAAAAAAAGATGGACAAAAATTTATCCAGGGCACTATCCAGGTAGCGATCTGCAGTCGTGCTTGGGAACGATAACAAGTTATCGATTGACCATTAGAAACCTCCAAACATGCGAGAAAGCTCCTGCCATTACTCTTTTTAACGGATTAGGACTTTAACAGAGCATTAGCGATTTTTAGAATTTAGGCTTGGGAGTTTGTCTTCATCAGGTGAGAATTTTTCTGTCTTATAAAAAAGATATGACCTACCTGTAATACAATCCCCATCTTATTAGAAAAATATTCGATGAAATAGTATCTGCAATGCATATTTATTTTGTGCATGTATGAATAAGAAATTCAACAGTGTTATTTGAATAGAACAAAATGGATAAAATAGCAAACAGCCTACAACGCAAAAACTTTTCGTCTTTCTGGAACAAAACTAATGCTATACTGAAAGCAAAACATACCGCACCAACCAACATTGATGGAAAATCTGAAAATAAAGCTATAGCTGAAGTTTTCCGGAATACTTTTTGCTCCGCACCAGTTCAACCCCAAACAATGGATAAACAGTTCTACACACCATTGCATCAATCAAAACAACAGCCGTCCATTGTCATCTCTCCTGAGATGATTCAGCGAGCAATACGCAACATGGCAGGAGGCAAATCTGCTGGTCACGATGGACTTGTCATAGAACATGTGAAGCATGCGGGGGGATACTTGACAACACTGCTCGCTTCTCTCTTCACTGCCATGGTTGGGCTTGGACACATTCCGAAAGAATTGACCAAAACCATTATAGTACCGATTCCAAAAAGTCGCCAATTAAACCTGACATCCTCCGTTAATTACAGGCCCATATCTCTTGCCACCATAATAGCAAGAATATTTGAAAAAGTGATTTTAAATTTAACGGAAGACAAGCTCATTACAGAGGATTCCCAAATGGGCTTTAAAGCTGGGTGCTCTACTGATACAGCCATATATAGCATGAAACTATCAATAGAATATTACAAAGCCAGAAAAACATCGGTATATGCATGCTTCCTAGATCTAAGCAAAGCTTTTGACATGGTTTGTCATGATAAATTATGGAAAAAACTGACGGACCGACAAGTACCACCACAAATTGTAAATATATTGAGAATATGGTACAAGCAACAGGAAAACTTCGTCAGATGGAATGACAGCCTGTCAGAAGCAGCAAAATTAAAGTGCGGCGTTAGGCATGGAGGCTCAATGTCCCCAGTGCTGTACAACGTATATATGGACGAACTTAGTAAAACACTGAACAAAGCGAGAATCGGATGCCATGTTGCCGGAGTATGTATGAATAACATAAGTTATGCAGATGACATGGTCATACTAGCCCCATCAGTAAGGGCAATGAGAAAACGTCTGGCCATTTGCCAAGCATACGTCGATAGTCATGGTTTGATGTACAATGCCAAAAAGTCAACATTGCTGGTGTTTAAAGCAAATACTGTTCCTACTGTCATTCCACCCATTCTCCTCGGCGGAGACAATGTCAAAATCTGCAGTGAAATAAAATATTTGGGGCATGTCGTCACTGATGACCTAAATGATAAAAATGACATAGAACGCCAAAGAAGAGTACTAAGCGTGCGAGCCAACATGCTCGCCAGGAGATTCAACAGGTGCAGTTCTCCGGTGAAGAAGCAAATATTCCAGGGCTACTGCATGAGCTTTTACACCGGCGAACTATGGACAAGATACTCACAAGGCATCATGAACACACTTCGAGTACAATACAATAACGCATATAGGGCGCTATTCGGCCTACCTTGGCGATGCAGTGCCTCGCAGATGTTCGCAGAAGGAAGGGTACATGGGTTCGCCGTTTTGATGCGCCACAGAATAGCCGTGGTGAGACAGCGCTACCAAAGATCTGAGAACACTCTCGTCCTGGCCGTGGCCCAGTGGCAGGGCGCGCCTCTTCACCAAACATGGAGAATTCATCTGAAGCCCCCGTAGTAGATATATGAGTAGGGTGACCTGGTCTACAGTGGATCGGTGTGGTACAGTGGATCACTCCAATATCTCGAAAGTTCTTAGTGTGTGTGCATGTATGTTCGGCTCTTAGGTAGGTGTACCTCCACGCTCCTAACCAAGTCAGTACTCGTCCGGCTGCACAGGCGAATAGACGTGTGGTGCCGTATTTTGTGTTTTTGTGGTAGGGGAAAAAAAATCACGTGAGTATATTTTTGCGTACCGTTTCATTATTTTTTCCATGATGCATGTTAGCATATTTTAGTTGTTATCAGCAGTTATTACAACATGTGTTAATGCCCAGAAATATGTCTCATTCAAAAAGGTAAAGACAGAATAAATTTTTTAGTGAAAAATGGAGTGTTGTTCTACAGTGGATCAGTGGATCACCTTACACAGTGGATCATGATCCACTGTGTACTACTGATGCCGGATTTGTGTTGATTGTTTGTTTTTTGGTTTATAGGATGCCTCGGAAAGGGATGAAAGAAAGAAAAATAGGCAAACATACCCAGGCGGAAATAGAAGAGGCATTAAAGCTAATTTCTGAAGGCTCAAGCATCCGTGGAGCGGCAAAGCAAACAAAAATTGCCTTTACTACGTTACAGCGGTATAAAAAAAAACAAAATAATTCGCCCAATGTAGTAAATATGCGATTTGTTCCTAACTATAAAGTGAATATGGTATTCTCTAAGGAACAAGAAGAAATTCTCAAAAATTATTTCAAGAAATGTGCATTGCTATTTTACGGTCTTTCGACTAAAGACTGTCGCAATGTTGCATTTGAAATGGCGAAGCTCAACAAGATTAAAATTCCGACTTCTTGGGATGTTAATAAAATGGCTGGCATTGAATGGTTGAGATGTTTCCGCCAACGACATCCTGATCTTACTCTCAGAAAACCAGAAGCTTGCAGTCTTGCCAGGGCATCGTCTTTTAATAAAGAGACTGTGAAAGTGTTTTTCGAAAATTTGGAAAATGTTATCTCTAGGAACCCAACATTTTCTAATGGTATTCGTATATTTAATTTAGATGAGACAGGAACTACCACAGTGCAGAAGACACAGAAGGTTATTGGACCAAGAGGCCACAAAAATTTAGGGAAAGTCACCAGCGGAGAAAGGGGTACTTTATGTACAACCTGTTGTATTATAGGTGCCGGTGGTCAGGCATTACCACCAGCAATTATTTTTCCACGCACAAAAGTAAACCCGAGAATGACGGCTAGGACTCCACCCGGTACACTAGCTTTAGCAGCACCATCGGGTTGGATGAACTCTGAACTTTTTGTCAGCGTGATGAAACATTTTGTGGAATACAGTCACAGCTCTCCAGAAACTCCTAGCATTCTAATCCTTGACAACCATGAGTCTCACCTTAGTATTGAGGTGCTTGACTTGGCAAAAAAATCTGGTGTAACTATTCTTACTCTCCATCCTCATACATCAGCAAGATTACAACCCCTGGATGTTGGAATTTTTGGACCATTCAAGTCTTATTATTATAACGCCATGGATTCTTGGTTAATGCGTCATCCAGGTTGTCCAATTACCATCTATGATATTGGCGAATTAATTGAAACAGCTTTCACCAAGTCAATGACGATATCAAACATAACCCAAGCGTTTAAAAAAACTGGAATACACCCATTTGATAAAGATATTTTTACGGATGATGATTTCCTACCCAGTACTGTAACGGATCGCCCGAACCCCGAAACCCTGGCTTTAGATAGCCCTAAAAATCAGTCACAGAATTCTAACCAAGTTGAAATTTCAACAGCTGGCTTACCGTCCCTATTAGACTGCCAGAATCTTAGCAATTTATTTTCAGATGAAAAAATTATAACACCTGACCAATTTAGAGCGCCACTAAAAGCTGGACCGAGAACCACAAAAAGGAAACCAAGAAAACTGGGGAAAAGTATGATCGTGACAGATACTCCGGAGAAAGATGAAATTATACGGATTAAAAAAGCGACAAAAGCAAAAAAAAAACCAAAAGAACCCAAAGTAAAAAAGGTAAAGCGACAAGTTTTACAAAGCGATTCTGAAGATGACTCTGAAATAGTATATCAAGACACCTCTGATGACGAGGACTGGTTTATAGAAGACGAAGTGGAAAATAAAGAAAACATTCTGACCGAAGACATTTTACAAAAACATGGATCTCTTCCACGTAAACCAAAAGAAGGTGAATTTGTTCTTGTGCTATTTAGGACAAAGAAGCAAAATGTTTTTTATGTAGGAAAAGTATTACAAACTATGAATGTTAAAATGGAGTATAATGTTAGCTTTCTGCGGTTAAAAATACACTCCCAGCAGCAGTTCGGAATGCCAGATGTGCCAGACTTATCTTTTGTGAAAGAACATGACATCAAGTTAATTTTGCCTACACCAGTCGTATGTGGCACATCCAAACGACCATCGTTATATCAATTTTCTGTTAATTTGTCTCTCTTAAACATGCGCTAAGTTTTATTAAATTATTTTGCTTTTTTAGATTTTTGTTTTTGTTCTATTTTTTCTTTTTAAACCTAGTATTTTTTATGTAGCCATGGGCTATTTTGTTTGTTCTTCACTTTCAATAATAAAAACTGCTTTATTTTTAGTATTTATTTTTTATTTAAAAGAAATCCCATCCTTGATCCACTGTTAAATATAGGTTGATCCACTGTGTACCACCGAGTTCCACAGTGGATCATTTTCCCTCATCGCAAATAAGTACATATTACTTTCCTCCCCATTTAATGGCGGAGTTTAAACTATTGCACTTTACAAGAATGATAAACAATGAACCACTGTGAAAGTTTTCATTACAATGCCTAAACTGATATTGAAGTTACATGCCTCCAAAAAAAATGATCCACTGTCGACCAGGTCACCCTACTAAATATGTGTATATATATTTCTTTTTAAATCTTTTTTTTATTAATTTATTTTTTCTTTTTCATGTAGTATGTAATGTATACTTTTATATGGCTGACAGAGTATTGCACCCACCGCTCTGTTCGGCTGAAATAAATAACTTATTATTATTATAGCCTTGCAACCAAAGCTTGAGCTGTGATTTACAAAGTCATTGAAGATTGTTAGGGAATCAAACCCAAGCGCCTGATATTGGAATGCATTTGACCATTGCATTACGTAGGCATCAGAGTTCACTAAGAAACCATAAAATAAGCCACACTTGGTAGAGGAATATTTCAGGGGATTATTTTGTTGAAATGAGAAAACAGAAAAATTATTTTAAACCATTGTTTATTTGCATTCATATTCGTTACACTAGTAATCTCACCATAAAGCTAAATTCTTTTGTTATCTGTAGTAACATTCTTTTGTTTGAATATAGGCAATATAAACTTTTAGAATAGTCTTTCAATGGAAATGCTATGTTCCATCTTGATTTTTGTTTTTACTTATTATTTAAAACACTAATACAAGGCGCGGCAAAACAAACAGTGCAATTTTGAAAGGTCGGTACATCCCGTGTGATGGGGATAGGAACTTAGGAGTGGTCTCATTGTGTTGGGAGGGTCGTGCTGTTTTCAGTCGTTGTCATCGTTTGGTCCGGACAACATCGGGGCTTTGCCGTCCGCACGTTTCTTTAAAATGGCGTAGTGACGAGGCCCACTTCCATCTCCGTGGAGCGGTGAACGAACAAAATGTTCGGTACTTGGCTGAAAATAACCCTTAGCAACTTCACGAGAGACCTCTTCTCTCCTCAAAAGTGACCGTGCGGTATGCGATTTCCAAATTTGGGGTTATTGGGTCGTATTTTTTTGAGAAGAATGGACGAACCGTGACTGTCAATGCTCAACGATATGTTTCCATGTTGGAAAAATTTTTTGAACCTCAATTGGAAGAACTAACGGAGGAAACAGATCTGGGAGACATCTGGTTTCAACAGGACGGTACTACGGCCCATACTGCCCGGGTTTCAATGACAAAACTGCGACAGATGTTCCCTTCGCGCCTCATTTTTCTGAGGGGTGAAGTGGGATGGCCCGGGCGCTCATCTGGTTTAAGCATTTGCGACTTCTTCTCGTGGGGCTATCTGAAGGAAAAAGTTTTAATCATCGGCCTCACACATTGGAAGAACTCAAGGATCGAATTCGGGAGGAAATCCACCGCTGTGCCCATCGAGATGTGCCAAAATGCAGCTGAAAACTTCAGAATCGCCTTCATCAATGCATCGCTGCTGGGGGTCATCATATTTCCGATGTCATTTTCAGGACTTGATGCATAAAACGGCATGATGTACCAAATAAAATAAAATAATTCCCATTTCTGTAAGTTGCGTCGTTTTTTTTTAGTAGCCCTTCAAAATTGCACTGTCTGTTTTGCCGCACTTTGTATTTATAACAAACTGAAGATCAACACCATAAATACGATACAGGTGTAGAGTAGAAGTTTTTTATCATTGCAAAAACAAAATTTTTTAAATGACTACATTTTTAGTTGTCAGGTAAAAATACTGGCACTAAGAACTATCGTGTTGAATTTAAGTTTGTTGTAAATTTTGTGTTTTATAAAAATTGTGCAAGAAAGTAGGAATATAAGATGTGTTTTGCCACTTGTTGTTGGCTTCTTTTAAATTTCATGTTTTTTTTACATAATACAAATACTCACCAGTTTATAACCACATAAAAAGAATCCACAACACTCCTATTTCTGAAGCACTGTTTGGGAACCAAGATGCAAGACAGTCCAGGAAAATGCCATCTGAAAATAAACATGTATTGCACTCCGAAGGAGCCACCATCATCACCATTATTAGTTTTCAAAAAAGAAACAACAAAAGCAATCCTGTAAGCTTTGTTATTTGTTTTATCCATGCATGCAAAAAAGAGAAAATGCCAATGAGTAGGTCAAATTTGGTAACATTGCTATGAAAAAATATTAAACTGGATAAATAAAAATCAGAACCAAACTTAGACCATCTTCCCATCGGTCAGTAAGGAATCGACATAAACAGAGTTCTGCAAGACCCTGCGCAAAAAGTAAAGTCTATTGTCAGAGTTTTCTTTTGGAGCAGAGTCTTAGGACAGGTTGTTTCAAAAAATTTGATGGATTCATCAAATATTTGAAGTTAATTTTCACGTTTTGTGTAAGTTCTATTCAAGTTCTGTGATTATTTCAGTATTGTGAAGCAACTGTCCTATAACTATATAATAACAGAACTTGAGAAGAACTTACACAGAACGTGAAAATCAACTTCAAATATTTGATGAATCCATAAAATTTTTTGAAACAACCCATCCTTACAGTATTCGAATTGAGCCGATTCCTTACCGACCCATGGGATGTGGGCTAAACATTAGAGTTGGGGTGTTTCAAGCATCCAACACATTTGATGAAGCATCAAATGAACATCAGTGCCATTTTGACAATTGAATATACTCTGTAAATGCAGTTTCGCAGCTTGCTTCCGCTTTTAGTCAAATTGTGATTAGCTTTCGAGCAAAACGGTCATTTGAGTGATGCAGGCCCACTAAATCTTTTATCCCGGTTTCAAATTAAAGTGGAAAGAATTAAAAGATAACATGTCACCTGCACCACAATAATGTTTCTTACTTTCCATGAGCATTTGCTTTATGCACCATCATCTGGGAAATAGTTTGTAAGAATGGGCTAATGGTAGTTTGCTGGTTGTTAGGTTATTCTCGGGAACAAATTCTCACTCTGGCCTCTTCAGTCAATGAACCAAGCTATCTAGTAGGTTTGACTGGCTTCTGAGACAGATTGTGGGGGTTTGATAAACGGATGACAAGACAACTGTCAAATGAAACTTGGCAAGAAACCATTTCATTCCCACATTAGTTCTTCATAGAAGCGAATCAAACTATTTACAAGCAGATCAATAAAGATCCTTTCCCTTTTTGATGAACCACCGGATATTAATAACTTTCAATCATTAATTATTAAATGACTGCTGTTGGTCAAAAATTGCTATGTATGTTACTTGAAAAATTAAATGAATGTTTGTTAAAATGATTCAAAGGAGATATTACCTTCATTTTAAAACACCAAATACTCACCTTACTATTTGCACTTTTCCACTGTTGAAATTAACCATAACTTTGGAAAAAAACTTGAATTTTACTATTTAATTAGAAAAATTTAAAAGGAAACTCTTTGAACCTTCTTAGCTGAAATTTTGGATAAAGGTTTCACTGTTTTTTCTTCAATTATTTAGAAAGCACTGCCTTTGGGAATTTTTGCACTTGAAAATCCCCTAATCAAAATGAATGATGTGAAGCAAGAATAAAAACAAAATGCACTAAGATTGATAAACTTGAGTTAGTTTTGGAAATTCAACGAAGTAACTTTTTATTTACTTTGTTTTCTTCAACTGGGCAAGTGTCAAATCACAGCACAACACATAGGCCAATAATTCTGGAAACCTACTGGAAAACATCAACACAGTTACACAATGATTTCTTGTAAAATCAAATGATTTTCTTTTATAACTCCACTTAACTTTTTCTTGATTAGATTCTTGGCACAAAACTTAGGAAGATTTGTTTGTTTGGAGGAAGAAGGGACAGTTGGGACTCGGGGGAACCACTCTGAACAAATAACAACACGTGTTTGTTACAATAATTCTATTCAATTACACTCTGGGCACTAACACTACACATCACCTAAATTAAATACACTCGTAACATGTCAATAATATTTGTTACACGGGAATAAACAATAAGCACTGAACGGGCCACCGGCACATTATAGTTAATACAATAACCAACAATCAGCCGCACTTCTTCAGTGCTCCCTTCAACCAACACCTGAACATCATCACCTAAAACTTTAGTACACAATTGGATTACTCGATGCTATTATGAAAGCACTTTTGAGAAAACTCAATACAAACTCACATGTATTGTAAACTTATCGACAAATAAATGTACTGTGGCAATTAAAAACTAATTGTTCTGTCAATAAAATTAACGTCACTATCGAATTGTAAAATTTATAATTTATGTAGCCACCCTACATAGGAAAACATACATGAAGCTGACAGCTTCCCACCACTCACACAGACTCACTTATAAACTGTAACATTTTATCAAATAGTTGATTACTCACTTAAACTATACTTCTTAACACGTCACATTGCATATATAAATATTTAGAAGAATATTGACATGCTACCACTGATTAACTAATTGCAAATTCACAATCACAACAGACTTGCGGTTAATTCCCCAATACCTAGAAAATAAAAGCATATTAATATTTACTTGGATATTATATCTCTAAAAAGGTCAGGAAGCTGGAATTGAACAGCTTTTTTCCGTTCCTAAGGGGAATAATCTTGTAATGTAGCAGTAATAGTAATTATAAAAGGCTTATATATACCCATCAATACTTCAAAATAGTGTACTCTTAAACTAGTAAAGGTAGAGATTAGGCTGTTCCACCACGGACAACCACTATAACCAGGTGATCCTCCTTGAGACTCTCCTCCGTCAAGTTGTGGCAAGTGCGCTTCAACAGTTCTGTGGAAAAATCACACGGCGGGAACGAGTACAGCACCCCGGTGGCCTCTGTCTCCTTATTCAATAGGGATATCACTCCAGCAGCTTCTTTCTGCTTCAGGTAAGATACCAAGTTCCTCAGTGGGCGAGTCTGAACACCAGCGTCATCACTGTTCACAGACGCCGTGGAGCCCGCAAGACCCAGGAAAATACTGTGCGAGCTGCAAGTCGCAATTCGCTTCTGCACATCATCCAGCTTGGGCTGGTCCAATCTCAACCTTTGGGTGATTCTCAGTTGGTGTTTGCCATCTTCATCCTTCATTAGCCCATCCACTATGTCTGGGTCTCCGTCTGTCAGGTGGAACTTGGCAGGGAAGAGGGAGTTCTTTAGAATGAGGGCCCCATTCCATGTGGTGGTAGACTTACGGGCTACCTCAGGCAAAGTGCGGGCGGATGCCAGGGCTCCGGCGCGGCGAAGGGAGCCATCAGAATCACTGTCTGCGCTGCGTCTCCTCGGAGAGCGAGACCCGCTGCGCCTGCCATACTCCTCTCTTACCCTCCACTCCTCTTCCCCGCGGAACTCCGAGTTGCGTCCTCCCCCGCGACCTCTTCCTCCACGGTAACCTCCCCCACCGCGCCCGCCTCTGTAACCGGCTGCTCCATAGCCATAGCTCTCATCCCAGGCTGCTCCCCCGCCACTTCCTCCCCCGCCGCCACCACCCTCATATCCTTCCTGATACTCTGGGGCATCGGGCCCACTAGTCGGGTAGCCTGGTTTGGGCCTATAGCCTCCACCGTTGCCAGCATCGGCAAAGTCAATACGCAGACGTTTATCAGTGCCTCCGAGAGGGAACCCGCGCATTTCCTTCACCGCTGCCTGGGCTGCATCGATGGAATCATAGAGAATAAAGCTTTGAGTGTCGCCTTTGGCGTACTCAATTTTTTTAATGGCACCAAATCTATCGAACTCTCTCTCCAACTGCGGCACAGAGGTCCAGGGCCCTAGCCCCCCGACCCAGATACGGGTGGTAGGGGTTGCCTTGCCATAGCCGATCTTGCACTGGAACTTGCCGATATACTGCCCCGAGAGCTCCACCTTCGCACGGTGAGCCATGTCCAAAGTCTGGTAGCGGACAAAGGCGAACGCATTTCCAGTTCCCGGGGGAGGCCGCTTGATGTCAATATCCTCCACGATGCCGTACCTACCGAAGATACGGCGAAGTTCTTCATCAGAAATATTTATTTCCAAGTTACCAGCAAATAAAGTGCGAGTAGCCAGTGGATCATCTTCTGGCTGAACATGATGCAGATAGTTGGGGAACTTGTCTTTCTTGTTCTCCACTTTCTCGAATGGTGGGTGATGGGGACGCGGCATGTAGGGACGGGGCATGTAGTGCGGGTGTGGGTGGGGATGAGGGTGTGCAGGGTGATGCATGGGTGGACGGTGATGCATGGGGGGCCCATGAGGGCCAGCCAGGGGGTACTCGTGGTGCAAGGGAGGGCGGAAATCTCGATGATGGGGAGCAGTGGGTGGAATGCCATAGGCCCTCTCGTGCTCAGGAAGCATGCGACGCCTCTCAGGGACTGGGGACCAGGCGTACGAATAGGGCCTCTCATACTCTGGTGGAGTAATGCTTCGAGGTCTGCTCCTGTAAGATTCCGAACGAATCGGTTCGTACATGGGATCGACTATCGCTACTTTGTCGTAAAGGATAATTCTGGGTTTTCCGTGTTTGGCGTCCCTCGCATCTTCAGAACTACGGAAGCAAACATACGCGACTCTCTCGTCTGGCTCGTGAGATATCTTGATGCTGAGGTCCCCGTACTTCTTGTACTCCCGGTATAGTGTGTCCTTGATAACCTCGTCCGAAGCCTTGGGGTGTAGGGCGCTGACGCAGAGCACCTTGTAGGAGTAAGACCTCTCGGGCACCTCGCGAATCTCCCGGGGGCGCAAGTACTCCTCTCGGTGAGGAGACACGTACCTGCCGCGCGGACTGGGCGAGCGGACGCGGCGACGGATCCTTTCGGGGGTGATTCTTTCGTCGGAACTGTCATCGTAGCGGCCGATACTGCTCCTGCTCCGCTTCACTCGATGCAAACTGTCCCTTGAGGAACTCCTCTTCATGTTGCGTATTTTGACTGTAATTCGGTCTCTGTCGCTTCGCGGTAATCCAATCATTAAGGTTGTAGCACTCGAAACGGTTGTCTGAAAAAACAATGGCGTCACTTAACTAAAATAAACCTGCCACACCTTAAACCGAAAATACAACAAAAATAACTGCATTATGAATAACAGAACAAATAACACACTCACAAGTTGAACTAAATACTGAAGAATTCGGTCGTACACTATTTGTAGCCGAAAAACATTCAGAAAAAAGTCAAAACGTATACGTGTCCCAAGCGTCCACGGCGTTTCCAAAGATAAAGCCGTAGAAACAAAGCCGGAAACGCTTGTTCTCCGTTTCCGTTTAACTGCTCTGAAGTCAGTCACGAGCCATGCTGGTCAACATTTACGTAAAATGTATTGAAACTTGAAAGTAAGCAAGAACTAAACACCTGGCTTCATAAATTCGCATTACTCAGCTTATCCAAAAATCCATAGATCAAATACGATTCTCTAGCCAAACGAATGACAATAGCAATTTCTTCAAATTGCTCAAATATCGCTTGTCATACGCTGGACGGCTGGACGGTTTACTATTCTTGATTGTTTGATCACGTTCATTTGTTTTACGTTGAATAATAAATAGCATTATGCTCGCCGCTATGGAAGACTTGCCCGATTACTCTGTGCAGGGCCTAAAAAAAGTTGGGTTCAGTCCTTACGCCGACAATGGTGGAAGTGTTGTAGCCATAGCGGGAGAAGACTATGTTATTGTCGGTGCAGACACTCGCCTTAGTACAGGCTTCTCCATTTACACAAGAGGTCAGAAGAAACTGTTCAAGCTTTCGGAGACGACTGTCCTGGGGGCGACGGGATGCTGGTGCGACACTTTGACTCTAACCAGGTTATTACAAGCCCGTATGCAGATGTACCTGCATGATCATCGCAAACCCATGACCACCCCCGCCGTGGCCCAGATGCTATCTACAATGCTGTACTATAAAAGGTTCTTCCCTTACTACATTTCTAATGTGCTGGCAGGATTAGATAACGAGGGAAAGGGCTGCGTTTACAGCTACGATCCCATCGGCCATTGCGAGCGATCCAACTTCAGGGCTGGAGGTTCTTCTGGAGCTCTGCTGCAGCCATTGTTGGATAACCAAATTGGTTTCAAGAACCTGCCCAACGCAACGCCTGAACCAATTGAAAAGGAGAAGGCTATCAAGATTCTGAAAGATGTTTTCATTTCTGCTGCCGAGCGCGATATCTACACCGGAGACAGTATCTTCATCAACATCATTACAAAGGACGGAATTGAAGAAGAAATCTTTGAGTTGAGGAAAGATTGATTTGATGATGTCTCAATATTATGTCCTTACTCTTTTTTTGTAATTCTTAAATAAATAAAAGATTTTGTATTTAAGAATTTTTTTGCACTTGAATAATTTATGTTATTTTATTATTATTTTCACAATTATTTGTCTTGTAGGTTACCTACCTATTTTCTCACACTTTTGTCAGATACATACAGAAACATTAAGGTGTATTGAATTTTATGGTGATCGCTTTTGATTGAATAAAAAATAATGGAATTCTCCGTTGCAATATTTTCTTGATGAATAAATAATTAATAGTCCTAATACCACCACTATATAGATCACCATTCAGAATTGAAATGGCTTTTGCCACATTTGGTTACTAGATCTGAACAGCCAGGTCCTTCCACATCAGCCTCAAAACATACTTTAATTAGAGAAGCCCGATGGTCTGTATTCTGGGTAGTCTGATAAGTATCGTAGTACACAAATGATAAGTATCAAACCCACATCCAGTGTTTTGAATTATGAGAACAACTTCTTGTAGGAGGCTTAAATTTTGGATTCTTACTTAAAAAGCATGGTCATGGTCTGTACAGGAATACAAAAAATCTTCCTAAAGATTTCACTATCGCATGTGAATTGCAAACATGTTGAAGCATTTCTTTTGCTCATTTCTATACCCAAAATAATGAAATTTAAGAACCAGCATTATTTCCCATCCGATTTAATTTCAAAACTAACAGCAATCATTTTTAATTTGTACGAAATCAAAAAAAAAAAAAATTATTGGTTTTTTAAGAATAACCGATGATAATTAAGATGATCGAACAATGGTGAACAGATCGTTCTTGCATGTGCCTTTGTTTACAAAGTTCAATAATTTTATGTTATAGCTTGTGAAAATGAGCACCAACATACAGTGTTACTAGCTGGGTTACCCGGCTTCGCTCAGGACAACATTCGAGAGTGTTCTGGAATGTTCCACAATTTATTTTATTTATTTATAGCGGACCCGACAGACGTTGTCCTGTACACAACTGTCGGGACAAACTAAAATTAAAAATAGAATAATATTGAATATTCGATACTGCGATGGTAGCGCAGTCTGCCGGATCCAATGTAAAACATTCCAAAATCAACAACTCCTTAGAAATAAAAAAATTAATTAAAAGAAAATTTTCCAGTGGACCAAATTGTGAATCTAAACCATTCTCGAATCCCCTTGAACCCACGCAAAAAATTTCATCAAAATCGGTTCAGCCGTTTTGGAGGAGTTCAGTGAAATACACACGGACAGAAGAAATATATATATTAAGATGAGCCGCATGATTTTATATTATTTATTAAGATACTAGCCGGTACCCGGCATGCCACGCGTTGCAAAGAAATAAATTGTTTCTCCTTGCATTTTTTCTTTTCCCATGCGTCCCCGTGTCCCCTCCCCCCCTTACATACCTTCCCCTCCCTCGTTATCCCTCCCGCTAACCTCACCTCCTTCGTTACGTCCCCCTCATGCCTTCCCTCCCTTCCGCTAAAGTATACAAAATACACTCATTTTCATTTATACAAATTTCATAACGCCAGAGCCTACCATTATATATAGCCTATTTCCTTAGCGTGCTTGCGCTCAACTAATCACCAAAGTTTCATCCCAAACGGATGAACGGTTTGGCAGCGTATAACAAACAAACAAACAAAAATTGATTTTTATGTATAAGATGATCATACAAGACCTGGATACAGTTATAAAAACTAATATTTTCATAGTACGCTAAAATAAGTTCATTCGGCTGAAAGGTGATGTAGATACTTACCAATATATTTTTTTGTAAAAAGTTTTGGTATGGATCCATTTATCTTCATAAGTGAAATCCCCTTCCTCAAACTCACTTCATGCAAATCCTCATTTCTATCTTTACCCTAGCGAGGCGTAAACCCAGGGCTCCCGACCGCGGGGGGCCCCGGAACTCCAGCTAGCCCATAGAAAGAGTCCTCAAGAGAGGGGCAAATATACATCTCCCGGCTCGGGGTTTGTGAAGAGCCTCGTTCCGGGCTGCCCGGGACTCGGGCTTTTGCAGTACATACCTAATATTAACCCTTTGAGGAGTATTGCCGCACGTATGTGGCAGCACTCGGACGATTCAGATAGAGTATCACTGCATACATGCGGCCATACGACTTTATTCAGTTTTTTCTGTGCCAAGTTTGTAATTTCGGTTAGGTTATGATTTATAGATAAAACAAATATATTTGTCAAACATTTTTACATATTCCAACAAAAATTGTTACGTATCTATATAAAAATTTAGGTTCCATATGTTTGTATCCTCATATCTCGAAAAGTAATCGATGAATTATACTTCTCAATATACTTCTCGATATACTTCTCAACACAACTGTTGTATACGGATATCCTTTTTCTTTCTTTATTTTTCTCCTTTCTTTTTTGTTACCTCTTCAACTTCATTTCTGTTATATTCATATATGTATGTGTCCACATATGCATATGTTTTTATGTATGTACACATGCCGATAACATTTTGTATACGTATATATATGTAGGTATGTGTGTATATCTACGTGTGTGAATGTGTATACTTACATATATGACCTTTTTTCTTATTTCACTGTTAAATTCCTATCTTTTGTTTTACACATAAAAAAAATACTATTTTTTTCTTTGTTAAATTGTGCTCTACATTCGTTTTCTCCGCCTTTTTTACTCGAGCTCTGCTCTAAAAAAAGGTGTAATACTTATTAATTAATGTATTTTTAAAAGAAAAACTTTATTTAATTTATAAAAACATGTAACCTCTGTACCATTATATTCAATAAAAAAAATTGACTCGAAATTTTTACAGAACATTGCATTTTAGAAGAAGAGTGTTTCTATATTATAATGGTTAGCTCTGGCGTTTTGAAATTTGAATTTTACAACAGGTGGGGCATGAGTGGTCTTTTATTTGTAAAATGTTGAGAACCACTGAATTCATCCAACTAAATTTACAGTGCAATAAGAAAAGGTTGTATATATATATAGTAATAAAAAAGCTCCGAAATTAACTTGTGTAGTAACAAAAGGTAAGAAGATAATTTATTAAATCGATTACAAAATTAAGAAAAACTTGAAAAATAACTCACTCTCACAATGTAGAAGACAAAAAAATAACTCACTCCTCAAAGGGTAATAAAGATCCCTTGAGATGATTTTGTCATGAAAATTGCAATGTACAATGTATATACATACTCGTTTTACACTTAGTTAAAATAACTTCGCCGAAGATAATATTAACAACAAAAAATTTTGAATAGAAATAGATTTGGTTGCATATATTTTTTTTTTTATATGAATACCGCACAAGAGTCCCAACTGCTCCCGTCTGGATCCAGTGAGGTACGGCATTCCCGATTGGGGTACGTTGTGATGCTGATGGTTAAGGGGGAGTGGAAGGAGAAGGGGAAGAGGAAGGTGGGGAAGTACCCGGGAAGATCTGGTCACCAAACACGGCTAAAGCCATTTCAAGCAGAGTTTCAATTCTGAATGGTGGCCTTACACCAGGGCGATACTGAGAGTATCTTCCACTCTGGAACGTGCCGCAAATATACTATATATTATTTTAAATGAATTAATTGTGAAATAACACAAATTAACCAAATAAAATTTATTTGCCATGCCGGGATTTGATCCCCCGACCTACGGATTGCGAGTCAAGAGCCTTACCACTAGACCAAGCCGGCCGTCTAGTAATTTAACATGGGCCGTGGTCTCAGCCTTGCCTTGTCTTTGCTCTACCACTGAGCTAATCCGACCCTATCCCCTTCGGTTATATTTAACTGAATCATACTTTGACTTTTTATTTAGTAATTATATGTAATTTTTTTATATTTGTATATGATACATGTTAGCTATTTATATATAGACATAAAATAGATGTTGATTATATTCGTAGTCCTCCTCACTAGGAGATCCTGTGCTGAGGGGTACTATGTTTTGGATAAGTTTTCAGGGACTTCTATGGTTCAACTTCATGGTTTGGATAAGGTTTTCCAGATACTTCTAAGATGATGTTTTAAGTATACTAGTAAGTTCATTTTCCGATAGTTCCAAGCCAAGACTTATATGATTGTATTCAATATGAATATACTAGCTTTTGCCCGCGGCTTTGCTCGCCTAGTGTTAGGTGGATATCCCATTGATTCATTCATTCATGCTTTCATTCACTGATTCATTAATTCACTGATTCACTCACTCATTCACTCACACACTCACTCGCTCACACACTCACTCACTCACTCACTCACTCACTCACTCACTCACTCACTCACTCACTCATTCACTCACTCACTCAATTAATAACTTGATTTTTATAATAGATATAGTTGTATATAGAAACCATCGCAGGCATCCGCACATATGTGCTGATCGTCTCCACAAGGAAGATTGGTCATTTCTTAAAGAAGGCGATATTAATCAAAATATTGAATTATTTTATTATTTGCTGGATAAAATTATTTCAGATCTCATCCCACTCATTCATTTTAAAGTATCGAAATATCCGAAATGGTTCAATAAAGAACTTATTCAATTAACTGCCCTTAAAAAAGTTTTACATAAGAAATATAAAGAAGATAGGTCTTTATCAAATTATATTGAATTTAAAAACATTAGAAAAGATTGTAAAATCTTATCAAAAATTTGCTACAATTCTTTTATTAATAATGTTGAAACTTCAATAAATCATAATGTAAAGTATTTTTGGAACTATGCCAAATCAATGAAAAATAACAACTTTGGTATACCTGCCAACTTGGAATATGCAGGTAAAAAGGCCAATGACACTCAAAGTATCGCTGACCTTTTTGCTGATTTTTTTAAAAGTGTTTATGAATGTGATACACCAGCTTCTGATAGTACAGCACCAAATTTTACCACTGATCACAATCTTAATTTATCTTGTATCCACATAGAATATAATGATATATTGACTGAACTAAAATTACTAGACCAAAGCAAAAGCGGTGGCCCAGATAAAATACCTCCTGTATTTTTGAATAATTGTGCCACCAATCTGGCGTATCCTTTATATTTGCTGTTTAATCAGTCTTTACAGACAGGATGTTTTCCTACTAAATGGAAATTCAGCTTCCTTACGCCTATATTTAAAAAAGGTGATAAACACGAGGTGATTAACTATAGACCGGTGTGCCTTTTATCAACAATTCCTAAAGTTTTTGAAAAAATTCTTCTTAAAGAAATTATTTTCCAACTTAACCACGTCATTTCTCCTAAACAACATGGTTTCTCTACTGGAAAATCTACCCTTACTAACTTGTTAATGTATCAAAACTTTATATCTGATTCCATGTCTAGTAAATGTCAAGTTGACTCTATTTATACCGATTTTAGCAAGGCGTTCGATAAAGTTAATCATGAGTTATTGCTAAATAAACTGCGTAAACTCGGTATAGGTGGTTCACTATATAAGTGGTTTAACAGTTACTTGATCAACAGATTACTGGCTGTTAAAATTGATGGTACATTTTCATATAATTTCACTGCTACGAGTGGTGTTCCCCAGGGGTCACATTTAGGTCCAATTCTGTTTTTATTATTTGTTAATGATGTGTTATATATTTTCAATGATGTTCAAGTATTAATGTTTGCAGACGACCTGAAATTATTCAAAGCAATCAGAAACATTGATGATTGCCATATATTGTCGAATAACTTGTTGAGATTTATTATATGGTGTCATGATAACCGCTTGCAACTTAACATAAGCAAATGTCAAATTATGAGGTTTTATCGAATAAAGAATCCAATATTTTTCGATTATTCCATTAACAATATGTCGTTAGTATCTGTCTCGGAAATTAATGACTTAGGTATTTGTTTTGACATGAAACTCAACTTTATCAAGCATATAGAAATAATAACCAATAAAGCTTTGAAAATGTTGGGATTTATTTTAAGGGTATCCAGTGATTTCAATAATGTCAATACTGTAAAAACATTATATATGTCACTAGTAAGGAGTCAAATAGAATATAATTCCACGGTTTGGTCCCCAAATTATGAGGTTCATTCATATGCGATTGAAAGAATCCAAAATAAATTTTTAAGATATGTAAATTTTAAAATGGGCATTCCTAGAGAATGCCTAAATTACGATAATGTACTTTGTTCATTAAATTTAATAAAATTATCTGATCGTAGAATCATTTCCGATTTAACCTGTTTATATAAAATCGTAAATTCAATGTTTGATACCCCTGATTTATTGTATGGGCCCGTATATCAGTTATCCCAAAGCTCGGCTTTGACGCAAAGTGAGGCTTAAGCCGGGCTTTGCACGAAATCCGTATATCAGTCGTAAACCTAGAGTTGGCCAATTTTAAACGTTTAGTCTATGATATTAATCGAGGATTTCTATGTCGAACCAATCTATTTTTGTTAATATCTATTGACTCTATGGTAAGCTTCAAACAGCTTCAAACTTCAAACGTCAATGGCGTTAACGTCAAGTGTCAATGCTTTTTCCAAGGCTTTTATTAATTTGTGGTAAGTTTTATGCACAATTGTGTTATTAAAAGCTCTATTCATTGTTGTTCACTATAGTTTTCATGTTTTTACTTCGATTTAGATTAATTATTAAAATTGACTAGTTGAATAACGACTTTGAAAATATTTGTGGTAAATTTTCGATCGCACTGGCCACGCTTATTACGAACATTTTTTAGAAAAAACCTTTAGATTCGCCTTAATTACTATAAAAGGAAACTTTTTGCATTCGGGGCGGCGGAAAATGATGCACTTTAAATTTCAATTGTGTAAAACTAAAATTCAATTCGCGAACTCGTACGGCGTCAAACCGAGGCCATTTACGATTCCGTTATGTTGGTAGCCCTGATACATTACGAAGAGCTGGTCTCATCAAAGAGCTGGATAATAAAGCGGCCAATGCGGTCAATTGGAATTGAATGAGCTGACTTGAGAATTCAATTTCAATACAATTTCGGCAGATGCATTGGAAGAAAAGTGGGACAACATTAAAATGAACACGAGGCAAAAATTTGCCACAAATATAAAGTATCGTATCAGACAGGAGGGCCTGCTGTCGATGCAAGGTACACCCAGATCGATGGGAGTATAATGGGACTGTTGCCCACCCAGTCGACCGGAGTAGAATCAACAGTCCTCAAAGGTAACTATTATTAAGTATGCATATCATGTAACCAAGGAATTTAATTTTAAATTTTTTAGAATTCACAACTCTGACAGCTGTCGAAGGGACATTTCATTGATTGTTAAGTTTAAATTTTGGCTATCCAAAACTCCCTTGAGCAGCCTCTCTGAAAAAAGCCCCTCAAATTCAATTGTAATATGAAATACTAACTTATTATGTTTGTCATATCAATTGACTAGGTATATGAGGATGAACGAAGAAAGGGTGCAAGGAAAATATATGGCATGAATGTGAATGGTAGAAGAAGCCGAGGTTGACATCAGGCTTAATCAAGTACTCTAATACTTAAGTTGGACCACGTCAATAGTCAGAATCACAGTACGGTATGATGTATGCACGTTTGACGATTCATTCTCTGATATGACAGTTAGTTAGTTACTTAACTGATTTGAACTCATAAACATTTATGTTTCCATTTCTGCTATTCACGGCATATTTCTGCATTCAAAACATCTCAAAAGATTTGTCTATTTTAAATCATTTGGTAACTAATATTACTATCTTTGTTTTAGCATTCTAAAATTGATCAGAATTGCAGCCAAATTACACTAAAACGATGAGAGCACTTATCAATCCAGCACAAGCTACCGGGGTTTGTAATATACTGTTAATTTTTTTAATGTGAATATCGCACAAGAGTCCCAACCTCTCCCTGCTAACTGAAACCAGTGAAATGGCATCTTCTGTGGGGTATGTTGTGAGGGGTAAATGAGATAGATACGTGAAGGAGTTAGGGCAGAGGAAGGTACGGAAGTACCTGACTTATCAGAAATGATAACCAAAGAAAGCTAAAGCATTTGAAGCAGGGGCAGTTCTAGATTTTTCGTAGCTGGAGTGGTAAGATTGAAAAATACCAATTGATAATGTTGTAACAAAAAAAATTTTTTTTTTTTCAAAATTTTAATCTTTTATATGAAAAGCAGCCACAAAATATCATACAAAAAAATTGAAAAAAAAAAAACATTTTCAACTAGGTACTACTGTTATAAATATTTTTCAATCTTAGCACTTGCTCACACACCACCTTGCCAGGACACACTGAACCCAAGATTCCTTCCCAGAACTCTCCTCCCCTTCCTTTCCTAAAAAAAAAACCCTCCACACAGCATCCCCAAAGATGACATAGGCCCTAAGGGAAATTATTTTCCTCAGGGCCTCCTGTGTGGAGCCCTTGTAAAAAAAAAAACTTGCTCACTGAAAGGTCACAGACTGCCACTGATTTCAAATAGCATTTGGATTCTGAGTGGATGTATCACCAAGGTGATAGGTTTTTTTAATTTAGAATTTTTTTTATAATTGTGTTTAATTTTATTATTTTTCAATAATACATTTTTAGTACTCATAAAACAAAATAACCTGCGTTATTTATAATATAATACAGAAAGGGTAGCATGGGTGTGTAGAGCGAATTAACGAAGAAAGGATTGTTAAGAGAATATACGTTGCAAATATAAATGTTAGAAGAAGTCGGCAAGACATGGCGAGTCGGACCATGTCAAG
Source organism: Glyphotaelius pellucidus (assembly GCA_936435175.1). Taxonomy (NCBI): domain Eukaryota; kingdom Metazoa; phylum Arthropoda; class Insecta; order Trichoptera; family Limnephilidae; genus Glyphotaelius; species Glyphotaelius pellucidus. The sequence continues at coordinate 6,284,208 of OW386553.1, read as the reverse complement.
AATCAGAATAATTTATTTATTTTAATTTAGGTACATAAAACAGGCATGTTGCCCAGAAATTCATATACATGGATGATTTAAATACAGTATAATATAAGAGTATGTATGAATAAGGATGAAGCAAGGAATTTATGCTAATCCTGAGTTGTGCACGTTTGGCGATTCTTTCTCTCGTGTGACAGTTAGTTAGTTACTTACTTAACTTAAAATTGATTTGAACTCATAAAAAATTCTGTTTCCATTTCTGGTGTTCATGGCATGTTAAAGATTTGTCTATTTTACATCATTTTGGTAAGTAATGTTACTATTTTTGTTTTAGCATTCTAAAATTGATCAGAATTGCAGCCAAATTACACCAAAACGATGAGAGCACTATCAAACCAACACGAGCTACCTGGGTTTGTATTATTATTTTTTTTTTTTTTTTTCAAGAGCGGAGACGGTTTACATAAATAAAGTTCCCGTGAGCACTTAGGCCGTAGGCCCATTGTGCTATCACCCATTTTACCTCATTCCTTTGACAGTAATCCAGTCCCTTTAACAAAGTTCACCAGGATTGTCATTGGAAATGAAGCTATGTCTTCTGGTTCGACAATGTGTCTTCCCAGGTCTCATTTCTCCTCTTCACTCCTCCGCGGTTCCCTGAAGGCCCCACGAGGGAAGAGGGCTTCATCTCTCCTCTCCACTCCTTAGTTCCCTGAAGGCTCCACAATGGAGAGTTCACCTCCCTTTGGTTCCCTAAAGGCCCCACAAGAGAAGAGCCCCACTCCACCTTGGCTCCCCGAGGGCCCCAGTAGGGAAGAGGACTTATCTCTCCTATTCACTCCTCCTTGGTTCCCTAAAGGCCCCATAAGAAAGAGTTCAAGGAGATGGCCTCATTTCTCCTCTTCACTCATACATGGTTCCATGAAGGCCCCACATAGGTAGAGGACATCATCTCTCCACTCCTCCTTGGTTCCCCAAAGGCCCCGTGCCGGAAGAGTGCCCTTCCCCTTGGTTCCGTGAAGGCCCCACAAGGGAAGGGTTCATGGAGGTGGCCTCAGCTCTCCTCTCCACGGCTTTTCCTCTTGGTTCCTCCTAAGGGTCCCAGGAAGAAAGTCCACGGAGGTGGCCTCAGCACTCCTAGGTTCCCAAAAGGCCCCTAGTTTTCAAATGGTCCAATTTTTTGTCCCACGAGTGACCAGGGAAATAGAAGGTCCACTCCAGCAGAGCCCAGAATGTTGGAGTAAGGTCTAAATACTCCGAGATGCGACCTTGTTTCTCGGAAGCACCGTTCTTGACACTGTTCCCCAGGACATTCAGCCTGAGCACGGTAGCTCACACCTTGGCTTGGGATGGCTATTGCAGGTTTGTGTTTCCACTCCCTGAGCGATGGGTTCGCCACACCCCCTACGCTAGGGGTTTGTATTATATCTTAGCACACTTGCTCACACAACACCTTGCCAGTACAGATTCCTACCCACTCTTTAAACCCATTTCCTTCCCAGAACTCTCCTCCCATTCCTTTCCTTAAAAAAAAAAAACCCTCCACACAGCATCCCCAAAGATGACATAGGCCCTGAGGGAAATTATTTTCCTCAGGGCCTCCTGTGTGGAGCCCGTGTAAAAAAAAAAAAACTTGCTCACTGAAAGGTCACAGACTGCCACTGATTTCAAATAGCATTTGGATTCTGAGTGGATGTATCACCAAGGTGATAGGTTTTTTAATTTAGAAAAGTTTTTATAATTGTGTTGTTTAATTTTATTTTTTTTTCAATAATGCATTTTTAGTACTCTTATTACAAAATAACCTGCGTTATTTATAATATAATACAGAAAGGGTCGCATGGGTGTGTAGAGCGAATTAACGAAGAAAGGAGTGTTAGGAGAATATCTGTTGCAAATATGAATGGTAGAAGAAGTCGGCAAGACATGGCGAGTCGGACCAATATTTTATTTATTTTTATTTAAGTACATAAAACAGGCATGTTGCCCAGAAATTTATATACATGGATGAATTAAATACAGTATAATATATGAGTATGTATGAATATGGATGAAGCAAGGAATTTATGCTAAGCCTGAGTTGTGTGACGGTCTGTCCTCTCTGCCCGCTGAAATTTCGGTTAGTTAATTCCTACATCACTTTTCAAATTGATCAGTTGACATCAAAGAAGATTCTTAGGTTCTTAACACAAAATGGCAGGATGAAATGTTTATTTTGCAAACATGTATGTAATAATATAAATTTTTTTAACAATTATGTTGCGAAATACATGGGTTAAAGCAACTGTTGGTATTTTTATGTACAACTTTTTATAATATTATATTCTTCTGTTCCAGCGAAAAGAAAATCTACCACCGCAACCACCAGTGGAGCTCTTTGGCAGAATTTAAAATAAAAAATTAAACTTCAAATCTCCAAAATCTCCTCAAGGTGGAGGGCTTCAAGGCTAAACGCCAGGAAGACGAGAAAGAACATCTGCATTGCAGGGCCGAAAACCTCAAAACCAAATGCAGGAAGAACACGAGGAGCACCTCCTCAGTATGGAACTGCTGATGAGGAGAAAAAACTTAAGAACTAATACTACTTCCATATGAAGTAATATTTGTACTTTAGTACACAAAAATAACAACATTAATAATTCAAATTAAAATACTTACCTTTTTTATTGTTTTTCAAAGTACATTCCCGTTAAACTGCAATTAGCAGTTTGCCAACAGGATGTTAATTTTCAATTACAATTTAAACAGACATACATAATACTTATTATAACTATACAGATTGTCACAATTAACAAGCATGACAATATAAACCAACTTTATTTAGTAACCATTAGATAAAGTTGACTATTTCTTTGTTGTCGGTGATAGCTTTCACCTGAAATATATCCAGATTTTGATCCATCATTATCTTAATGTCTTCATTTCGGAGTAGTCTGTAAAGAATTCTTTTGTGTAATTTGTTTGTATTCCTTTGAATATTACACCTTAATAAAGACATTTAAAAAATAAACATCCTGTTATACTTCCTCAGACAATTTTTTATTTTGATAGATTATTAATTTACATTTTACAGTATGATAGAATATTGAAGAGGCCTGGGATAAATTTACAACTATGTTAATGCAAAAGATAAATAATTACACTAATATAAAACATGTAACCCCTGCCAACTTGAAACAATATCGGTGAATCTGAGATCAGCATCACAAATAGCTTCCAGGTTGTCAGAAAAGAAACCTTTTCGGTTCCGATAAATCTCGGGTTGCGTCCACCTAAAATAATGGTACACTAATGATTAGTCTGCGCATTCATGAGTTGAATAAGGTAAGCAAGCAAAGGGGCGACATTTTTTATTTATTAACAATTTTTCTGGTACAATTGGTAAAATTTTGTTATACAAACTTTTTATATAAACAGTTTTTAAAAAGTGGAGAAATAATACAAATAGATTAGCAGATTAACCAAAAAAATCCCACATAGGCATTGCCAGTTCGTGGGTATACTTGAGTGTTTTTCAGACAGAAATTTACTAATAAACATACACTATCTTTGTAGAAGATTAAAAAAAAAATTAAATTAAATACATAAAAAATAGATACATATTCAAAAGACATGTTCATAAAGATATATAAAAATTTGTTAAGTTACAGCAGGTCAGATGTTACAGCAAGTAAATGTTTGTGTCAATGGTATTTGTCCAAGACTTTAATACATTTTTATACTTGCTGTAGGTGGATATATTTTTACAATCAATTTCTGTAGCCTTATAGAAAGCATTATATATTTTTGGTGTAATGTTTGTTGATATTGGGACAAGCAATTGGATAACTTACCGGAGGACTGCATGTGCCTGCAATCAAGAGTACCAGTCACTTGGGGAAGCGTGCTATTGCACGCCTTCTTGCTATTGCAACCTTCTTTGTTTTTTCTTCCAAACTTTCAGGATCATTTTTGAAAATAATGAAAGCAGTTCTGTCAATGTGCAATTGATTGTAAAACTATCCAAATGTGCTTGCTTGCGGGGTTTTGTGAACTCTGATAAAGTCCTCCACAGCAATCAGCATGGAGCCAGATGCTAGGTATCTGATTGTTAAAAGTATCTGGCGTTTTGGAGTGAGTGCTTTATTCCTGAAATGAAAACACACTATGTAGATAGGTATTTGCGTTGTTAGCTACTTTTTTATACCTTTTAAAAAGCATTTTCACTTACCAGTTCATTTTAGATTTGATGTCATCCCTTATCAAATCTAGCAAGCAATTTACGACCCTTTTGGAGAGACGAAACCTGTTATGAAATTCAATTTAATCCACGCCAGGAAGTCGTCAGCCCTGCTTCTATATTTTCGCACTTTGCGTGGTCTGTTTAAATGTTCTACGAAATTATCGATATCTAAATCCTCAACGCTCGAAGAAAGCTCAAACTCCATGCTGTTGGTTATTTTATTCCTAAAATGTAATTTACGTACGTAGCAAATGCATATCGAAATCGAACCATTGTCAAATGTCAAATCTGACAGATGTGTTATTGCCAATAGCGCCACATCGCGTCCAGAAATGGAACTATTCTGCGGCTTAAGCGGCCGATTTGGTCGGTTTAAGTTGAGCGAGGAATGTGCTCCTTAGCAGAAACTGATATACGGGCCCTATGTGATCTCTTTTCACACTCCAGGCAGGTCAGTTACAAGACAGTACCTACCTTATTATTGTGACAACTCTACTTCAACATCGCAATATTACACTCCTATGCGACGGATTCAACAGCTAGGAAACAAATACTCCGATGTTGTTGATATATTTAGTACATCAATTTCAATATATAAGCATACTTTATTGAAGTTTTTTTTATCAAGTATGGGAATACCTTGATAAAGCTATTTATTTGTATTGTGTCTGCATAAAGAAAAAAGCTATTTTGGATTTTTATATTTTAAATATTTTTTCTAAATATTTGGTACCTACATACTGTGTGGATCTAATTCAATAATGTTGTTACTTTATAATTATTTTTGTGCAATTGTCTTAAATAGTTATTTCCTGTACTATTTATAAGTATAATTCATAAATATTGTTATATATATATATGTAAAAGCCTAAATAGGCGTATATAAATAAATAAATATAAATGATGAATGAATGAATTTTTTTCGCAGGCATCCGCACGTATAAATGATGAATGAATGAATGTCTTTATTAATTTGCGTAGCAACGCGTTCCGGGAACTCACTATTTTATATTTACCATCGCGGGCATGCACACATCAAATACCCAAAGTTACATCGCAATCGGATAAATGGTTTAGCAACGCATAGCATATAAACATATATATATATATATATATATATATATATATATATACAAACCCAGAAACAAACATTTTTTGATTTTTATGAATAGGGTAAATGTGAATAATAAACAAACATGAATAGGGTTTATAAATATGAATAATACGTAATCAACGATTAGATATTACAAACTCAATAAGTTAATCCAGTAGAAAAATATTTAAATTGCTTAGTTGATTTTATGAAATAAAAAAATCGAGTGCAGTTCGCACGCGGTAGATGTGAAACCTTCACAATAACTTACACACAATCTTAACCAATAGGAGCCTTGAAAAGTGAGCTTATAATCAATGCGGTAAGGTTTCATTCTATCTCATTCTCTCGCAGGATCAATTCTATAAATGTGTGCGTTTGTCTCTTTTTAGTGTCGTTTCCGTTTCATCGAGTTTCAAATCACCATGGTGCTAAAGAAGTTTCACTTCAAAAAAAATTGGGTGCAGTTCAAACGCGGTAGAAGTGAATCTTTCAAAAACTAAAGTAGACAAGAGTGGGGAGACTATGTAGCGCCGCACGAAGAGGAGACCGATTATTCTATCTCATTCTCTCGCAGGCTAAATCTTATAGACGTACTTGTTTGCCTTTTTTTAGTGTTGCTTTTTCGTTTCATTGAGTTTCAAATCACAAAGGTGCTAAATAAGTTTTCACTTACGGTTAGCTCTTCCTATTTAAAAATCTAAGCCATTTTTTTCAAGACTTGGGTAAGTACCTGAATTATATTTTACTAGTGTATCGTATGTGGAGTAAAGTATGTGGACCGCTTTAGCAAATTTTGACTCCTTTGATTGGTGGAGAGTTTAGGAGGGGAGAAGTTTTGAAAAATCATCGAGAAATTTTATTTTTTACCACTTTTTACGAAAATCTCGTCAGCAATGTTTTCGCGACTGAAGTAATGTACGTTTTCCTATATCAAAATCAAGTGATAAAATAATATATTCGTTTCTACAGCTCTTTTTTTAATGAACTTGTGACGTGTGAAGTGTGAAACGTGAACTGTCATCCCTGTCATCTGTCAAAATAAGCGGTACTCTGGTGGTTGTTTATAACTTAGATCAAAAATAATATATTATACTCCTTACATCGCCGGTCGCTGGTCACCGTTATCTGCACTCTCTTGGTTTCCAGTCACCGCACGTTTAATTACAGTTATCGAGTCTTTTTATAATTATCTCGTTTGTACCGTAATCTTTATACAAGTTTAGTCGTTGATTCTTGCCAGTTGGAAGAGGACGGATTTACGATACAATGGAGCACCTCAGCGTTGATGATCCAACTTCTTATTCAAGACCAGGTTTGGCAAATATTTACGACTAATTATTGTATTATGATGATATTATATTGTCCATTCTAAGACAGGTTTATAATAAAGTTTTCAGAAACAATCAATATATTTAGGGTAAATATTTACCCAACCGCCGTACTTTTGAACACAGATTTAGTAAAACTTTGTGCAATTGACTCGAATATCTTGTGAATCTACCCTTTTACATCTATGTAAATTTGCCATATTATTTTATTTTTCCCATTTGTTTTAAGATTTGCACATCATCAAGCACATCAGCTTTACCCTCGATGTTGATTTCAACCGAAAAGTTTTGGGTGGAAGGGCCAACCTTTCTGTGGAGAGATTGAAACCCTCCAATGAATTGGTGAGCATATTTATATTGTATACCGGTCGTCCAGTTGATTAGTCAGACATCTCTGAAAATTCGAAATTTGAGTTGAACTGTGCAGTAATGTGTATATGTGTGTATAGTATATCCTCTATTTGGTTCATTTCCATGAGCGAAGGCCCTTAGTTTCAGTGTGGCAGCCGTTTGCCGTGGAGTTTCCGCTCGCCGGCTGCCATGCCGAAACTAAGTGTCACAGAGAGTACAGCGTGGTGGGCATTTGGCGTGCGGAACCAGGCTACATGCTAGTGTTGCCGTAATTGCGTGTAAAATCGTTCCTTGCGACCGCAACGCCTTGGAGACCTTATTTTATGGACAGTCCTCGTATATTGCCATCCCATTTGATTGAAATGAAAAAATCATGACAATGATGCACAGTTTTGCAATTGAAATATTTAAACAAAGAATGGCCAGACTTTGTTTAAATATTTCAATTGCAAAATTGTGCATCATCATCATGATTTTTTCATTGAGCACTCATCGTAGCACTCAATTCCTTGAGTGCTATGACATTGGTTACGAAAAATTCTTGTACTCAATTGTGACTGGGGTCAAGACCTTCTAAACCAACCTTCCGCGCTCATCCCCTGTTTTCCGTACACTTTATGCAGCTGAGAATGAATGTCTACCAGGGTATTGTTCTTTGCACACAAAAAACGAATTACAGAGCGTAATTCACACCTGGCGGGTGCGGCGAGCGGAAACTCCATCGCAAACGGCTGTAACCGAGACTAAAGGCCTTCGCTCATGGACAAACTGAAAAAAACCATTTGTTGACGCAATCGCAATCAACCTCCTGAACAAAATCGATATTTTTCTGATCTGACATATCGCAGATTACTCGAAAACTTGACAGTTCGTGAACCGTTATGGCCAAGCATATGGCCGGGAGCAGACATGTTTTTTGAATTCAATTTTTCGAAATTAATTGTGCTAAATCAATTGTTCAAATTTCAGTCTTTTGAAAGACTAATTTTTCAAAAGACTAATTTTTCAAAAGACTAATTTTTCAAAACACTAATTTTTCGAAAGACTAACTTTTCAAACAGCAATTGGCCGAAAGACATATTTTTCGAATTTGTTAATCAACTTTTAAAATATATATTTCACTTGTTTATGACTAACGAGATACTGTCAGTCGTACCAGTTATAGGTTAGATTAGGTTGTATATCCTGTATATATACTTATATCAATTCGAAAACCAGTGTTTCGGTCAATTGATGTTCAAAAAATATGTTTTAGAAAATTTGAAGTTTGAAAAATTGCATTTCGAACAATTGATTTTGAAAAATTACAATTCGGTCAATTTACCTAGACCCCATATGGCCCGCTGCTATGGCATGGCCATGGTTGTGACTCACGACCTGTCAAGTTTTGTCATATTTCTCCGTGCGCGAAGGCCCTAAGTGTCACAGAGAGTGCAGGGTGATGGGCATTTGGCGTGGAGGAACCAGGCTACATTGCAGTATTGCCGGATCATTTGCGTGTAAAATCATTCCTTGCGACCGCAGCACCTTGAAGACCTTATTTCACGGACAGCTCTCGTACAATGTCAGGCAATTGTAAGAGAGACAGAGTGCATGCTAAATCTAGAAACTAAAGGTGCTAAGTCAGGAATTTCTAGTGTTCTTATTTTTTTAGGAGTTTCTCCCCTCTTTTTAAATTCAGATTTCTTTATGAAAACTCTCGGTGAACTGGTTTTAGGGCGGAAGCTTTGATTTGTTTGCTACCGGCCAATTGTAATTCAGATACACAATGGGACAGCCCTATGATAGTGAGAACTGCCCTAGCTATCTTATTATTATTTTTAAACAGTGGGTATAAATTTTATTCTAAACTTTTTAGTTGTTTTTCCTCTTCAGAAAGGCTATTCCCTAAAATTTGTGATGTCAGATTTGTATGATTTTCTACGGATGTTATTTGCTTTTTCTATCGGCCGATGTCAAAATTTCAGCTGTGAGCTGTCACGTATTTTAGTTTGGGTCGTTTATTTATTTATTTAACAGCTGTAAAAAATCACACAAATCTGACAGCACTTCTCGCGGGAGAACAATCTCTTATCACAAATTTTAGGGAATAGCCTTTCAGATCCTGCAATAACGAGGAGAAATTATCTCAAATTGTTTTTTTTTTTATGTACTAGATATTTGTCATTGAGTGTAACATTGTATGCTAACAAATCCTGTACGAAGGGACAGGGACACTGGAGGGTCTAGAGTCATACATAATAATTAAATGTAGCTTCATTTTATTAAAAAACTATTCTTTTTGACAGTACGACATGGAGAACTGGTTTTTGTGCTTTGTTACATTAAAATATTTTTTATTTATGGTTACAGATACTGGATATCAGTTACTTGGTGATTCTCAATGTTTCTCTGGTGACTGGAGGGCCCCTGGACTTTTCTGTAGGTGACCACATTGAAGAGATTGGCTCCAAACTGACCATCCAACTTCCCGAAGATGTGGACTCTTGGTAATCACACAAATTTATTAGCCAACCATCAATTAATGATACTCCTGGTTGATGTGAATGATCGCTCTTCAGTCACTTTGAACCGAACTGAATAGCCAGTTACTCCCCAATATTCTTCTTTCTTCTGAATAGTCAGATACTTCCCAATATTCTTCATCTTTTCCCCCACTGCCTTAGGCCTCAATTGACATAACTCAATTGACTAACATACCTAAATTGGGGATGCCATAGTTTCACTGGCTCCGACATTTGTGGTTCTTAGGCGGTATTCATATTAAAAAAAACCTTTTTTTAAAGTGAATACCGCTCTCAATAGTCCCAATTGCTCCCAACTATCTGAAGCCAGTGAGATTATGGCATCTCCAATTAAGGTACGTTGTGAGGCTGAAGCTAATGAGAAGAGAAGGGAGAAGGGGGAGAGAAAGATGGGAAAATACCTGGTGACTCAGATCTGGTCACCAAACACAAGCCATTTCAAGCAATGTTTCAATACTGAGTGGCGGACTTACAGTGGCGGTGATACTGAGAGTATCTTCCACCCTGAAACGCAATGCAAATTTATTATTAAGGAATGCGTACTCCCACAGGCTCTGGACGGTTGGGACTCTTGACCTCTTGGAATCTCGCTTATATTTGTGATCCTTGGCAAGTATTGTGACATGCTTCTATTCCTTCAGCTCATAGCTCACTCATGAGTTCTGTAAGACCCTGCTACATTACTCTAGCAAACTTAACTTTATTACGTCGATTTCTTTCCTGCCCTTGAGGGAGTTGCCTAAAACTACAATTACTCTGTTGTGTGGAGTTCATACAGCAAATTATTTTGTTTTACATTGCAACCGAAAAGATAGTTTATTGAAAAAAAATTGTTTTCATTTCTCACGTAAATTTTTTGTATTTTTTGAATTTTAAGAACTTCCTCGTGAAGAGAACTTCCTAGAGATTTCTCTTGAAGATGCACATCTCAAAATGCAGAAAGTTAGATAATGTATAACTATTGTAGGTTTTGATAAATTAATATGTGGTTTATGTACAGAATTCTCTCTTATATCCTTCATAAAATGTTATTATTGTTTGTTGCCGTAAATTGAAAGGCAAACTTGATAACTGTTGTGGTAATTTAATTTTAAATTCATACTATGTCAACATCCCACCGTAGCATGAAGGTTTGTAATCAATTGTTGCATAAAACCAATATGACAAACATACTTATTTTAATCTTGATTGAAAAAAACAACTTTATCTAATGATGAAATCTGAAATGACTTTATTTGTTCCTACGCCGTAATCTTGTGTAAATATAATGATAAAATTTAAATAAGAATGTAAGACATTTATCATGAAAGATAAATGTTTTTTGTTCCCATTCCTGGTCCACCGCTATGCTTGTCCGTAGATGACGATTTGATCAAAGGGTCGAGAATCGCATTTTACAGGGACCATTCAAATGTAAAAAATTTTTAATTTCTTTGATTTGTCAATTTGATGGTCATAAAATAATAATGTAACAGAATTTAAAACACCCTAGTGTAACAGAATTTAAAACATATCTATGCTTAAATATTATAAATGCGAAAGTGCGTGTGTTTGTTTGTTATGCTTTCACGCCTAAACTACTAAACCGATTTTAAAAATTCTTTCACTAATAGAAAGCTACATTATCAGCGAGTAACATAGGCTGTATATAATGGTAAGCTCTGGCATTATGAAATTTGTATAAATGAAAATGTGTGTATTTCATGTATTTTAGCGGCATTGATCAATGGCGGGGGTAAGGTTAGGTTGAGTGAATTAATCAGTGGTATTTCCATCTAATACCATGCGAGCGAATCCGCGGGTAAAAGTTAGTAACAATATAATTTGTAATGGATAACCACAAAGCTATAGTTACATTTAAAAGTATAATATAATTTGTATTTATACCCTATTATATCGTACGTAAGTGCTTGGGTTTAAAAAAGTGGTAATTTAAAATAAATTTCAACTTTATATTACTATTAATAATAATAATACTGAATGTTTTTCTAGCTATGAGATATCAATCCAATATGAGACATCCCCTGAGGCGAGTGCTCTGCAGTGGCTTAACCCTGAGCAGACGGTTGGAAAGAAACATCCATACCTATTTTCTCAATGTCAGGTAAATTTACCTTTTGTTCAGTTATTTTTATTTATCCAATCTCATCCTCTCAGTCATACACAATTCTCCGCCCAGCATCTTTATACATTCTCTTTGGAAGCTCTATTCTCGCTCTCTCGAGATTATGCTGTTTTATATATCGCACAAACCAATTTTCTGCTTCATGCTTAACCTAATAAGATAGAATATAAGAAGCAATGGGGCGTAAGACCCTCACCTGATGCTAAAGTGAAGCCAGAGCTCTATATGTTGACTGCTCCACGTCTTCATCTTCGCCCAACGCTTCGATAAATCATCTCCCTCATGTCCTGGGCTAATTCAGCATCTTCCGTTGAATGCAGGCCCAGTCTCTCCTCGCACTTACTAGTTTTGAGACTTTCTTTCCCTGTCTTTGTCTGAGGCAAACAACTGAACATCTTACCCCTGGAATTTCCACCAGTGCTTTTATGCAGAAGTCAGTTTTCTGACATTCTGTCCAAGCCACCTCAATTGTGACGTTTCTATGAATAGTAGCAGGGGTTCGATGCTAAGCTTGTGTAATAAAAGTAATTTCAGAAGCTTTGTACCCTTGATTCACTCACATTTCGCTTAAAATATTTATACTAGTAAATTTTTATGCCTTTCTTGTATTTTACTGTTTTCATTAATTCTATTCCAGGCAATACACGCCAGGTCGGTCTTCCCATGTCAGGACACCCCCGCGGTAAAGTTCACTTATGCCGCTGAGGTGACGGCTCCCTCAGAGTTCACGGTGCTGATGAGTGCCCTGCGCAAGGGCTCTGCTCCCGGGCCCCACGGAGAAGGCAAGAGGCACTCCTTCTCACAGCCCATTCCCATCCCCTCTTACCTGTTGGCCATTGCTGTCGGCGTGCTGGAGTCTAGGACGCTGGGACCAAGGTGAGAATAGCCGATAACGCTTCGTGGCCAAGTCAAACTTTCAGTCCCAGGACAAGCTTTTGTACGAATTTGTGATTTATTTATTTTCCCATGGTGGTAAAAAACATTTTTGACACATAAAGTTAATTCAAAGCAACATAAATGCGTGGTTCAAACATTATATAGTTTTTACATAGTATTAATTCAGGTCTGAATATTATAATGTTTTCCAAACTGCTTCCTTTGAAACGTAAACTATCAAATCTATCGTTCCATTTTCAATATTTTTCTTAATTTAACAATCCAGGTCTCTTAACTAAATTTGCTTGGTTTTAATTCTATTATTTAAAATACGTAACATTACATTCAAAATATAAAATTGCCGAGAAAAAGCATTGTAACTGAGTGCTTGCTTTACAAGGCAAACATGATCAATTCAAATCTTTATGACGGCACTTGGGCAAAGGGTTTGAATATTTGTTACTGGAAAAGAATGTTAATTATCGTATTATGTATATAAAAAAATATCTCTTCTTTTAGGTCAACCATTTGGTCTGAGAAAGAAATTATTGAAGAAAGTGCCTGGGAGTTTGCCGAGACAGACAAAATGCTGAAGGCCGCCGAAGACCTTTGTGGTCCCTACGTCTGGGGAATATACGACCTTCTCGTGCTGCCCTCTTCATTTGCCTACGGTGGAATGGAGAATCCCTGTTTGACTTTTGTGACTCCAACATGCTTGGTATGAAAAAAATCTTAATTTAATCATTGTAATTTATTTTTTGATGGAAAATAAATAGATTACAATGATTGATTGCCATGTGCGCGGGGTAATTACAATATATTATTAAACTGTCATTCGGCATACAATAACGCCTAAACAAAAATGAAGCTATTTGTTGAGGAAAGAGAAAAACACCACGACTCATGCACAATATTGTACTTAAAAATTATCCATAAAAATTCAACATCCTGTCGATGAAAATACACGGAGAAAATGATTATGAATCAGGTAGCATCAACATATGAATCGCTTTTGGAAAAATTATCGCATTTGTGGTACTGTACGTCGAATGACTTGTAATACGTGAACACACACAATATTGTGTAGGAGGCAGATATTAAGTAAGAAAGGCAACTTCGTTTGAACAAATTAAGTAATTTACTTGTGGTCTGCTGAAAATTAAAAAACAAAAATAGTTTAACCCCTTCTGGCATTTTCTGTGAGAATACGCATGTATTTCCACTTTGTAATAAAATCTAAATAACTTGAATATCTCTTAATGTATCTGAAAACTAAAAACTGCTTTTGAAAGGTGATGAAATACGATTTCAAATTATATTTTCAGAAATAAACATATACTTTTAAAAATATTCAAATTTTGAATGCAAATTAAAATTTAAAAATTGCTCAATTTACGTTTTTGGTCTAAACACTGAATTGAACTGATGCTAGACTGAGCGTTAACATCTGTCTGTTAGACCACAGGAGCTGTTGCCCGTCATTGGGGTTAATATTTTAGAAGGAATGAGTTGAATATATCAACTATCCAAAAATGTGCAATTGGGATATTACCGACACGGGAGTTTGCCAGTGTATTTAACTTCCTCACGTATTTATCTTTCATTGATCAGATAACAAAATTAGGTAGGTATTTTAATCAACTGTAGTATATTTTGAATGTAATCATGTTCTGTGTTCACAGGCTGGAGACCGTTCCCTTGCCGATGTCATTGTTCACGAGATTACTCACAGTTGGACGGGCAACCTGGTAACCAACAAGAACTTTGAGCACTTCTGGTTGAACGAAGGATTCACTGTATTTGTGGAAAGGAAGATATCTTCACGTCTTCACGGTGAAAGTCCCAACGACACTAAATACAGAGATTTCATCACTCTCTTAGGATTAGCTGAATTAAAAGACACGGTAAACTATTTTGCTTTAATTTATTTATTTATATTAATACAGTAGAACCCCGTTAATTCGAACCCCGATAATTCAAAAAAAGGCGTAATTCAAAATTTTGGCCATAAAAAGTCCCCAGAAAATTTATTCCATACAAAATAATTTTTTTATTCGAAATTCGTTATTCGCAATTCCAAATTTATCTTTGCCCGGACACAAAAATTTGTTGGTGTAATTTGAAAAACATTGATTTTTGCAAAAAAAACTCGTAAATCTGAATCTGTCTGACAGCCGTAGTGGTAACACGCCGTAAAATGTTGATTTACGTGGTTAACATCATCCTAATACGTGTTATTATTTTGTAAATCTCATTCAGTTAACACTGGAACGATTTATTTTTACGAATTTACTTCAAATAAATTCATTTTAAGAGCCAGCTGCAGTGGAAATCAGCCGCAAAATTTCGATTTATGATTTCGATTAGGAAATTTAAGGTATTTTTACGAATTTACTTCGAATATCTGAATTTGAGATTGATGGGCCGACCGCGGTGATAATCAGTCACGAAAATTTGATTTATGCGGAAATTATCGATATTTTTACGAATTTACTTACGAGTATCTGAATTAGAATGGCCGGCTGCGATAGAGATCGGCTGCGAAATTTCGATTTAAGCATAAATATACCATAGTTTTATGAATTATCGAATAGATTTATGAATTTAGAGGGAAATTCGATTTCGGATATTGTATTTGTACAAATTTACTTCGTGTAATTTAATTCAAAGGGCCGGCTGCATCGGAAATAGGCTGCGAAATTTCGGTTTACGTGGTAATATAGGTAACATATTTTTATTTAAAGGGACGGCCGCGTCTGTAATCAGCTGCGAAAATTTGATTTACGCAGAAAATTTCGTAATTTTATGAATTATCTTTGAATAAGGGGCCGACCGCAGCAGTAAACGGATTCGATTTACACGGGAATAAGTCGTATTATTACGAATTTATTCTGAAGAACCTATCCGAATTTGAATTTGCGACCGAGGAACTTAATTTTCCGTGATTTTTTACAAATTTTTTTTCTTATAAAATTTCCAATTACGTCGAAATTTGTTAAATGAAATTCGAAATTCACGGGACATCAAAAATAAAATTTTTTGGGTTTGGGTAAAATTGGGTTCTACTGTATAAACCTATTTACAAAACATGTGATTTATACCGTAAAAACCATTGAGTTCCCGGCGGGCATTGCAATGCCACTTAAATAAAGAAATTGTTTCTCCCCGCTTGTCCTTTCCCATTCGTCCCCGTACCCTGTTCCCCTTCCCCTCTCCCGCTTTCCCCCACCCTCCTGCGTTCCCCTTCCTCCTTCCCTGCCTCCCCCCCTCTCTTCACCCCTCCCGCGAACCCCTTCCTCCTTCGTTCCCTTCCCCCCTCTCGGATTCACCTCCCACACTCTCCTTCCCTCTCTGCCATTAAACTATATGAAATATTTTTAAAATAACTTGCGCGCCACCTGTTGCAAAGTTTTTATACAAATATCCTAACACCAACCAGTATATATTCAAGGGTATACAACTGGGGTTAATAGTATGGGAAATAATTTCACACTGTCAGAGCTCACTATTATGTATAGAAACCATAGTGGGCATGCACACATGGATCCCCAACGTTTCATCACAATCGGATGAATGGTTTAGGAATGCATAAGGGACAAACAAAGAAACATAAATTTTCTCTCTCTAGTGTCGTAAAATATGCAAGGTGGTAGTTCTGTATGGAATTTCTGGTGTTCAGCAAGATTATTTTTAGTTTGCAGTCATTTCCATAATGAGCTAAGGAGTTTTTAAATATTTAAAGTATAAATAAAATGCTAATTGAATTTTGTTATTATTAATAGGTTGTGAATCATATGGGTGTCACTAACCCTCTTACACAATTAGTTGTGAACTTAAAAGGACTGAATCCTGATGATGCATTTTCCTCAGTTCCCTACGAGAAAGGATCAACATTCTTGCGTTACTTAGAAAATTTACTTGGAGGTCCAGGTACGTAAAGCTTTTAAAATATTTTATTTTGCAGGCATTTTACTATAGTAAACATTTGAACACTACATAAAAATATATCAACCTAATGAGCGCTTTTATTTTTACCGTGATGATCTATGATTACGGTACCGTGACGACATAAACGTACGTTCCTTATCCTAATAATGCTGCAGCTCTTTCTTACACATTAAATAATGGTGAGACAAAAGATGAGACACACAATATGTCTCAACTTGTGTGTCTGTTGCCTCCAAAGTGCTACTTTTTCCTTTGGAGGAAACAGGAGTTGCATTTAATTTTCTTTATTTGTGTGAGGAAGATGTATGATAATGAGGGAATAATTTTCCTTTGGGGGGTGCGGACATACGTTCACCGTTTGTCTCATTTTCGACGATTGTTGTTTAGTGTGTAAGAGAGCTCTGTGGGCATTATATTATTTACGCCATTCGGCTTTTAGATAATAACATAGATAAGGTATATAGCAACAACATGAAAAAAAAGCTCAAGTGAGCTTGAATATTTAAATATTACATTACTGCAACAATGAAAAGATATATTTAAATATGGTATATATGCAAATAACTTAACTTAAGAGGTACGTTGAAAATGTTTAATGGTAGTTAAATAATAAGTAAAATATATTACGAGCTACGAAACAAACCTTATTTCCAATGAAACAATAAAATTAAGAAAATCTGTGAACAAAATAATAAGAATAGCCACTATTGTAAGATAGTACCAATACATATTTGTAAGTTGGTAACAATGATGAAAAAAAAAAAGTTTTAATTTTTTTTTAATAATTGTGATGGTTTATAAAATTACTATAAATCATACAATTAATTACTAAGATGCATTAATACAATACTATACGTAGAGATATGTTATAAATATATTAGGTAAATTTATTTCACAAATTTACCAAAAAACTTCCTTAGTGAGTACTTGAATTATTGATAAATGATTTATTTATTTAGTGTTTAAATTTTAACAGCGACACATTCTATATGCGAATAAATATAATGTAGAGGTTTTTTCCTTAATTTAACTGATAAATAAAGCACTTGTGTTGCTAAGTTGTGTAACGAAGAAACAACATTTATGTTTATTATATCACTTTCTTTTTATGGTTTCTTCTAACAAACTGACACTTTACAATAAAATCATAGAATAACAAAACAAGTGACAATTCTCATTTTAACCGACACCACAACAATACTCTTTCTTTACATACACATTGCCTAAATTTTGAATTCTATGTAGTGGTATATTGAAATGGGCCATGGTCGCAGTATTGCCACAATAAAACGTTTAACGTTATGTTTAAGAACAAAAAAATTTATAGTTTCCATACTTTCAAAATTATCATCAGGCTAGTAATATCGTAGGGGTCTACGGAGACGTCACAGTGCGGTGTGTGAGAGAGATGCAAGAAAATGATTACTTTTTTTCCTTTAGAAGAAACAGACCTACCTATGTTGTGTATCTCATCTTTTGAAAGAGCTGCAGCATTATTGTGATAAGGAAAGTATGTTTTTTGCCGTCACGGTACCGTAATCGTGGATCTTCATGGTAATACAGTGAAACCCTCTTAAGAAGTTTTCCAAGGGATCGGAAAAACAAACTTCTTAGCCATGAAAACCTTATATATGGGAAAAATTGAGTCAATTTCCAGCCAAGGGACCGAAAAAACCAAACTTCTCAAAACTTTTTAAGATGGAACTTCTTAAGAGGGTTTCATTGTACAAGAGCTAAATAAATAATTTTTTTAAATCTTTTATTCAGATGCATTTGAACCCTTCCTGCGAGCGTACATTAATCACTTCCAGAAGCAATCTATCAAAACAGATGATTTCAAGGGGTTAATTTCGGAGTATTTCAAGGACAATGAAAATATTAAACAAGTAGACTGGCAGGGCTGGTTGCACACCCCTGGAATGCCTCTGCACATTCCCAAGTATGTATTTAGTGCTATTTTCATTTGTCAGCTTTTAAAAATATTTTTCCAAGATAGTCCAAACAGAATAAAAAATAACACAAGAATTGCCTTGTGGGTATGTTTCGTGATCCAATTGTAAGCCTAATCTGGGCATATATTTTAACTGTGTTCCACCACGATTATGAAATTAAAATGGGATGGTGATATACAATATATATAGCAAGCATAAGAGAGACTCAATGCTAAATGATCTAGAACCAAATGACACATTTGTTTCCATTCAAATGTGTATGGAAGGCATGTTATATTCTTTATTCTACGGTGCCCTATGTTGAAAGTTTTTTTTTCTCTTATTTTGTACAATAATTTCATTGCCCAGAGCTAGTAGGACCTGTGGTAACTCCAATCGGAGAATTTTGTGAGGCTGAAGGTAATGGGAGAAAGTTGATAGAGGGGGATGTTTGGAAGATTCCTGGCTATTAGGATTGAGTTACTAAACTTTGTTTATCATTGAAGAAGAAAATAACACTTATAATCTAAATGAAAAAATAAAAGAAAACAAGACACAGAAAAATAGAAAAAGACAATGGTCGCAACTGGGACTCGAACCCAGACCTCTCGTCTAACCGGGACGTGCGCCTTATCCAATTTCGCTATTGCCACCTTCTGTCAAACCGTCATATTTGTCAATCTCATATTTCAAATATTTAGAATCAACAATATTATCTTCAACTAGTTCTTTTTTCCATATTATAGGCAACTACTCTTTTTATTGGAAACAATCATTCTAAGAATTGGTTTGTAAACTGAATAGCGTCTCGGATAAATAAATAACCCAGACGAGAGGTCTGGGTTCGAGTCCCAGTTGCGACCATTGTCTTTTTCTATTTTTCTGTGTCTTGTTTTCTTTCATATTTTCATTTAGATTATAAGTGTTATCTTCTTCTTCAATGATATATTACGTTGATGGGAATAACCTTCAAAAGTTATAAAAAGAGAGTTTTTCTTATAAAAAATTGACTAAACTTTGTTACTAAATTATTTTCAGGCTATCTGTTGATTCTCTTGTCGATCTGAAAACAATTTGAGCTTTAGTTACCCAAGTTAGGTGATTTTTTTAAGAATTAAGTTTTGTCATAGAAGTTTCGGAAACACCTTACCCAAACCCTGAAGTTATACTATAGAAGTCGCTAATGACTTATCCAAAACATAGTCCTCCTCAGCACAAGATCTCCTAGTGAGGAGGACTATGAAAATAATCCACATCTATTTTATATTTATATATAAAATGTATCTTCTGTAGATGTAAAAAATTGAAATATAGTAACCAAATAAAAATAATATTTTGTACTTCCTGCTGTTTAGTAGCTAGCTTGAATGAACTTCTACCGAAAACTTAATCATTCGAGTGGTAAATTTAATTAATTTGATGTAACTTCTCTTCGACTTCGACTTCCTTGTTTATTAACCAGTTTTTATTTTAAGGTACGATTCTTCAATGTCTGAAGCCTGCTCAAACCTTGTCAAGAGCTGGACACTGGCCAAGGGAAACTATACTGCCTTCAAGAAGTCCGACATGAAAGACTTAGACTCTCTCCAGCAGCGCCAGTTTGTCGGCCAACTGCTCGACGGAGAAGTCACCCTGGAAATGGTCAAAGCCCTCCAAGAGATCTATGAACTGGACTCCATCAGGAACTCGGAAGTCAGATTCAGGTGGCTGCGTTTGTGCATCAAAGCCAGATGGGCGGAGAAAGTCCAAGAAGCTTTGACTTTCGTCAACTCCCTCGGCAGGATGAAATTTGTCCGTCCCATTTACAGAGATCTGTACGCTTGGGAGTCTGTACGCAACCAAACTATCCAAAACTTCCAAGAGAACAAAAAGTACATGATGCATATTGTTGTATACACCCTGAAGAAAGACTTGAAACTTGAATGATATAATTATGTTGAATTTTTAAGCAATATATTTTACAAATTTTATTCATGGCTAAATAAATTTTATCAAAAATGTGTGCTGATTTTATTGAACTTATTTAGTTGAGATTAAACCTACATTTTTATTATTATCTAACGTTAAATAGATTCCTAGAAATGTTGCATTACTGTCTCTTCTGAGAGTCAATTTAACTTGAGTTTGCATGTCATAAAAGTACATTCAATTAATGCAATTTGGACGGGAAGGGTAGATCTACCTTTTATGCCCGTCCTACTTGAATTCCTGGAAAGGCATTGCCGTCAAATATTTTAATTTGAATATTGTACCCCAATCTCTTTGTAAGAGTCCCAACTCTATAATATTTGGCTTATTTGTAAAGCGCCATTTTTATAAAAAATCATCTCAAGGGCGCTATGTATAAAACACAATACGTATATGTGATACGAGATGGGGAAATCTTCTTATCTCCTTGTCTTTTCCTCCCCACTACCTTCAGCCTCACAACATACCCCAATTGGGAATGTCATAGTCTCACTGACACCAAGCGCTTGGGAGCAGTTGAGTCTCTTGTGTGGTATTCATTAAAATACATAAACTTGTGAACTCGGAGTTAAAGTTCTTATCAACCTACAATGGAGCTGGTTAATCGGGGCAATGTCTAATCTCTGAAACATTTATTTAAAGGAATATTAATCAGGAGAGAATATGTTTTTAATTCATTATTCAGCGTAAACAATAATGATGTACGCATGAGATGAAGAACGATGAATGGATATGTCAATCATCAACGAGCAGTTTGAATACGCTGGAGATTGCAGAGGGGTATCGCACCCTCACCTTTCAACCCCTACCAGAGAGTCAACACAAGGAGTGTGCAGTTCTCCCCCTCCAATAATGAACGTATTGGAAAAAACGACCCTTTCCATTGGTTATAGATCAGTTAATTGTATTACAATAGTTTTTGTGTTTAATTCGTAGAACTCCATTTAATTTTTAAAAATTTAATGTAAAACAATTTTAATGGTGTTATTATTGCAAGTATTTTGACTTTTTTTTTTTTATTTATTAATTTTTTTTACAATAATAATTACATTTGTAATATTATTACCTGGGTGTACATAAGAATTAATTTTATGGTTCTACTACTCCATAAATTGAGCTCTAGGAGCTCGTGTTTATGGGAGGAGTATTTACATGCATAAAAAAAACATAATGTTCTGAAAAGTGTGAATACAATGATCAAAGACTTATGTCTTGAATGAAATAGATATACAAATACTTTTTGACATAGATATAAAAAAAAAAAAACAATAACAATAATACATTTTTTTTATTAGATGTTAATTAGTTAAGGGTACAATATATCATTATCCAATTTCAGGGACTTAATTTGATTTTTAAATTGTTCATATTTCATTGTTTCTGTTACATTTATTTTGTTTTTGGATAATAATAATAATAATAATAATAATAGTTTATTCCAGAATGTATGCAGGGGTAGTGCAATGCAATACATTCCATATTTTGAAATAACAGAAGCAATTTAGACAAATAATAGGTTAAGGCACATAGATAAAATAAATATAAAAAAACGAATAAGCATGAAAAACATGAGAAATGAAATTGAAAAAAATAGTAAACACTAAGATGAATTCATGCATCTGTTTACGGAGGATATTTCATCGTCTCCCGCCTCCAGAGGGCCATCAGGGGGGACTCCATCCAGGCAGTCATGGCGGTGATGATCGCATTCTTCGATTGGTCCAGTCTACGCCATAAGCTTCCCATACGGTGGCGGAGAAGTGCTCGGAAGGTGTGTACTCGTCCCTCTAGGAACATTTCCGTAGCACTGCAGTATCTTGGTAGGCGGAAAAGTTGGCGATAAGCGTTGTTATAAGCAACCTTTAACTTATGCCATTGGGATGTAGTGTAGTTGACCCATAGTTCTGATGTGTACAGAGAGGTACAGAAAGCGTTGAAAAGTATTCTTTTTACTTTTGGACTGCAAAAGTAAAAACGTCTTGATAGCATACTCGCTCTAACTGATATGGCTCTTCTCTGCCTTTCCATATCCTCGATATCTTTGAGGTCGTCTGTGATGATGTGTCCCAGGTATTTAACGCTGTGGTTAACATTAATATTTCTTTCATCTAGCAGTACTGAGGGTGTTTGGAATATTTCATTTTTAGATTTAAAAACCATAACTACTGACTTTGTGGTGTTATATAAAAGGTTATGGCTTTTTGCAAAGTCTTCACAAATTTTGAGTAGTTTCTTTAAAGCGCTTAGTGACGGTGCAAGAAGAACCATATCATCTGCGTAGTTAATGTTATTTACACACACTCCGTGTACATGGCAGCCTATTTTCGTGGCGTTAAGTTTTTGAATAAGCTCATCGGTGTATATATTGAACAGAACCGGAGACATACTTCCTCCTTGCCTTACGCCACTTTTCAAATGGAATGGGTTAGAAAACTCCCCAGACCATTTCACAATATAATATATTGTACCATCTCACACCTAAATATAAATAGTGGTGTTGAGCCGTGGTCGTTCTAAGCATAGGAATGGCTATTAAGTTTTGAATCTATTGCTTATGCTATCTGAGGGATGAATTTTTTGGATGAAATATTCTTTGTAGATTTGATATAATGCGTTTCTCTTATACAATTCTGTGATAGTTGGCACATTAAATTCCCGAAATATCTCTAAAGTAGGGAAGTCATATGGTTTCCTAAGGATGATTTTAATAATTATTCTTTGTATTATAATATATAATTTTATTGCGATAATAGCTGTTTCGGCATTCAGAAAATTGTATCTGTGATTTTCTTCAATCCCAGTGATTGAGATTACTTGAAATGTGTTCAGGAAAACTCCAATAAAGATCAAGGTTTGTCGAGATTACAAGTGGCTTTGTTGATATTATCGTAATGCTGCGTCCAAACGCTTGCCAAGCCTCGGCATGTTTTCACAAGTCCCAACGTGTGGAGTCTGCGTTTGGCTTGGCTTACGAAGGCTTGCAAGAGCAAATGGTCAAAACTGAATAAATTCAATTTTCAATTCAATTCCATAAATTACCCTTCAGCATTCAGAAATTAGTGTCGTCACATTTACAAGATCCAATGGTACGTTCCTATTTCTCTTTCTCATTTAAAAATATATCGACATGCAAAAATGAGATTTGAGACCTTGGCGTGATTTTTGAAGCAAATCTCTATTTCTTATCAATCTCCCACATCTGACATTGTCTCCCGCGCCAACAAAATGCTTGAATTAGTTCTTCGTAATGCGAGATCATTTACCAACGGAAAAACATACTCAGCACTTTTTGCAGCATCCTGGAATATAGCTCTGTTATTTGGGCCCCTTCTGAACAAAACCATATCGCAGAAATCGTAGAAAAAGTACAAAAATGATTTACATGTTATCTGTACATGAAGGAATATACAACAAGGCGCGATCCATCCATCCACACTGTGGTTGCTGCACTTCCCTTGTTTTCTAAACTTATAAAAAATAGAATTATAATAATTTTTTTGCGTATTTCTAATTAAAAAGCTTCGGGCTTATTTTTTTCTAGCCGTAAACAGCACTAGAAACTGCAATTTAACTATACCATAGCAACTTCTAACCTCAGAGAACAACACGACGCATCGTACGGAACGGGTCGAAATACATACATTATAGTATACAATGCTCGAATGGTGCTTAAACACACCTTTACCAGCAACCGTGGATTCGCTGCTTCATTCCGTATCCACGAAGCTGAAAAGAATATGATAGATTTTTATATTTGATAATAGGTATATACTTTAGCATCCCTTACACAAAAATTCAAACATTTTAAGTTAATCTCTTGTACCATACTCGATTTGCCTATGTTGAAAGAGGTTAACGTATACGTCCCTAACAAGAACACTCGTGGGCAATCCCATGCACTTTTTTGTGCTTCAAAAGCAAGGAATTCTGCCTATCAAAACACTCAATAAACAGAGCAGCCAACTGCTTAACGATTCTGCATTCACCATGGACTTAGAGACATATCACAAAATAGTAAAACTGCCAAAATAATAATTATGTTGAGACACTATGTATAACTATCTATATTAACGACATCTGTTGAAGGATGATGAAACTACATGCATAATCCTGTATTTTTTTTTAAAAGAGAATACCGCACAAGAGTTCCAACTGCTCCTCTCTACAGTTGGTGAGACTGGCATCCATATGGAATCCAATTGGGGAATGGTGAGGCTGGAGTTAGTGGGATGCGGAAGGAGATGGGGAAGAGAAAGGTGGAATCTGGCTATTCACATCTGGTACACCAAACGTGGCTAAAGCCAATTCAAGCAATGTTTCAATCCTGAATGGTGGTCTTACACCGGGGCGATACTGAGAGTATCTTCCACTCTGGAACGAAATTTTTATTTTTTATTTGATTAACTGTGAAATAATACAAATTAATCCAATTAAATTTTTTTGCTCATGCTGGGATTCGATACCAGTATCTAAAAGTGTAAATTACCTAAATTCTTAAATATCCTAAAAACATCAAACCCTGTTGTTGGAATTCATTTTTTATCTTATCATTATCATTACCATCACTCTTTGCCCACCACACTTTAATTTGAGTTATTGTTATCTTCACTAATTATTATATAAACATAATATTTTATCTTCTTTTTATATTAGTTGTTAAATTGAGCTGGCTGCAAGTGGTGGTTATATTTGCTAATCTTACAATGGATTACTATAATAATGATGACCCGACCTCATATTCAAGACCAGGTTTTGTAGATATTTACCTTTTTTATATTAATATTTTGTTTATCATCCGAAGCAAATAATCTAATCCTCACCATTATAGCATAAAAAAATAGAAATATAGTCCAACACTCAATGGTTTCATACATTCTGTACAGTTATTTTCACATGTATAATAACTGTAGGTTTAAAACTGTGGCGATTCTTCGATTTCTATGTGTTTGCCCGGATCTTCAAACATTTTATTTTTAGATTTACACAAAATCAAACACATAAAATTTTCCCTGGATGTTGATTTTAAACGGAAAATTTTGACGGGAAGTGTCAGTCTTTTTGTGGAGAAAATTCAAGACACTGATGATTTAGTAAGAACTTATATATTATTTTTGAACTATGTATTTTATTCAGTTACATCTTTGAAAAGCGCTGTCAAGACAATTTCTAGCTAATAACTAATAACTCTTTCCTTACAAGCATTCAAACTATCTGTTTCTTCTCATTAAGTGTGCAAGACTGCAAATGATAAAATCTCCCCGACACGTTTTAGCGATTTCACAACAATGTGTAATAAAGAAATGGTACAACAACTACCGACTATTGTTTTGGATGAATTAAAACATTTTTCTAAATTAAATATTATAGATTCTGGATATCAGAGACTTGGTTATTCTTAACGTATCGCTGTCTTCTGGAGAGGATCTCGACTATACGATTGGGGAGCATGTCAATGAGATTGGTTCCATGTTAACTATCCGTCTGCCAGTCTCTGTGGGCTTAAGGTATAGTTATGTTTAACTTTATTGTGCAATGTAATTTGTCTTCATTCTTATTTCTACCGTTATGATAAACTAATATTCTAACCACAAAGATGATAAAACAGTATATCGAATTTGCAGTAATTAATAACTTATCTGATACAAAACTTTATCTATCTCCTAATAAATGATATTGATAAGTTTTAAATGTGTGATTGCCCAATACACATTAAACAAATTGACCTCTCCTATGTGCGTACTATCGATATTCTGTTTAGTCATTGATACCTTCAAAATCCCGATTATTAAGGAGAGCAGTTAAAAGTTTATTTTGATCACTTTTCCAAATTTTTGAAGTGAAAACTTCTTTAGCACCGTTGTGATTTGAAACTCGATGAAATGGAAGCGAGCGACACTAAAAAGAGACAAACACTTACAGCTACAGGATTTAGCTTGCGACAGAACAAGTTAGCAACAAAATGTTTATTTATTTGATGGGTACTCGATTCCAATATAATACAATAAATCCACGGTCCCACGTAAGTCTCTCATGGCGCAGTGGTATAAAGCACCTGACGAATCTTAGGCCAGACATTCAGCGGATCAAGGATCGAATCCTACGAAATCCAACAAAAAATAAATATTTTTATTTTTGTAAAATCAATATCCAATCTTCAAACCACTCCCAAATGAAAAGAACAAAAGAAAGCGACATCTAGCGACTCCGAAGAAAATACAAATACTAATAATATGACCAAATGTGTAGGAAAGATGCACTGGAATTTGAGGGCAAAAGTATGAAAAAATCATCATTGATAAAAAAAGTGCTTCATAGTCTCCCTACTCTTATCTTCTTTAGTTTTCTGAAGGTTTCACTTCCACCGCGTGCAAATTGCACACTCTGATTTTTCATTTCAGTTACTAGAATGAATATTTTTGATTAAAAATTAGATTTAGTCAGGGTACATATACTGAAAAGTGAGACACGGGTAAAATACGCACATTGTATGAGATAGATAATAATTAGACGTATTTCAGTTTCCAGAAATAGAAAACAATGCATTTTAATAGTTATTTGATAAAAATCGATTGTTCACTTGACGACCAATGTTATAGATGTGAAAGTTTTAAGATGAGTTTTTTTCTTCTCAAATTTAAGGCTCTTAAATTTAGGGTTTAATTAAAAAAAAAACTTTGATATTTTTAGGTCAAAATGTGACGTCAAATTGTCCGTTTTTTAACAAACTAGAAATGCTTTATTTTCTAGAAAAAGTCGTTTCTCATGGTTGTTATCTAATTGATACAAAGTGTTTTTTTAAATAAAATTTCGCTGTGAACCGTGTACCGTGTACCACTTTTCTGTATAATTACCAAAATTGTAATTGTATTGATAAAAACAAACTTTAAACGGCTCTCCTCGACGATCTGGTTTTCTAAGGTACGGTAGTTTACTTAAGAGGAGTCGAACTATTTTTTAGTTATTTTAATTTTTTAAACCTTTTTGGATTCCAGCTATGAAGTGCACATAGAATATGAGACGTCCCCTGTGGCAAGTGGTCTTCAATGGCTTGATCCCCCTCAGACAGCTGGAAGAAATCATCCTTACCTGTTTTCTCAATGCCAGGTGACTCTTTTATTTTATTTCTGAATTATTTATTTATTACTACTACAGCACTTTGACTATGTTCGACTAAGGCTTTTCCTCTCTCATGAGATACCGGGTTGTTGTTCTCGTGGATAGACTGGGCAAGAGCACCACATTCATTGTTCCAACCTCTTTTAGCACTGAAGGTTCTGTTCAAAAATTGACATAATTTAATATTACCTTGATTTGGTTAACATTGTGGGGTAATTACTACAACTAGGTAACTCTGAAATCTCTGATTTTTTGAGTCTATGAATGCCACAAACAGAAAAATCGTAACGGATTGGAATCATCAAGTTATTTGAATTTGTTTTTGTGGGTATCTTCAAAAATGGGTATTGTTTAATTGTATAATTAGGTAACTCTATTTACCACAGGTGTTTTTCCACTTCATTCAGGCAACTAGTATTAGCTAGTTGAAGCACTAAAATTTGTGGAATTTAAGTTGCCTTTGTTGCATTTTTTGTGTAACAACTAAGTAAGTCATTCTATTTGTGTAAATAAGTACACACATAAAAAAAATTGTTAGCTTTTTTCTTATTTCCAAAATTTAAGTATTATGGTTCCCAATACACAAAATCTCTGATTTAATCTTACTCATCAGCTCATCAGTATACAACAACGGATTTAACAGACATCCTATAGTTGAATTTCCCAACAAAGAAGATTTCAGAGTTACCTTGTTATAGTAATTACTATGTGAATTATAGTCATTTAGTTTCTACATCAATACTAATAAAATTGAATTCAACTTTCAGGGAATTCACGCGAGGTCCATTTTCCCATGTCAAGACACGTCCAGTGTAAAGTTTACATACGCCGCTACGGTGACAGCTCCCTCAGAGTTCACGGTGCTGATGAGTGCCCTGCGTCAGGGCTCTGCCACCGAACCCAACGGCAAGAGCAAGAAGCACTCCTTTTCTCAGCCTGTTCCAATCCCCTCTTATATTCTGGCCATCTGCGTAGGAATGCTGGAGTCTAGAATTCTTGGTCCCAGGTAAGAACCTTTAAAGTTGTAACAGGAGCATATTTCATATTGGTAATAATGGCAAATATGTCAAATGTCGAAAAATTTATGACCCCCCACCGATCCTGTACCCTCCAAGCTTTCAGTAAAATTTTATGTTGGATTAATTGTCAACCAGCATAACGATCATCAAAATTATAATAATACTAGTGCAGACCTACGAAAAATCGCAGGATATTATGTTAGTAAATAATACATTTTAAAAATGGAAAAAGCACAGACCCTCAAAAATCATGAAATCTGAAAAAGAAGTACACTTTCAAATGTAGAATCAAAATAATTTTCCGGAAAAAATTATTATAATATTATAGGCAGGTACTTTAGCACTTGTCTGAATATCGATAAAATTAATTTCGTTTTTGAAAATAGCACTTAAATTCAATTCTAAACCAAGCTCATTGAACCAGAATTACATCAAAGTCAGACCCACAGCCAATCTACAACCAAAATTAATTGTTTGATATTACGTTATAAAATGTCTGCAGGTCAACCATTTGGTCAGAGAAAGAAATAATAGAAGAAAGTGCCTGGGAGTTTGCAAATGCAGACATAATGTTGAAGGCTGCTGAAAAGATGTGCGGTCCTTATCAGTGGGGGATTTACGATATTCTAGTGTTGCCACCGTCTTGCGCTTATGGCGGGATGGAGAATGCATGCTTGACCTTTGTAACTCCAACATGTCTGGTAATTATGTTATTAACCTAGCTATTAAGAACGCTCGTTTGTTAGTTACCTGCCATTCAGGAGAATTAAAAACCTTTTAAGAAAACCAATTTATAAATCTATCAAGAAACAAGAGAAGAAAATAGGGAGTTTAAAAAATGAAAAGTCAAAAAGAGTGCCGATTACAAATGATACGATTACGAATAACCCAACAATGTTTGAAAATCTCCTACTACCACCACAGAAAGCCTAAAATTTTGCTTATGTTGTGATGGAGGACTTAGTCAGCCAGGAACAATCGAGGGAAGCCCGGGTGGGACCCAAATGCGATGCCCACTCAACCACTGACCGGTCAAAAATGTACATTAAGGATGCGGTGAAAAGGTTAAATGGACAGTGGGTTAACCCAACACCTTGTTATAATATAAATGCAAAAGAAGACTATATTATTGTATTTATTTTATAGATGAATAGTAATTAGTTTTTTTTTTTTACATCAACTCCACACAGGAGGCCCTGAGGAAAATAAGTTCCCTCAGGGCCTATGTCATCTTTGGGGAAGCTGTGTGGAGGATTTTTTTGTGGATAGGAAGGAATGAATGTTGTAGGAGGGAGGAAATACAGAGGCCGGCAAATCGTTCCACAGCCGAGCTGTTGAACGAATCATAGAAACTTTCCGTTCTCATGTGACAAATGTCAACTGTGTACAAATGTTGGGCTTGCGTTTGGTGTGTTTCCTGACTATGCACTGAAGCTAAGCTACGAAGCCGACGCTAGTTTCTTGGAGCATTTTCCACTGAAATACCGGTAGAAAAAGGAAAGCATTTCCAATCGATGCCTGTGCTCTAAAGTTTGCAATCCTTTTGTTAAGACGGGAGAATCTATCAAATGGTCCAACTGTTTCTGCACAGAGTCGAGGAGCTGTTATTACTTATATGTAATAAATAATCATACATCATAGTTATTATACATAAATGAATTGCTTCAGTAACAACATTTTGTATTTGTTTAGTGATAAATTGAAAATGTTCACTGACACGGTATAAGTATTTCCAAATTAATTATTATTCATGTAATTATTTTTCTAGGCTGGAGACCGTTCCCTTGAAGAAGTAATAGTTCACGAGATTCTTCACAGTTGGACGGGAAATCTGGTGACCTGCAGCAATCTAGAGCATTTGTGGCTGAACGAGGGCTTCACCATGTTCCTGGAGAGAAAGATATCTGCACTTCTCAACGGTGAAAGTCCCCACGATTCCAAATACCGAGACTTCCTTTCAATTATGGGATTGGCTGAGTTAAAAGACTCGGTAAAAAGCTCTGAATTATTATGTAAAGCAAGACCCTCTGTACACAGATATACTTACAAGTTACGTAACTTCGACGCAACCGCAAGTTGCCTACTGCTTATGCTAGAGTAGCATATGCTACTCTTTACAGCTGGTTTCCGGCCACGGTGCTACCCATATTATACTAAACTGGATAATTTCTTCACGTGCAGCCGTGGAGTTAATTCAATGTAAAATGTAAACCCTCGACTCGGGTGATGAAGATAAAATTGTTCTTCTCTATCTTTATTATAAGCATAAAAACCAATTTAAAAGAAGATTTTTGGGGTCACCATACAATGAAATTCATATTAATTGTGGGACGTTGGTCGCCGTCAAGGAATGATGTGGAATAAAAAAATTTCCAATCTCGATCTACGCCTTCTCCGCTAAATCCTTTCTTTACATAAATTATGCTTATATTAACACAAACATTTTCCCACCTTAAATCATGTTCGGAAGCCATTTCTGTCAAACGAATGATGCAAATGCAATTCGCACGGCGCGTAACGAGCGCTATCTAAATATACAAACACTAGCAAAATAGTATGGCGGGTACTCACAAGCTATGTATGCTATGCGCATGAAACTCAAGTCGCTTGTAAGTATCTTCGTGTACGAATGAGGGATGCATATGATAGGCGCAAAACTTCAGTCGCTTGTAAGTATCTGCGTGTACAAATTGCCAGGAGTTATGAGGTTTTCTCATTTAAATATTTGAGAATCTAAGATTTGAATCAATACAACATTTATGTATATTGACAGGAGTTGTGCTAAACCATCATTGAACTTGTTTTAATTTTTGTAGGTTTACTTGCATTGGGGTGTCGACAATCCTCTTACAAAAATGGTTGTGGACTTGAAACGTTTGAATCCTGATGATTCATATTCTGTCGTTCCTTATGAGAAAGGATATACATTTTTAATATACTTAGAAAGACTACTGGGAGGGCCAGGTTTGTTGCATATTTTACACAAAATTAAATCTTTAAAAGTACCTACATGTACATGGTTTTTCCTCAATATATGTACATATATTGAGGTAAGTACCTAATCATTTTGATTATTTCAGATGTATTTGAACCCTTCATTCGAGCATACATAAATCATTTCCAAAGGCAATCTATTAAATCGGAAGATTTCAAAGGATTCCTGCTGCAGTATTTCAAAGACGAAGCTAATATCAAGGAAATAGACTGGAACGGCTGGTTTTACAACACCGGAATGCCTCTCCATGTTCCAAAGCAAGTATTCTTTCACAT
The DNA here is from genome assembly GCA_936435175.1 of Glyphotaelius pellucidus. NCBI lineage: Eukaryota > Metazoa > Arthropoda > Insecta > Trichoptera > Limnephilidae > Glyphotaelius > Glyphotaelius pellucidus. Next base: position 6,252,448 of record OW386553.1, on the reverse strand, counting down.
TAAGTCTAGTATCCATATAGGATTTATGGAAATATTTTCAACTGTGTTGCCGTTTATCAATTCTTTGTAATAATGTGTAAGTTATTGTGATTTATTTTTGGTGTTATGCCATGTTATGTTGCGCTATTCTTCTTTAGCCAGCGTTTCAAACAGAATTACAGTGTCCATCATCAGGGCAGATGTGTAATCGATAAACTGTTAAAGGTAAATCATAGCATACGTGTTGCCAGCTCCAACCAGCTAAACTAACAGTACAATTTAAAATGACTTCGACGTTTAGTTTTGGTGTAGCCGTCAATTATCGCATACCAAGAACTTTTAAGCTTAGTCCTGTCTTCTCTATTAATAGGATTTTTGCGAATTAAAATTGCCTCCGTAATTAGGCGTTGGGACTTCAAAGGACTTCAGGAACAAAGTAATGGCCGATTTCTATTAAATGCTCGGCAATTGCCGATTTGTCATGGTGGCCGAGTTTATATACAAGTGTTCTGATGTTCTTTTGGAGATCGTCCGTTCCGTCTGGCCTGTATAAACCTCGTCACATCCCAAACAGCTGATTTTATAAGGAAGGAGGTAGCACAACACGGCGTAGCACCCCAAAATAAATCGCAATAATACTTTTGGCCGTGAAAATCTAAAATCTAATTATGTCAGTTGATAATTTATTTTTATACATAGATATGATACAACGATGTCGGAGGCCTGTACAAACCTCGCAAACAACTGGACATCAGCTGATGGAGATTATTCTACATTTTCAATCTCCGACTTAAAAAACTTGGATCCACAGCAGCAACGCCAATTCGTGGGAGAACTGCTCGAGGAAGACAATGTTTCACTAGAAATGGTAAAAGCTATGGAGGAAATTTACAAGATGGATTCTATCAGGAATTCAGAAGTCAAGTACAGATGGCTGCGACTGTGCATCAAGGCAAGATGGACTGATAAAGTGAGGGACGCCTTGGACTTTGTGAATTCTCAAGGCAGAATGAAGTTCGTTCGTCCGGTTTACAGGGATTTATACGCTTGGGAGGCGGTACGCAATCAAGCTCTTGAAAATTTCCAAAATAATAAAAAATACATGATGCACATCCTGGAGTACACAGTAAAGAAAGACTTAAATTTAGACACATAATTAGAAGTCAGCAAAAAAATCTGTAGGTACCTACCCGCAATAGATTGAAATATTATACTAATTTAGGAGGCAGGTTCGGGTATCACCGCCCCATTGGATAACCAACGACCCCACCATAACCGGGTGTCTGCGTTGATGGGGTTTATGTAGGTCTTGGCGGCGAATGCCGCCAAGACCTACATAAACCCGCCTACTGTGCGGCAGGCTGGATCGGGAGAAACTTGTTGAGGGAGACCTAACCTAGACCTTTCCAGCCAGACTCTCTCGACCCATCGCCTTGCAACACAGTTCGAGATTCATACTTCCGTCACTGCTGGACCCATTGATCCCCAGATTCCTACCCACCCATTATACCTTTTTCATTCCCAGAACTTACTCTCCTTCCTTCTGCACAGCATCCTCAAAGATGACATAGGCCCTGAGTTTTTTTTCCTCAGGGCCTCCTGTTTGAGGCTTACATAAAAAAAATTAAATACAGAACCTAGATACGTACCTGCATAATATTCCAAACTTTTGCGGGATTTTTTAAGGGTTACAAGTTAGCTTGCAAATTACATAATATAAAAATAAATTTTGTTAACATTTTTTACTAATTATTAAATAAAACATACATAAACTAAACTTTAAACACTGGTCTGTTTCATTTCAATACAAAATTTTCAGGATATTCCATGATTTTGGGGAAATTCTTGACTTCTTCCTCAGGTATGTGGTCTAGCCTGACTGGCACTGGCCGGCAGAGGGGTATTTCGTTGGAGATGTTCTGCATGATTTCTTTGGGAACATGGTTATCTGGGAATATCATAAGCCTCTCCATGGTGTAACGCCTTTGTAAGTTTCCCTTCATTGCACGATAAACTGCCTTCTTTACAATCTGCAAGTCATTCATGGTATGATTAGAAACAAGCTATTTTTCTGTAATTCACAATAAAAAAATTATGTCCCAATTTTTTTATTTGTGCAATGCAATTAATGATTATTTTACATTTCTATTTTTGAAACTGACAATTCAGGGTGGAATGCTATTATAATAAAAATAAAAAATCCATATCATCATAAATAACGATTTGACAATTATTCATATTACTTGTAAAGTATTCCCCGAACAATATTGAAGTAACCTTCAAATCTGAGATAATTAAGCCTACTGGGAATAACCAAAATAATTGGTAATTCGATAGTCAAAGACCCATATAATTAAATAAAATCCTTTTAGACCACCCCTCTCCCCTTTATGTTATGTATATATACATTTTCTTTAATTTTAAAAAGATAGACAAACATTCCCGGGTTACGAATAACCTAACAATGTTTGAAAATCTCCTACTACTACCACAATAAGCTGAAGATGTTGCTTGAGTCGTGATGGAGGATTTAGCCATTATAAATCGAAGTCAAAGCGTGTTGTAAAATGTACTTTAACATGCCAAATATTATTTTATTTCATTGTTATTAAACTACTGAAGGTTCTTAAAATACAGTTTATTTAACTAAATAATGTGATTGTCTTTAGGACTGAATTCAAATAGGTATTGATAAACAAATGCAGGCATTACACAAACGCTTAGGAATGAGTGTTCCGAGCGCCGCTTCAGACCGCCATGGAGAAAAGTTCCACAATGAACTGGTTATCTTACTTTAATGGACTTTACTTTTTCTACGTGGTGGCCGCAAGTATCGTGCGGATCGCTGGTTTCTAAGCGTGCATGTGGGAGAGTCTAAAGATAAGGTATTCAATAACTCATAGTATTCCGCGATTGCATTCTTGAACAAGTCATATTCTAATATTTTGGATGCTAAACACTGTTTCTACAATAAGAATATCATAAAATACCAATTCACAAAAATCTTTCAATGTACATAGTTACTGAACATAGCGCGTAAACTATACAGAAATTAAATTTTTCTGTTTTCAAAAGCATCGTCTATATACACCTATATTTATTAGAAGCGTGTGTAGGTTCAACGAATTGACGAAATGAAATGTAAATAAATAAAATGTAAGTAACAGAATAACTGATATAAATAGATCCATTATTAATAATGACGCAAATTTAAATAATGAAAACTGGGATTATTTCATTGGCGATATCGCACAATATTCTTTTACAAGCATCATATAAACTTGCTATCCCCTTTTCGCCAGAGACGAAAAGTAGGCGTAAACAAGACAAGGGGTTTCCTTGCCAGTGGAAGAGTGTACCGATGCACAAATACATTCAATGTTAAGCATGTGTTGGTACCAACTCTCGCCGAGTTATCTATAATACAATGCTGCAATTTAACACTGGGCTTGGTAGTCAGTAGCTGTGAAATCATATTTTAATTTATTGTGTAAAGTAAAACTAACCAAAGTAGGATCTTTGTCATGAAGTTCCCAAGCCAGGGTCCATGTGGCTCCTCTAGGATAAGTGGTATGATGGAAGTATGCTCGCTTTCGCCAGTCTGACCCTCGCAGAGCAATATCCCTGGTGTTAATGGCTACCACCACATCTCCGCAGTCATTCATTGGGTGGTAGATTGGCTTGTGCAGGCCCATCAGGTACTTCTTAATGCGCTCGGCTGACAGGTAAGGGTCCTGCCATTTACAATCATACAAGTGCCATATTCGAGCAAACGTAGACCATTGCTAAAAAATAAATGATATTGATTTAGAATGTGTAATTAGTAATTTTAATTATCCATTTACTAACGTGATAAATAATGTTTAGGTCATTATTAGACGGTTAAAATTTGTCTCAATAGATGAAAAATATGGTGCTGTGGTAGTAAGTGATGTTTTCACAATTTAGGTGAAACATTTTGCATAAGAACAGGAATAATATAAACAGAAAATTCAAATAACTTACCTGAACTCTGCGAAAAGCAGAAGTCATCTTTAAAGTAATTGTTTCACAGTCTTAAAATTATAAACAACCGCTCATTTATCTTAATTTGAAAACGGATAATAGAATTAAAACTGAAAGGTTAGGAAATTTTGCACGAAACTTGACAGTTACCGATATAACCTAACATTTGCTACATTCTTGACTATTTTCTATGGTTGAAGGTTGAAAGTCAGAAACAGATATTTCTATGGTTTTAAAAACAGCTTTGTAATAAATCCATAGATTAATTTATTTCGTGAGTAGTCAATTTGTTTTTTTGATTTTCCGGTGTCATTCTGTCATTTTGAAATTTAGCAAAAATGGAGTGTTTGATAGGAATTCAGTTCAGAGATTTTGTTATGATCGCTGCAGATCAAACAGATGCCCAGAGTATTATGGTCATCAAAGATGGTTAGTATCTGAAAAAAGTCGAATATTTTAACCTAAATTATACATGATTGTCCGATATTCTTGGTGTTTACCCCTTTTCCGATTTATTCGTACTGTTTGTTTAATTCCTGATCAATTATAATCTATTGTTTTTCTAGTACAATTTAAAGCTTTCGTATATCGTTTTCAGATCAGGATAAAATCCACAAGATTTCTGAAAATTTGGTGATGGCCATAGTTGGAGAGAAAGGAGATACCACTCAATTTGCTGAATATATTGCAAAGAATATTCAGCTTTACAAAATGCGCAATGGCTATGAGATGGGACCTTCTGCGGCTGCCCACTTCACTAGACGAAATCTGGCTGATGCGCTGCGTAGCAGGGTATGTCAAACAGAAACCACTTTGGCTTTGGCAATTGTTCCACCAACTGCCGCTTTTTTAGACACAGATTATGGAAATTACATTCCGTTTTAACCATTACAACAAGAAACGGTAAATATTTCCCTATTAGGGACACGCTCAATACGCACTTTTTATTACAAAAACACTTAACATCAGTTAGATAATAATAGGAAGTAAGTATTTCATTTTCCGGAATTGAAAAATAATGAATTTTAATAGTTATCTCGTTAAAATTAAAAACGAATGTTCGCTTGGCGGCCATTGTCTTTGATGTCAAAGTTTTGAGGTTAGTTTTTTTTCTTCTCTTTTTTAATCCAAAATATTAACACATGACCCTAAAATAGGTTCTTAGTTTGGGTATAATTAAAAAACGAAAAAAAAAACTAGCCTAAAAAGCTCTTTTAATATTATTGTATCAAAACATGGCGTGAAGAAAAGATGGTTAAATTGTCTGTTTTTTAATGAAATATCTACTAAAATGCATTATTTTCCATATCCGGAAACTGAAATACTTTCTTCTCATTATTATTTAACTGATATTAAGTGTTTTTGTAATAAAAAGTGCGTATTGAGCGTGTCCCTAATAGGGAAATATTTACCATTGATAAGTGCAAGCGCTACAGTAATTTCCTCCTAATGCCATGCGAGCGAAGCCGCGGGTAAAAGCTAGTAATATATAACTCAGATCTTTCATCCTCTCAATAAAATATAAACTGAGGTACATGATCATTTGTCTACCTTTTTTGCCTCTATTTACACCTAAGCTATCGACTGGACGATTTTTGGCTTTTGAACAATAGCAGCTCTTTTTAACTAGCAAAGAAATTTGCCTGCCCACATTAAATCCGCATTCTATACAAATAATAACATTGGTAAATTACTAAAAAACACTAAAGAGAGAGATCATAAATTTAGTCACTCAGGTAATTACAAACTATGTTGCAATGACTGTCCATCCATTCAAGTTCTGCGATTATTTCAGTTATGTGAAGCAACTGGCCTATAATGAAATAATAACAGAACTTGAAAATAGAGAACTTTAACCCTTTCCCTCCAAGCCTTTTTTTGTTTTTGTTCCACCTGCTCCATGCCAAAATTGCGTTTTTTAAGTTATGGTTTTTTTTTTGGTACATAAAATTAATATTAAATTAAAATTATAAAAATAAAAAATTATTGAAAAGGCGTAGTACAAATTGGCCTTTTCGACACATTTCGCTTTATTTTTTAGAGTTGATGGGATCGAGGATTATTTCACTAATACACAATCAAGCTATAGAAAATATAAATCACAAATAATTCATTCAACTTGTCTTTGCACGAAAACAAACACGATAATGCACAGTCGGGGATAAGATGTTGACAGAACGGTGCGATAACTACTAGTGTACTTTCGTAACGTCGATACCTGCGGTGATGCGCAACCCTAAACAAAATTCATTCATCCCTCGACCATAGCAGGTACTAAAGTATCATGCGATTCTAGAATATATATATTTATTATTCTAGAATAATACATATTTATTCTAGAATAGTGGTGTCTTTCGATTGTGATTCAAAAATTTTAGTAAAAAAAATTCCTCGTATTTTAAAATTGTCCGCAAAAAGTAGTATTACACCGTGTCGAGTGCAAAGGAGTTAACAATTTTTCAAATTTTTAAAGTTAATTTTCACGTTCTGTGAAAGTTCTGTTCAAGTTTTGTGATTATTTCAGTTTTATGAAGCAACTGGCCTGTAACTTCCACAGAATGTTAAAATTAGTCTCAAATATTTGATGAATCGTAAAAATTTTTTGAAACTACCTCCGTCCAAATAACAATAATTTTTCAGAGTTTGCCAAATCACCTCATTTCCAAAGATCGTACTTTTAGTAAAGTCCGATCAGGGGTTCAGATTATTCACAGTAACGATAAAGACAAAAAATTATAACTTACACGCTACTGACAGTGCTGGTAGAGCGCTATGCCAGTTGCATTCTCATATGATATTGCATACTGCTCGTTTCACAGAAACAACATCTGAATTTGATTTGAATGTTAAATTTGTTTTGGAGGTGAGAAAATATCCTTGTTTACATAACTATAATTTACCAGAATATGTAAGAAAGTATTTATCGGAGAAGGCGTGAATTTAGATTGAAAATAAGTCAATTCGACATCATTCTCGTGTAGTTCCTTAACTTTCCAAACGATAAAAATCAGAGGTTGCTCAAAACTGCAAGAAGATATTTCTTACAATGTATTTTATTTCAGAATGATAAAAATCGAAAGCGTTTGTCGGTTTTACCTTAGAGATATAAAATTTTCGTCTGCGGCGCTTGGTTTTTGCCTTCCGTAATGGTTTTATCACTGACAGCAAATTTATCAATGTTAAGCTGTAGGTAGCGGCCCCCTGTGGCGTACAAATTGAAAATTGGCCTTTCGGGTAAATAGGTCAACGTTCACTGTCCTAGATTATTTGCACACCTTCCCCTGAGAATGACAGTGGCAGTGCAGAAACTGTGTACATTTATTATAAAGTAGTGTTTAACAATATAATAGTAGAGTAGAGAATATCTTCAAGAAAAATGCAATTATCCAAATTTATAAAGATAATATCATCAAAAAATTTGAAACCCACCAATCAAAAAGATATCGAGACAACATCAAAATATCAAACTAATGCAAAACAATTATGTACATCTATTTAGGAATAAAGTATTTCAACAACCTTCCGATTGAAATAAAAAAAAAAACCAAAGACATCAATAAACTGAAACTCTAACTGAAGCTACACTTGATCAGGAATAATTAACTAAATAATTACGTGTTTTTCTCTTTCTATTTATTATTAATCTATATTCATCCCTATTTTATTTAGATTTTTCGAATTTCTCAAGTGCACAATATTTTAGTATGTAACTGTATCCTATGTATGTACACCTACACATATATATGATCCAGAAGTTTCAATCGTTCCTATTATATACTTAACTATTGCATAACGTTATTCTATTTCTGTAAGGCTGGCTTTACATTCGTAAGTTTTTTCCCGTAATTCGCTCGTGTAAGCGAATTATGGCCAAATTACCAATGTAAACGACACCAAAAGTCACTTAACGTAATTTAAAGCATGTTACAGAACTTCTTCTTCCGGAAGTTTTTTGACAGGTCTAATCGCGTCCGCGCGAAATTACAGCCTTCTCACAGCTTATAAAATCAGTTTGATAAGCTGAGGGACTTTTTGTAAGAAATAGTACCAAAATGCGCCTTTGCGAAATGTCAAAAATCAAAAGACATTTGTTTTTATTGGATTATTTTCCTATAAAACTAGTATTTATTTCCACTTATTTGAGATTTCTGAAAATGAGCATCCTTCTATTCAATTATCGGTCCAAACCTTTATAATCTCAATATTTCTGTTTTTAAAATTACGTATTTGAATACGAAGTCGGTTGCTGTCGGCAGCTGTCAGGTAGCTGTCATCCGAATAAAATGAAAGAAATCCATTAATTTTCGCCTTTGACGGCAAAAAGTGCGTGGAGATTTGTTTAATTAAAGCCAAATTCTATTTCAGCACTTTTCGACTTTATTGACAAAATCGCGTAAATTTGACAGTAGCAGGTTGTTGTTGAAAGGAAGCCATCTTACCGCAAATAAATTTACAGATGTAAACGGTCGCATGAGCAGTTACACAGGTCGAATTTCCGAAACACTTCCGTGATCATTAATTACCACAAGTCAGATGCATATGTAAACGCTCCTGGGAGTAACCTGTCAAAATCTTACGTAATCCGTAATTTTTAATTACGAGTGTAAAACTAGCCTTATAATTAGTGTAACTCGCTCATCAAGCACAAGAACTAGCTTCTTCTTTGGTGAGATTGCAAATTTAAATAATTTCTATACCGAAATGTAATTTATATAACACCACTGTACACTTATACATTTATATTAAATAAATTTAAAAAAATATATGTATATATATAATTTGCAGTCTCCATATAATGTGAACATGCTGCTGGGCGGGTGGGACAAGGAGGAAGGGCCGACTCTGCACTTCATTGACTACCTCGCCTCCTCCGTTAAGGTGCCGTACGCCGCACACGGCTACGGGGGCTACCTCACCCTCTCCATCATGGACCACAGCCACCACCTAGGTTGGACTCACCAAATACTTATTATTATTTTATTTATTACTCTCTATATCATAGATTCTCAACCTTTTTTTGTCCACCGCCCCCTTTGTGAATATTTTTTTTTTTTAGCGCCCCCAACTGCTTTTACATACCATCTGTCATTGTGAATCAATATTAAAGTTTACTTGGCTTTATTAGTACGTGATTAGCGTGTTTTGTTTATCTTTTTAGGCCATATTTTTTACCTGCCAACGCCCCCCTGGGCCATCTCAACGCCCCCCAATTTTCTCTGGGTCTTCTACCACCCCCCTGAAGGTCTCAAACGCCCAAAAGGGGGCGTTATCGCCCACGTTGAGAACCATTGCTCTATATGATACATTGTATAACTTGTTATTGTTCCAGATCTCAATCAAGACGAAGCCTACGAACTTATGAAGAAATGTGTGGCAGAAATCCAAAAGCGATTGGTCATCAACTTGCCCAATTTCGAGGTCACTGTGGTCGGTGCTAATGGTATTAACAAGCTGCCTCGGATCACAGCCAAGGACCTGATGCTGGAAACTAATATTAAAGCGGCGTAATAAAGCAACACCACTTTTTAATTTCAATTACATTTATATTTCAATAAATGTTTCTTTTTTATAACCACCTGAAATTTTTATTTTTATAATCATTATTTCAACCTTGCCCTGATTGGTCTGGCAAGTGGGGCAAATGCCCGATGCATGGGTACCAGCGAGTCTGACAACTTTTACGCCACCTATTTTGTAATGCATCACAAAGGATTTTGTGTAATATCTTCGAAATTATCATTTTAGGGTGGAAGTTGTGGAAGAAGTGCTGGTCTCAGTATCGCCCTAGCACCGACGATTAGATGGTTTGGGTATGCAGAGCGAATGAACGAGGAAAGGAGAGTAAGGAGAATTTATGATGCAAGTGTGAAAGGTAGAAGAAATCGGGGACACCCCGAGGAAGACATGGCACGACCAAGTGCATCAGATACTTGAGTCGGGCCAAGTCAAGAGTCAGAACAATAGAAGATAGGAACACAATATCGAATAGAAAGTATTGATACTGTACTCATGAGTAGTATCGGAAAAATCGAAACAAAAGTATCCAGTACATTTCATATGGCTTAATGAAATGAAAAAAAAAACAATCAAATTTAAGTATGTGTAACCAATAATAAAAAAGGACCTGTAAATTCACAAATTGCTATCTTAGGTACTCGCAATAAAAGTGTTATATTTTTTATGTACATAATCAACTGCAAAACTAAACGTGTGTTAAGTAAATAATGGCAAACAGCTGCCCTGTTAAAACACGAACTAAAAAGTAAAACAAAATTTTTGCAATACATTTTTTTCTCTACTTTGGCAGGACAGTCGAGACATTTTAGCGCATCAAATTATTTATTTATTACTTTACCAGTTATGGACATTATTTTTTATTATCACTATTCTAGACGTGGAGTCTCAGAGGCTTCTGAGTTGACACAGGATTTTTTTGGAACAAAACATCATATTAATTTTAAAATCTAATTATTATACAATAACATAGACCCTGAAGGAAATTATTTTCCTCCAGGCCTCCTCTGTGGAGCTAATATAAAAAAAATTAAGCAGATTTTTAAGAAAATTGGATTGCGAAGATTTAATTAATGATTTTTCAGATCAGTTTTTTAACACATTGTGAAACACTTATTATATTATATTGTATGAGAATAAACCTATAGTTAAACTAATTTAATAAATAAAACCTCAAACCGTTTTAGGTTTTATTAGGTTATATTATTTTATTTAGCTGCGCTCAAGTGCAGACGAGTTTTTTTAACACATTGTGAAACACTTATTACATATTGTATGAGAATAAACCTGTAGTTAAACTAGTTAAATAAATAAAACATAAACCGTTTTAGATGTTTTATTTAAATGTGCAATTATTCTTGAAACCTTAGAAAGTATTATAAACCAGCAGCTATTATAGTTAACTAAATTTCTGAATCGATTTTGATAAAAGTTGGCAATAAAGTAAATTCATTATATGGTCTGTAGGTATGGGTGACCGGCCAACTCGTAATGAAACCAACTCAGAACCATCTCAGATAAGTCATTTAGAGTGATAAAAAAATATACAAAAGATTGGTTAAATAGGTTATGTTAGGTTAGGGTTATCGGCTAATTTAAAATTATATTTTTCATAGATTTTAACGACTTTTAAAGGAGGTGTTGAGTTGACATTATTCCCAGTTGGCATGGAACCGTAGGTATGATGGGTACTGAGAAAGGGGCTGCTGGAACTTACTACATGGCCTGGGCCTAGGGCGGCCAAGACTGCAAATCCACCACTGATGGTGGGTAGTTTCAAGTTCTCTCTAGGTTTCAGTCTGATAATGGTTTGGTTTATTTACTATTCTGTTCCTCCAGTTATGGTTTCAATTTTCGTCGATGACAGAATAGATAAAATAGATATGTAATTTGTGTGGAAAGCACATATAGGTACTTTAAAGATAATTTCAAATTGAATTTTAATGATTGGCCTTACTGATAAGCGTCGATAGGACTGATAAGAGGATAATCCATTTAAAAAAAGCTATTTTTGTACAAATAAGATTATCCTTTATTCATACTTTTGTTGACAGGGAAACTTCAAAAATGTTGCGAATTATTTCTCTCCTTTATATTTTATCATTAGTGACTGCGTATAATCCATGGGACAGAGTTTTTGAAAAAAAAAGGATGTGTTGAACGATGAAGATCAAACTGGAAATAATCATATTTCCACCACATGCAAAGAGCCTGCTATCCCTCAATGCGAAGGCGGTGTAGGAGACAACTTTTACAAGAAGCTCTTGGGTGTAATTATATCCGAAGGACAATTTAAGGTACAATCTCTAATTGATAATTTAATGTGTATTTTTTTCTAGTTCTCTCTGACTGCTGTTCGAACAATTCTAAAATATCTATGTTGATGCTGGAAAGGACAAATGGCTAAAGTGCCAAACTGCTATATGGCGCTATAGCCTTTCCTTTTTTTATATATCCTTTCCAACATCAATATGACCGTCATTAATTTGGTTATTATTTATTTATTTAATATCAGTGCCATAAATACACCATAAAAAATAATTGTATGACACAGTTAAATACAAGCATAAGAAAATAATGGAAAATTTTAAAAAAATATAACAGTGAGAAATTTGTTAATAAAATGACATTAGAAAGTATAAAATTAATAGAAGTTCTAGAAAGTCGTAAAAGTAAAAGATACTAGTGCGTGCAAAACATATAAGTAGATTTAGTTTAAATTAATTTTGACGGAAAAGATATGATAGTATAGCCTTCTCGTACCTACCTTCCTTGAAGTTATTTTGATATTTATGCCATGTTGATTATGGTTTCATGCCAACTGAGAATAAAGTCAACTCAACACCTCCTTGAAAAGTCATTAAAAGCTATGAAAAAAATAAATTAAAATTAGCTGATAACCCTAACCTAACGTAAACTATTTAACCAATTTTTTTATATAAATTTTATATTACTCTAAATGACTTATCTGAGATGGTTCTGAGTTGCTTTCATTCCGAGTTGTCCGGTCACCATTGATTATGATAGTTTTTAAGAGTGTCGTGTCACCTCTGCCATAGGTCACCCCAAGTGGTTCGCTACGTTTGGTGACTTTGGTGACTTAGCATAGTTGCTCGGGTTCATGGGGTGAGGTTTGTCCGGATCTTGATGGCGGGTGCGTCGGTCCACAAATTGCATGGTAGGTCGGATCGGGAGAGACTGGTTGAGGGAGACCTTTTGACCTCTCCTGGGGGACTCTTGGAACATCGCCCTCCACCTCATCAGGAGAATAGATACATATGTCCATTACTATGGACACACTGACTTCCAGATTCCTACGCACCCCTCATACCTTTTTCCTTCTTTTCCTAGAAAGACCACCGTTAAGTATCCTTAAAGGTGAATTATTTTTCTAAGGACCTCCTGTGTGGAGCTAATTTTTAAAAAAGGCTAGAGTTGATGGCGTATGCACTGTAACGCTGTCCGAAACATTAGCTAGAGAAGGAGGAACTGCAACATGGCATAGTAACCCAAAAATTAATGAATTTTTGGTTATTATGCCATGGTGGTTTTTTGGTCATAAAAATCTCAAATCATATCTATATGTATTTTCTTCCACAAATGACTGCAAATAGTGTGATTATTATATTGTCATTGTCTAGACACGACTCCATTTCTCCCAATTTTTATTTTTTTAATTTAAGTTTTTATTCCAGCAGGACTGGGAGGGTTGTACAATCCCAGTCTGCCATATTTCATAAACAATTAATTATAAGAGAGGAAATTAAAAAAATCTAAAAGAAATAAAATGTGATAACATATTAGGTATGTTACGTTACGAGAGTAGGGAATCAAGTTCTAGTACTATTGCGCCGCGAGATCCTAATGCGCAGGCACGGGATTGCCCCTTCTTTTTTCGACACGCGCAAGTCAGAGGCAAGCGGCTGGCAAGCCAGCAGTCTCCCGCCCAGAGCCCCCGGCTCGACATCTCGCAGAATCATGTCCGAAACCCCGGTGATATTTTCACGCGCGAGACCTTGTTTGTGCACCAAAATGCCGGTCGTCGCTAGTTGACGGAGCCACCAACTTGAAGCCGTGAGTCAATACTGAATCTTACCTTTTGTGCAAATGTAACTTCGTTCCCCTATAAAAACGTATAGAGAGAGAGTTATCATCAAACAGACTAGAGTTTTTTAGGTAGGGTTGTTATCCCTGTTACATGCGCCGAGGCTGGCAAAGACTGTGTTACCCATTGTGAATCTTAGATTGAATAAACCATTTATGTTAAAAACCAGTGTTTTGATTGACGAGAGGGGCCCGGGAAGTGGGAAAGGAGAGGAGAGGTAAACACCGGACCAGAGGCACTCGCCTTGGGATTACGAGGAATCATGTTTGTGCCAATCCCTGAGCTAGTTATTTGGACAAATTACGTGTTTCTAATTGTTAGGAATATGCTGGAGCTGACCCCCTGGAAGCCGGCCATGGTCGCTGACGCGTGGCCCGCTAACACTAACAATGTACCTACCTAATTAAAACATAAAATGAAAATAAGTTTCATCACATAAATAACAAAAAAAAAAATAAAGCAATAAAAACTAAGCATAAAATAGTGAAATAGGTTTACGATTGAGATGACTATGAATGATAAAATAAGTAAAGAAGAAGAGAGAAAGTTTATCCTCAAAAATGTCAAACCTGTTTCCAGTAGCTAAATAACGTAATATTATTGACAAACGTGGCTTGCTGGAATAGCATTTCACATCGTAGTGTCTCCTTTTTAAATTTCAGGTATACCCATTCTCAAGAGTTCATCAAATAATGTATTGTCCATCTGCAGAAAGTTTCGGTAATCAGCTGGTTCACATATTCTTAATTCACAAAACAAATTTTCATATTTTAAATTTATTTGTTTCTTTTTTTTTTAACCATTCTTTCATCCATCTGCATTTTTTTTCTCCTTCTTTTTCAAAGTTATGACTAAAGCAATGGCCACACAAGCTTTGCTTTTCGACATGTTGAGTTGTTGACTGTAGAAGTGTCAAGTGTAAACTAAATTATTGAACAAATAATATTGCAACGTGTGTATCCTCTGGCAATACATTGCACAATATTTTGTGCAATATATTGACTATAACTGGTACCCGGCAGCGTATTTCCAAAACCTATACCGGTTCAGTCGCTGTAACGGCAATTAAAATTTTAAATACACCTCTATATTGGTTATTTTTTATCACTTTGAAAAAACAAAAATTGTTCTAAAATCTAGATAAAATAATCTTTCCAATGTGTATATTAGAAATTAATAATTTTATTTCAAAATATTAAAATTTTGATATTATTCCCATATTTTGTAAATATACCTCTACGATGATTATTTTTTATCACTTTGCAAAATCAAAAAAATTTCTACAATCTAGATAAAATAATCTTTCCATCGTGTATATTAGAAATTAATAATTTTATCTCTTAGTATTTAAATTTTGATATTGAAAATGTAAATTGTCGCTACCGCAACTGAATCGGTATAGGGTTTGTTTGAAAATACGCTACCCGGCATGCGTTGCTATGCCATTTAAAAAAAAATTGTTTCTCCCTGCGTGTCCTTTCCCATTCGTTCCGTTCCCCTTCCGCCTCCTCTTCATCTCCCACGCCCTTTAAAACTACTCTGAAAGTGAGAACCAACCTGTCAATAAAATTGTAGAAATTTACAGGAATGTGTCGTGGGGTGATTACAACAACTAGGTAACTCAAAAATCAGCCTTTTTGAGTTACACATTAAAAAGCATAACTTTATTTCCTCGGCTGTGACTGCCAAATACAGAAAAGTCGTAACTCATTGGAATCATCAAGTTATTTGAATATTTTTTTTCGTGGTTATCTCCATTTTATAATTGCCACAAGTGTTTTTCCATGTTTCAATAGGCACTAGACGAAGCTAGTTGTAGCATTAAAATTAGTGGAATTGCTAAGTTGCTTTCGTTGCATTTTTGTACGTTACAACTGGGTAAGTCATTTTATTTTTGTAAATACATAAAAAAAATTATTAAAAATGTTCTTGTTATTAAAATACAATGCACAAATTCTCAATTTTAAATTTTTGATACCCAACACACAAATCTATAATTTAATCATACTTATCAGTGTAAGAGACGTTTCCGTTCCCCACACAGACTGTAAAAATAGGGGCGCTGGTAAGTCCGTTTTAGCCGCTGTGTCTGGTGTGATGGGCCTGCAGTATGCTTGAACTCGATGTCCGTGAACTGCTTGGGTCCTGCCAGAGGGGGGAAGAAGCGGGTGTCCAGGGAAAGCAAAGTTCTAGGTGAAGTTCTGTAGAGAGATGGTCGGGCAGGCCGGAGATAGAGTAGCATTTGGTGTTCCGTTCTAGCATACTACTACGTGTTCGGGCAGCATACCTGTATTTATTCCAAAACCCTCCTCGACCCAGGAGACGGTTTGGTGCCCCCCTATTTGTAAAAGCGAATGTTTCGTGGGTCGTAACCTCCGCCACAACTCGCGTGGCAGGGGTTGCGACATTTGGGGCTACTCCTTTATCTGTGTTCTTTCTGCCGACCAAAACCATCTCTCTCTAGTATGTTTACTAAAATAAAGAAATACAAATTCAAAAATATTTGCGGATCCCCGGCCTAACAATGTTCAGTGGAATTGAAAAATGACACTTAAACTAAGACTTACATTATTTCTTATCAGCTAATTATGCAAAGTGGAGTTCGGCCTACCTTGCAGTATCATTTATTTGAAAATATTATAGGTCAAACTCCCGTAAATCTAACTTAAACATGACAAGTGTCATCATTAAAACTACAGCTCATGTCCGACCAAAGGGATTTTCGGCGTTCTGATTGATCGGCTGTACGGCAGGGCACCCAACAGGGGCATGAAGCGGGGAGTGGGGGGGGGGGGGGGGGGGAAACGGTTTATATATATATAGAAAGTCGCCTCGTTTGCCGCAATTATCACTCATTATCAATGCGTGCTGAAGGGGGCGGGTGGCAGCAGAGCGACGGGTAAATAGAAAATGAAGAAGACTTAACAAAACACTTTTCTTCTATTTCCCCCGATAACACCTCTATTACAATCAGTTTAGATGGACAAAAACTGATTTATTGATTACCATATTGTAATTCAATTTCCCAACAAAGCTGATTTCAGTGTTGCCTAGTTGTAGTCATTACCCCGTGATACAATATTTATAAATAAAAAAATTATGCCGATTATACTACACTAAATTCAAAACCCAAAACAAGAGCACGGAAAATTGTATGGTAGTTGGAAAAAAATGATACTGAAAATTAATTCTTTGAATACCTTTTTAGGAAGGGAAGGAAGGAATGATAGAAGGATCTCTTCATTTCGAGTTTCCTCGCTCTAAATTTGAATGGCTGAAAGAAATACTATCCAAAACAGAACCATTTACCTCAGACGATTACAGGACGATTGATGGACTCATGTCAGATCACGTACATAAGTTATCTTTTGTAAGGCAATTATGGTGGGTTCTGGCACGGTTGGAAAATTATTACGTAAGTGAAAGTTCATTATGGCACCTTTGTAAGGTCCTCCTAGAAACCTAACAAGCAAAATTTCATCCCGCAGACTGACAGTGCACGAATACACAAAAATATTGTGCAATAATATATTTGAACTGAGTTTGCGGGAATTGATCGAAATCTTCCGACTCAAATTCAAATGCATAATATATATGACTGTCAATTTTTTCATGTACATTTTTTCTGAGTTATAATAAATTTATAGCAGAGGCGGTAAAATAATTGTTTTAATTGAAAAACTCGATCAGATATTAAGGAACTCCAGTCCAATTTTTCAGTTCTTTTTTTTTTTAATAATGAACTTCTAACTTAAATAACTGCAAATTTATTTTTATATTTAAAGTTAGTTTTAATAGTTAAAATAATTGTTAAAGTTTTAATTTTTCAAGATCCCCCGAAAACGAATCGTGTGACATCATCCAAACTTTATTTTCAACAGGTGTTGTCATTTTGTATGGAAGAAGCTATGAAACTATTCAATAAGTAAAACATTTTTTAGGTGGAATTATTTATTTATTATTTTATATTTATTATATTTATCTATTATATTTTTCAATATTATTACGGGAGAGTGGTATAAAAATTGTTTGAAATTATAATTTTTTTAGCTTTACGAATCGAAATCAATATTGTGGAAACCGAGGCATCAATTTTGTAGGCAACTGGACACAGAGCCGAATCAGCTGTTCGACGTCCACCATTTTGGAATTCAGAATTGGAGGGTTGGTCGCCGCCACCACACGATCGGTGTGGAAGTAGCATTACGATTAGTTTAATTTTTTTTAATATTTTAAATAATATAGATAAACTAATAGAGATACTTCTATTTTTGATACTGAATTATTTAGGCCTAAATAATGTTTCAATAAAAACAACAACTATTATTTGTCTAAATCTCTATAAACAGCATTTAAATAAACCAATAACATAAAATGTTGAATGGCTTGTCATACATTTCAATACAACTACAAATGCTATCACCAGGTGACTGGAGAATTATGGAGAGCGGTGACGTCAGCACTAAAAATCCAATAATACCAACCTGACAGTGTGTTTTAATGACACAAATTAAGTAATTTTTAATAATTTTTTTAAAACTCTATGTTAAAATTATTTAATTAAACTTATATGTTTATTCAAAATCAGGTCTATATCATAGATTCTCAAACTTTTTTTGCCCCCTGCTCACATTGAGAATATTTTCTCTTTTAACGCCTCCCAACTGCCCCATCCTATCCCATTACGCCCCGTCCGTTGCAGGGGATATAAGATGGGTGCAGGATGGGACGGGTTTTTCTGGGTCTCCTATCGCCCCCCTGAAAGCCTGAAACACCCCCAATTTTCTCTTGCCCTTCTACCGGCCCCCTGAAGGTCTGAAACGCCCCCGGGGGGGGCGTTTTCGCTCACATTGAGAACCTATGGTCTACATGAACATATTTTTTTACAGCCATAATATTTTTCACTGGAGTTCCTTCCTGTCTTTGAAAAACTTGATGAAATAATTCTAATTGAAAACTTGTTAAAATTATGTTTATAGGTATGTAATCTGTTGATGGAGATAATATTACAGAACTAATAATTTTTTGCAGATTCACATTATAATAATATGCTTTGGAATTGGAACATTATTGATTTATGGCATTCATAAAATTATTTTGAATAGGTCATTGTCAAAAGCAAACAATTCGCATAATTCAAATAATATCAACGTAAATGGCTCCAGACAGCCCATTAGAGATTCATTGGGTGGGGGTAATCTTAACAATTTGACGAGTGCTTTAGAAAATAATTTAGGTAGAAGAACTGGTTCAGAGCTGCCAACTAATCATGATAGCGGGCAACGTCGAATCCAATATAGTCCTAAGAAACCCAAATCACATAACATTAAAGTACAAAAACTAAAACTGAAGCTTCTGGTAAATCATCCACAAAGATATCCAGTGGTCACAAAATAACTAAGGGAGGAGACCATCAAGAAGAGTCCTGTATTTTGAATTCCACAAGCATAAATCCCGACTAATCCTAATTTTCTAGTATATATTTGTATAAAAAACAAAAATTATTAATGTTCGATTAATGGATATTACGTTTTTTTGTATCTTTATGAATAAAAATGTAAAAAAACGTACAAAAAAAAGAAAAAGTCATATTTGAATCCTTATTTACACATGCTTAATTTATTTTTAAAATTATTGTTTTTCTGTTTTTCTTTACCTTGATCCAATATGTAAACGAATTAATTCTTTTGAATATATGGTTTAAATGTTACAACCTTCGACTAGGTCAATGGTTACAACAGATATTGTACACCAATGCAGGTTTTCAATTCTTAGCTCAATAATTCTGTTGCCAATGGGCTAATTGAAAAAAAAATTATGTAATAAACATTCGATTTTATAATTTTTTTGTTTCATTCCTCTCTTTTATCTTGAAACGTAATTTGTCACCAAGGTTTTAGATTTGATTGTAAGAAAATATTCAATATAAATATTTTGGCAAGAATTGGTTACAAAGAAAGTGTAAATTTGGCATTTAATTGACGACATAAACATCACAAGTGTGTCATTAGGGCATTACTGCCAAAGTTTATACATGTTTTAATGCATTCCATTCTGTTACTTTTGCTAAGTTTCCACCTATGCCACATTACTAGATGCAATTTGGGAGGCGGGTATTGGTACCGCCGCCCGGGAACCATTTATTGGATAACCACCCCTGCTAAGTTTGTTGACTTAGCAGGGCTGCCCGGGTTTATGGGGTGAAGTTTGTTTAGGTCTTGGTGGCGAATACGTTTGACAACCTACTGCCTGGCGGGCAGGATCGGGAGAGACTGGTTGAGGGAGACCTAACCTACTTTCAATTTGGGAGGCGGGAATGGGTACCGCCGCCCCGGGAACCTTTATTGGATAACCAACACCTCTGCCATAGGTCACCCTAAGTGGTTCACTATGTTTGGTGATTTAGCAGGGGTGCCCGGGTTCACGGGTGAGGTTTGTCTAGGTCTTTTTTTTTTATGTGAATAATAATTTTCCTCAGTGCCTCCTGTGTAGAGTTCATGTAAAAAAAAAATAGCCTAGTCCTCTCCAGCCAAACTTTCCCGACCCATGCCTTGCACCGCAATAGGAATGGATTCATACATTCGTCACTCCTGGACAAAATTCCTACCCACCCCTTGTACTTTTTCCTTCCCAGAACATCCTCTCCTTCCTTTCCCCAAAAAGATCCTCCATACAGCATTCCCAAAGATGACGTAGGCCCTGGGGGACTTTTTTCTTCAGGGCCTCCTGTGTATATGGAATACTAATGGAGGTTAATAATTATGCTGAGTCAGTGGACATCTTCAATGTATTACTTAACTCTTAGAATGCCTCTTCCAACCTCCCGTGACCTCTCACTGCTTGGGTAGTGTGCTAAGGGTAAAATGTCAATCGCCCGCCCTACACTGTCTGACACTATTTTCGTAATAACTCGCTTTTGGCAAAGTGATGATTTTGTAAATTGTACTGTCTTTCCCAAGGATAGCTTCTTATATATTTAGAAAAATGCATTTCTCTCTCTAATGTTGTAAAAAAATATGTAATAAAGAAATATGAAAATATTCTTGGGTTTTATTATATGTAAATAAAAATGACTATTTCTTTGTTTGTCCCTTATTATTTCTTATAACATTCATCCTATTGCGAAGAAACTTTAGTGAGTTGTTACGCACACGCCAGCAAAGATTTCTGGACACAAAGGTGAGCTCTGGATTTATGAAATTTCTATAAATTTACAATAGGTGGGGCGTACGAGTTGTTTGAAAAATGTTTACACATCGTGCAGTTTGGTGGCAGGGAGGGAAGGAGGGAGGGGGGGTAAGACGGGGAGGGTGGAAGGGGAATTCGGGAGGTGAAGAGGAACAGGAATATTGGAAAGGATATCCAGGGAAGGGTTGGGTGACAAGGGAGGGGCAGAGGGAGGGATTGTAAAGGAGGCACAGTAGCGGTAGGGGATAGCAGATGGTAAATTTGTAAATTCCATGCTTCTCATACGAATATCTGTAAGAGGTTTGTGTATTATATCCAGAATCGGGCAAAATCATGCAGCAGCGTGTTTTGATTGATTGCCAAAAAGCATGTTTTATTTCATTTTCTAAAATTCAGGCACAAATATTAAAATGTTTTCCTATCATTTTCTAAAGAACTTAATTTAGCACGTTATAAAATAAATACCTATCTGAATATAACCATAAAATTGAAAAAGGGGTTTGTGAGTAGGAGATTTTGCACTTTCAAGCAGTTTTTATAGGCTTGATAAAAACTGCTTGAAATGCTTGTATTCTACAATATCATCTCTAATATTTATAAATAATCAAACCAAAAACACAAGATTTTGCATTACTGCGCCTTAACCGACTAAATACATTAAATTTGTCTAAAAACTATGTATCATGTAACTTTCCAATATTCTATAATATATAACATAAAAAAAGGCCATCAAAATCGCAGGATCTGACAAAAACACAATTTACAAAATGACCCAATACAAAATGCATTTGCGACTCAAGGGGTGTGTGGTTTGATATATTTATGCTCGGCTGCGGTTCGCCAAGACCGAGTTGTTTGGCGGTCCGTCCTCTCTGCCCACCCCTGCGGAAACGGCGTGATGATTAGTTAGTAATGCTTTGAGGAGGTGAAATTTTACAAGAGGGGGAAGAAAAAATTAGTAAGATGAAAATAAATAAACTATGGCCACTATCAATCTGTTTCTTGATAGAAAAATTTTCATTGAGCTACCAGATGTTACTCCTCAAAGTAGATCTATTTGGAAAGGTTTACCCCAAGGGGATGTATTATCTCCCTTACTGTATAATATATACACAAACGATATGCATGTCACTATTCCCCCTCAAGTAAAAGTTATTGAGTTTGCAGAATACATAGCTTTCTTCTTATCATCCAAAATCATCCCTTCCGCCGTCAAATATCTTAATGAAGCCATGGATGCCCTTTGCACATGGCTCACTTTAAATGGTCTTGAACTTTCAGTCCAAAAGAGTCAGTGTGTCGTCTTCTCAAACCGTCACAAAAACCCCCACGTTCAAATTTTATTTAAAAACTCTCCAATCCCCAACGCCTCTGAAGTTAAATTTTTGGGAGTAACATTTGATAGGAAACTTAAATGGTCTTCCCATATTCATAATATAGTTACTAAATGTGAAAAGAATTTAAATATCATCAGATCTTTGACTGGCGTATGGTGGGGTGCCCACCCTACTTGCATTAAATTGCTTTACAATGCACTTATTCGAAGCCATCTCGATTATGCCTGCCCACTTTTTAGTACTGCATCAAAAAATGCACTCAGTAAATTAGACAAAATTCAATCAAAATCTTTGCGGATAATAACTGGAGCGATGCAATCTTCACCCATCAATTCCCTTCAAGTAGAATGTTCTGATCCCCCACTTTATTTAAGGCGTCAACTATTTGCTGACAAATTTGTTCTTAAATGTATAAATTCTAAATGTCATCAGATTATTCCGAGAGTCTCATTGTTCATCAACCCACCAAATGCACCTACAATCAGAGCTCGAACTAAACCTCTTCCTGCCATCTGTAAAAATTTTCGCTCTCTATCAGAGCTTCAAATTATCCAAAATGATCTTCTTCCTTTGTACAGATTAAAATATAGTCATGTCACCCTATCCCCAACAATTTTAGAAGGGATTGGCATTCTTAAAAGTCATTCCAATCTCCCTGCCTGTATTGTCAATAATATGTTCAATGACATTATTTCATCTAAATGGCCCAACTCTTCTCTTTTATTTACTGACGGCTCCAAATCTCCAGACTGTCCTAACTGTGGTATAGGTATTAACGTTTACCACAATAATTCTAATGATAGAATATTTTATTCAATTTCAAACCAATTTTCAATATTTTCTGCCGAGTGCATTGCAATAATTGAATCACTTAAATATATAATCAAAAATAATTTTGAACATTCCCTTGTTCTCTCTGACTCTCTCAGTTCCCTCCAAAAACTGAAATCGAGTCCTCTTCTTCATCCTGATGATCATTTTGTATGCCTTATTCGAGTGATGATAGCCTCCATTCAAAGCTCTGGAAAAACTGTAACTCTGATATGGATTCCTGGACATGTTGGCATAGTGGGTAACGATATTGCGGATTCCTTGGCAAAACAAGGAGCGTCTAACCCTATTGTTACCCTCGTAAACCATATTCCCCTATCTGATATTTTTTCCATCATCAAAGATAGATCCCGCAATGCTTGGACAGAGTATTGGAACATTGCTAGTCAATCCAAGGGAGCCTGCTATGCCTCAATACAAAGGACTATTCCATCAAAACCGTGGTTTCAAAAATTACCCCATTTTTCCAAAAAAGAAATTTCCTCTCTTATTCGAATGAGAATCGGACATTGTTCCGTTCCTTCTCACTTGTTTAAAATTCATGTCCTTGACTCCCCAGATTGTTCTTTCTGTGGTCTAGATGTGGGAACTTTAGATCACATATTTTTTGGTTGTCCCTCTCTAAATAAATATCCTCTCTTTTATCAAGCGTTATCTAAAATTACTTCCCCTCCATTCAACATCTCATCTCTCCTAAGTCTAAACTCGATTCCAATCTTCCATATAATTCTGAAATTTGCACATTTAAATAATATTAATATATAAATTTACTTCTTCATTTATATTTAAATTTACCTTTCCCTTTTCTACAATTTGAAATGATGGCCTAGAACACCCTTGATGGGTGAAAGCCAGAAATAATTGAAAAAAAAAAAAAAAAAAACTATGGCCACGAAAAGAGTTTAAGGGTTCACTATTCGAATTTCGACCGATTTCTTACATATCTCCCTTAAACATTTGAAGTTTTTAAGCTCTTAAAAAAATTTATGTTATTTTTTAAGATAATATCTAGATACGTTCCACGCCGAAACGCAAATTATACGAAATTCCCTCGATAGAAAAAAATCGCAAAGTATGCTCCGAAAATTATTTAAAACAAGTCTATTTCTATTATTTTACAAGTTATATTTGTGAAAAAAATCACAAGGTTTCTTTAATGATACGATACGTTCCACGAGATTTTTGCTCTATTTTAAACGAGTCATGTTTTATTAAGCTTTTTCGCCATTTTCGCTGCGATTTCATCACTTAAAATATTAGACCGCTCTGTCCAACATTCGTAATTACACATCTCTCCATCTTCTTCTTTTTCAGCCGAATAGCGCCGCCTTAATAGCAGCATAAATAAATAATTTTAGAGTAGCATCTTCGCTCCAACGCCACAACACTTCCGCGCACTTCCGCGCATAAATAATCTTCCGCGGCCGCGCGTCTACAAAAGAACCATAAAGGCCCGTATCCTGCGCCACAATACACATGAACACTAGCTTGAACAGCACCCAAAACATTGAAAATTTGAACACTTCGTGTTCAAAAACCCTGTGTTCAAGCTTTACCACAGCCGACGGAAAACATTCATCTCCCGGGCGAAGGGGGAAGGCTGGCGGGGGGAAATGTGTTCATATTTTTACAAGAGCCGCGCGATGCGGTCATGTATGGAGAATCAAACCGAACAAGTTTTTGAGGTTATGCGCAATGAGCAAGCTTAATAATCACTAGTTTAAAATATTATAATACCTAAATACAATATAATAAATATATTTGATAATAAAATTATAACATAATAACGAATATTAACAATATTAATATTATTTTTGAAGTGGGTGAAGCGGGAGCGGGAAGGCAGGCGGGGCCGGCGGGGCCGGCGGGGGGGGAAATAAGTTCATATAAGGCCATACTATAAAAAGAATTAGGAAATTAATTTATATATTCTTACGAATTAGAAACTTCTTATCAACGAAAAATCTATACTCAATATACTACGCATTAGTACAGTCTATTCTTCAGTATGCCGTTACCAGTTGGGGAGCAGCTTACAAAACTAGTTTGACCCCCATAGAAATTGTTCAAAAACTCATAATAAAAATTATTTTAAAAAAACCTCCAGACTTCCCTTCTGAACGAATATTCGAAGAATTTAAAGTCCCAACATTCAAAAATCTATTTATAAAAAATTCAATCTTACAAATTGTAAAAGAAAAAGAAAAACACTCATTCGTAACGGAAAATCGTACCAGACTCAAACATGTATTTGTATGCCCGAAACTAAAAACTTCTTTTGCTCAACATCATTTTTCATACCAAGGAAAATACTTTTTTAACAACCTACCCATAGAAATCAGAATCATTAATAACAAAATAAAATTATCGAACTCTATCAAAAATCATTTTAAAGAAATCAGCAACGGGAAGACTGCTTCCCCTATTTCCACATGAATGTAACACTAAAAAATATACTTGTTTTTACTCTTATGGAATGCATGGGTGTCTTTTAGTTAAAAATTGCGATGTGTTTGTATTAACTGCACTAATTAATTATGTAACGCACGTGACTGTTTAAATGTATAAATATATATAGAATGTAAACTCTTCTTCCATCCACAAGCAAATGCTTTTAATGGAAGACCAGTACTACTTTATATGTACCATTTTTGAGATAAACAAATAAAAAAAAATAAAAAAAAAAAAAAAAAAATATTTTTACAGGAGCCGTAATGGAGCCGTACGAAGCGGTTGGTTGGTACCGGAGGTAAATCGAATGACGTTTGGGGTTATGTCAACCGCGCGAGCCTAATACCTAATTATGACTTTAAATTCCAAATAAATACTGTCGTAATGATGATTATATCTTTCGTGATCTCACTTGTAAATAAAGTCTATTAATTTATAAATCGGTTTCAGAGACACGGAAGAAATGACCAATTAAAATAGGTATTCTATTCTTTCCCTGATTAATAAATACCTAATAAAAATCTAGTTAGGTAGGTTAGGTCTAAGTTGAAATCTGCGTGTTCTCCTTTATATTTCGTTTACAATATCATCGCTAAATTTCTTAACAGAACTCGACTTTTGACGTTTGAATTTCGAATGCGTAATTAATTACGCATTCGAAATTCAAATACTGACTTTAGGTCATAATAATTGATATTAGTCGGAAAGCTTTCCTGGTAAATAAACATCTATTAAAATATCTCTGTTTTCTCCCTGATGTAGCATCTCTTCTTCATCGGAACATATTTTAACATTTATCTAAACGCTAAACGTCAAACGTCAAGTCAGTTGCGTACGCGTGGACGCGTTGACTCGTGGACAGGCCACTAGCAAAGTGTGTGACCGCGCGAACTTCACACCTGTTCACACCAATCTTTCAAACCATGTTTAAAAAAACGCAGGAGACGGAAAACAAAGAACGTTTATAGTGGGGTTCAAGCTAGTTTTCATGTGTGTTCTGGCGCAGGAGTTCCGCCTTAAAAGTACTCTGTGTCTGCGGGATTAGTATATTTATGTACTCTGCTAAAACGGCGGTTTGGCGCATGTTAGTGCGTAGGACGCGTGGTGGGGGGTCCCTACTCGCTCGAAAAAAAGAACGAAATGGATTGAATCTACTAAATAAAGAGCTGACTAACCCACTCTACTAAAATTGTGGTGTTCGGACGCGTTTAGTTACTAATATACTTGACTAAAATACTCGCCTAATGTGAACAAGGAGAGACAACGATTTCACAAGCCTCGGCAACCCTGCTGGCAACATCGGATTTGTCACGTCAATTCTGACACTTGTGAATTTTGTCTATGATGTTTTGTCAATAATCTTCGACGAAAAATTTGCTAATCGCCCTAGAAGATTAATTTTGTTATTAAAACCGAACGCGAAATACTTATGTACCCAATGATAACGGTTTTGCGAAGCGGTGGTGTTTATTTTGCAGATTTATTATTCTTCTGCATAAAACGTTCGCGTATTGTTTTTATCTTAGATTAACCTCGTTCAAAGGTTATCCAGTTTTTACTGTACATGTTTTTTCAATTCAACGCACTTATCCATAGACTGATGGCAATGGTAAAAGAGTGAGAGACCTTTGAACTTGGATCGGAACAAAATCCTCATCAATGAGAAAGTTCAATAAACTACGTCATTGCTAAGTAGCCGATTCCAAAACATTTTGACAAGAACATGGAGTTGATTATCAAACTTAATAGTCAGGCTGCCGGGAGGGATAAACTAGCAAGGTAATAATATAAAATGTAACTTGTTTCCCGCGATTTCTGTATTGAAAACAGGTTTTTAGAGTTCAGATAATTATTTATCTTGACTAAATTTGATGCTTTTCCACACTCATAAATAAATTTATTTCCATGGTAAAATGCGAGATTTTGCTGACCATCTGTTTTCAGAAGTGATCTCAGATTATCGGACAATCTCAACATTTCCATCATGAGCTATGTAGGGAATTTGTTAGATCAATTCTGCTTACTTTGCATGTAAAATTGATTCCTTTGATTCTAAGCCCCCCTGCTTTGAAATATCCAATCGACATGGGGATATGATTTAAGATTGTCACCGACAAAAGTATTATCTTCATTAATTTTTGGTTTATTATGCCGTGTTGTGCTTCCTCCTTCTATAGCTATTGTTTTGAACAGGGTTACAATATCCATCATCATCTCACAGTGTCCAAACATGTTGATGGACAGTGTAGCGCTGTCCGAAACGTAAGCAAATAATGAGGAAAACACAATAACTTTAAAAATTAATCACCATAATTATCCAATTACCGGTAAAAACGAGATGAGACACATCATTTGTTCCATATTTTTCAATTGTTCAACAAAGAAAAACCAGTGTTGAAATTCAATGCGGGGCAAAACCGGGACGTGCACATGATAAACCAAGGACTTGAACAAAATAAATCATGGACTTGAACATGATAAACCAAGGATTTGAACATGATAAATCACGGACTTGAACATGATAAACCAAAGACTTGAACAAAATAAATCATGGACTTGAACATGATAAACCAAGGATTTGAACATGATAAATCACGGACTTGAACATAATAAATCAAAGACTTAATAAATCAAGGACTTGAACATGATAAACCAAAGACTTGAACATGATAAATCATGGACTTGAACACGATAAATCAATGACTTGAACATGATAAATCATGGACTTGAAAATGATAAATCAAAGACTTAATAAATCAAGGACTTGAACATGATAAATCATGGACGAACATGATAAATCAAGGACTTGAACATGATAAATTAAGGACTTTAACCCTGGTATTGAGTGCAAGGCAGATGGATATTTAATCCGGTAATAGATATCCAAGTTTCCTGTGAGATTCTTATTGCAATTTTTTTACAGCACTTATGCCGCACTTGTCCGCAGCATTTTGGAATATAGCTCCATTATTTGGGCTCCCTCTGAACAAAACCATATCCTAGAAATAGAAAGAGTTCAAAAAAGGTTTATGCGTTACCATTATATGCGGGAATATACATACTACCCATTCCTGTATCCATCGTTGTTTTTATCAGGAATGCTCGATCTTAACACATTAGAAGCTCGCCGAAAAATATTTTTGGGTAAGCACTTTTTTAAGCTAATCTCCGGCATTATACTGAATCCGCCTATGTTGAAGGAGATTAACTTATATGTACCCAACGCGTACATTCGTGGGAGATCCCACGCACTTTTTTATGCTCCGAAAGAGAGAACTTCTTCCTATCAAAACGCGCCATTAAACAGAGCAATTCAACTGTTAAATGAATCTGTATTGAACATCGACATCTTCAATGTCACCTATAGAGAATTCAGTAATTATCTTCTGACATACGTCACAAGATAGTGAAACTGCCCTCATACATTTTTTTTTTCTTTAAATTTTGTAATCTTCCCCATAATATTCTGGTGTATAACTGTTTTATGGAGAACTTGATAAAATAAATAAATTATGTAAATACCACAGAGTCCCAATTGCCTGGATTCCGTGAGACTATGAGAAAAAAATGGGTAAGAGGAAGGTTGAGAAGTACCTACCTCAACTGATAATATTTTCTATTATAGGGTGGTCCAGTACACAAGCCGCTTCATCTGGGACACGCTGCAGACATCTAATACGGATAATTACACCATAGATCAGTTAAAAAGGCTGGAAACGACGTGCAGCTCTTTCAGGAAATGTTAGTAATATCTTAATATATATATTTCTTCTGTCCGTGTGTATGTCACTGAACTCCTCCTAAACGGCTGGACCGATTTTGATCAAATTTTTTGTGTGGGTTCAAGGGGTTTCGAGAATGGTTTAGATTCACAATTTGGTCCACTGGAAAATGTTCTTTTAATATTTTTTTTATTTCTAAAGAGTTGTTGATTTTGGAATGTTTTACATTGGATCCGGCAGACTGCGCTACCATCGCAGTATCGAATATTCAATATTATTCTATTTTAATTTGTCCCGACAGTTGTGTATAGGACAACGTCTGTCGGGTCCGCTATAAATAAATAAAAACTTTAAAAATTCATTCACCAATAGAAAGCTAAATTATATGCGAAGACTATACTCTGTATATGATGGCAAGCTCTGGCATTATGAAATTATAAATATTAATATATTATATTTGTTATACGTTTTCTGTCGCTAACAAAAGCGAGTTTTTGCTAATGTCAGAAAATATTGTTTCCATGGAAACAATGTTGATATATTTGTGGGCTCTAAGCTGGTAGGTACTCAGCTCCCTGGTCAGCTACTGCTCCAGAAAATTCAAATATTAGAATATGTTTTGTTTTTTTTAGACAAGCTTCTGTTTTGGAATAAATGTCAGATAAGAGTTCCTACATTAAAAATATAATTCGTAACGATTATAAAGACTGAATAATAAATCGTGAAATTTTTTATTATGTTAACAAACTTCCAAATATTTAATTACAAATAAACATCCGAAATGTTTGTAAGCGCATAAATTCCGAACGAATCAACAAAATTGGATTATTATTTTTTTCTTTGAGCTATAGCTTTATGAAATTTAGGTGGCAGGCGAGATGTTTGAAAACTGAATGTAAGGGAATGAATGTATTGAATGCGGGAGGGGGAGGGGGTGGGGAGGAGGGGGATAATTGATAAGTTCAACTGCTACAGTAATTTCCCGTAATGCCATGCGAGCGAAGCCGCGGGGAAAAGCTAGTACTAAATAATTCAGAGAATTTCAGAAGTTTTAAACAAGGGTTAGAAAAGCGTTTGGAGTAAGCCACCGGGATATGTAATTTCTTCATAAAAGTTTTAAAAACCGAAGAAACTTGCAAATGTAATATATATATAAAAATAAAAACAATTTAAAACAAAATTTTTATATAATTTCTATTAAAATTTTATCATAGTTGATGTTTTCATGAACATATTTGCGGCAGTGCCTATCTATAAAATAATAAATCAGATAAAATATTTTTTTAATATCAAGCCCCCAAAGTAGTGCAACTAGCAAAATTGTTATCTTGTCTTATCTATTAATATCCCACAATGATTATAATATTGTGTAAGAATATAACCCTCGAACTGAATGTATGTAATTGTTTATAATATTATCTTTGTTTATTTACTGATAAAACATGTTATCTATTTCACTCTATCACTTCAACGTCGACTAACTCTGGGAAACTTATATTCGTACAAATTTTTTTACATTAACTCCACACAGGAAGCTCTGAGGAAAATAATTTCTCTCAGGGCCTATGTCATCTGAGATGCTGTGTGGAGGGTATTTTTGAGGATAGGAAGGAATGAACATTGGTCTTGAAGAGACCCATGTTGTAGGAAGGAGGAAACACAGAGGTTGGCAAATCGTTCACAGCCGAGCTGTTGAACACAAGAACGAGTCTAAGAAGCGACCTGTTCTCATGCGACAAATGTCAACCGTGTACATATGTTGGGCACACGTTTGGCATGTTTCCCGATTATGCACCGGTGCCGAAGGGATCAATGATGCTAGTTCCTCGGAGCATCTTCCATTGAAATACCGGTAGAACAAGGATAGAATTCCCACCCGACGCCTGTGCTCTAAAAAACGCCCTATTAATGACTTTAAAAAATACAAAATAAAATAGTTTATTCACAGTCCTCCTCACTAGGGATTCCCATTCCAAGTGGACTGTAGGTTTTTATATGGGTATTGCAATACACCATGATTTCCACAAAATAAAAAATTATCATGTTTGTTGCCTGTGGGCTGTGTCGGTGTGACTTCATGATTTTAATTATTTCCTTGTATTCATATTTAGTTAATCTTCATATTTTGATGACATTTTTAAACTTTTTAATCTCAGTAGTGTTTTCAATTTATGGGGGTATTCTATTCTAAAAAAAAACGAAATGTTTTTGTAGCCATTATTTTACCAAATATTTATTAAACATTAAAGAATACATAAAAAAAATCAAACGAAAAAATTTAAAAGTTACAGGGTGGTTGAATCGGGGGGCGCGCCCTGGTTGACACAATTGTAACCCTCCTAGTATTCCGAAAAAAAAAACAAATTTATTTTTAATCCAAACAAATGCTGCTATGGCATGAACCTCGGAGAAGTCATAAATTTTTTTTTTTTTCAAAAATACATTATTTTTTATCAGTTTTTTTGACTTTCCGAATTTTTTTAGAATAGTAAAAATTAAATTTTTGTTATAGTTGTCGTTCACGCGATAAAGTAATGTATAGAGAAGGCTCACACCAAATTTCAAGTAAATTGGTTTAGTAGAACTTGAGATATCGTGTCAACCGTCCCGAAAAAAGTGGTTTTGAGAAAATTCTCTTCTATTTAGATTTTGATTAGATTCTGTCGAAACCGCGAATTTAAAATGGTTATAACTTTTAAAATAATGCTAGTTTCTAAAAATCCCTTTTAAGGAGATATTTTTGAATATTTAAACTTTGGAAATATGAAGAAATTTTTTTTTTTTTTTTCTAGACCAGAATACCCCCTTAATTTGGGATGGCTTTATATAATTTTGTAGCATGGAAATTATGGTTTTTCTGGCCTAAAGGTGTATTTAATTTTGGTATGATCAATAGATTTGAGGTTTTCGTCCTTGTAGTAGTTCCGTCGTGTAGGTATGTTGGTCAGTTAGGTACTCATTTTTTTCATTTAATGTTTGGATATTCAATACGTATACTGCGTTATTTCGTAATAATATATTATTTTATGCATTTTATATTAATATGTATTTTTTTCTTCTTAAATTTCATTGTGAAAGTCCTATGGGCAAATATACACAACGTCCAGAAACTCGTGGTAAGAGCGGGAAACTGGTGAATCTACATCACACCATGGAGAACCTGAGAATTTTTTTTTTGATCGGAGCATTTTTCTCTCTTCCTTTTTTCATTTTAACCTTCCTCGGTTCTTCGGGTCATTACAACCCAAAACTGAAATTTAACTGATCATAAAAGTTGTGTATTAATATAATTTTTAACGACTTCATGATAATTATTAATTATCCATTCACTTATTATAAGTATTGTGAAATTATGGATAAGCCTCTTATGTTAAGAAAATTAAGTTTTTTCTTTCTTAGGTTCCTCGGGTCTATAATACCTGAGTATGAAAATGTCTCCATTCAATTCAAAGATGGTTCTTGTCATACATTCTGAAAAAAAAAAAAAACGTCTTTTGTTGAGCACAAACCACAGCAAAATCGAAATACATGATTCAGAGATGTAGAAACCCTTTTTTTTACATGAGCTCCACACAGGAGGCCCTGACTGAGGAAAATAATTTCCCTTAGGGCAGTCATCTTTGGGGATGCTGTTTGGAGGGTTTTTTTTAAGGAAAGGAAGGGGAGGAGAGTTCTGGGAAGGAAAAGGGTTTTAAGGGGTGGGTAGGAATCTGGGATTCAGTGTGTCCTGGTCAAACAAACCTCGCCCCACGAACCCGGGCACCCCTCTAAATCACCAAACGTGGCGAACCACTTGGGGTGACCTATGGCAGAGGTGTTGGTTATCCAATATCACCTAAAATGATTATGGACTATAATGCGACAAAGGGTGCTGTTGATTTTCTAGGCAAAATGATTTCGGCCTATACTTGCAAACGAATGACAGGAAGGTAGCCTATAGCCATATTTCATATTATGAATGATATTTCATGTTTTAATGCATACATATTATACAAACAATTATTGTCTGTCAAATAAGAGTAGAAAATATAAAAAAATGGAACTACAAAATTTGTAGGCTGGCAACACCAATTTACCCGTCAAATATTATTTTAAAGTGCAATGAAACTGAAAGAACAGAACACTGTATACACATTTAAAAAAACATTTTTTTGTTCTTAAAAAAAAATTAAAATCGAAGAAGCACTGTTGTTAAGGTACCTACTTAATGAAATAAATTTGATTAAATTGTGTTTTACAAAGTGATTGGCTTTAATTTTTTAAGGTAAATTTGAATTTTACGGTAGGTAGAAAGGAAGAATCATTAATGGTGAGTTTAATTACACTGCTTTTAGATCTGAATGAATAAAATATATTTGGATCTAAAATTAGAGACACGGTCTAAAGCCCGGGCAATGCTAGGTACTTATGTTACTATTAAATAAATCTGAGCAATTTCTAAAGTGTGCTCTATATTTTATTACAATATCATTATTCTTCATTATGTTGTTAACACAAAATTGCAAAGGTATAATAATAATACACCTATATGCAATTCTAATTTTGAAATCAGTGATACAGCAATGAAAAAATATTTTTTTCACTCTTACGCCTTTTTAATTTTTAATAAAAATGTAGGTTACACAGCTTTAGATTACCACCATGATTATATTAAAGTATTGCCATTTGAACAACAGTGGCGCCCTTCTACGCTTTCTACCCTTATTTGACAAACTGTAGATTTTGTATTTAATTTAAAACCATTACTTCAAATTTTTGAAATCGGGTCAACATGACCTTAAGTGTATATAGTATTTGAGGAACCGAGGAAGGTTAAAAGACAAGGCACTCCCACTGACCAACTTTTTTCAAATTTGACGTAAATAATTCAAACTTCAGACTTGATTTACCCACGAACAAAAGCTCTGAAACAAAAAAGTTATATCATCAAATGAACTCCAAATGTGATGTAGATCTATCCGTTTCCCGCTTTAGGTACTACGAGTTTCCGGGTATGTGATATAAATATAATTTTATGTTTACAATGTTAACCTCTTTTATGATGTTTTTTTCAGTACTCCGGTTTGGAAAATGTGTGGACTCACTATACTCTGTTGCATCTACATTTCACTATCCAGACCTCTTCATCAGGGTGACATTAACGCTTAGCAAAGTTACCAACTCGTTATTTCTTTTCACCGACCACTTGATATGGCTGGCACGTTCGGGATTCCTGAAGAACATTGACTCAAATAGATGGACGGAGTTATCCAATAGATATTGGCTTTTAACCATTTTATTGAATCTAGCCAGAGACCTATACGAAATTCAAAGAATTTTGTTTAGTAAAAAGGATTTTATATTTGGTAATACGGTCGGGAGAAAAAATGTTAATAACTCCCTTTATATTTTGTTCAAAGCTTTTTCTGTTGTTAAAGTAAGAAAAGACGTAGTGATTGATACTGTTAAGAATTTATGTGATTTGTGGATTCCGTTGACTGCGCTCGGTCGGGTTAAATTACACCCGAGGACTGTCGGTCTGTTGGGAGCAGTTTCTTCGATTGCCGCTTTAATAGCTCTCTCTCAGCCTTCTGCGAAGCTTGTGCCTTCCTAAATCACTGACACTGATTCTGAGAGTGTCGAGATTAGCTAATATTAAGATGTGTCAGTGTCGAGGTCATCACATGATTGTGGATCGGAGGGACTGAGTTGTCTGATTTTGGACCGACAGGCTTTGGAGAATAAAATATGGAATGACTGCTGTCATTAAAAGGCGATAAAATACAAAGATTTATGTTTGCAAAAAATTTTTTTTACATAAATAGCAATTAAAGTTATTATTAAGGTATCGATCAATCGATCAAAGGGTGCTTCGGATAGTCTTTATTTATATTCATTGTAAGTGGATTGTTTTAAGATGTCGTGGTAAATTTTGTATTTATAATTTTTCAAATGTTAATATGGTAGCGAGCGTGTAAATTTTTTCAGCATTAAAAATCAGTTTATTAGTAATAAATAATTGGGTGTATGATCCGTTTAGTTAAATCGAATGGTCAAATTGAAAAGCGAACACCCATCCCTCGGATGGATATCTGGAGATCTAGCACAGTGAAATCTATTACTTTACAATATCGGATCGACAGGTGTAGCTATCGACGATTTTATACTGTTTTTCCAAGCGCGGCTGCACTGTTGACAACCAGACCGATATTGGTAGGGGATAATTAAGAAATCGATATACACTGGCAACGATGGCGAA